>JANAVB010038614.1:1878446-2016899 GCA_029216955.1 Iris pallida | reverse complement strand
AGTATTAATTAGAAGAAATAAAAAGAATGCAAAGAAGAGAGCTAGGGGCCCAAGCCAGCCCAGCCCGAGCACCCCACCATCCCAGGCCCAACCGTCCAAACACCAGCCCAAGCGGAATGCCCCCCTCCCCCCCCCCCGACTGTGTACTCCTACTATAATGCTCGAGAGAGGGTTCGAGAGAGAAACCCTAAAACCCCATGGCCCCCTACCTCGACGACCTCGAGACCTCCCTTGCACCACCTGCCCCGTCGCCGGACCGCCAAAGGCCGCCGTGCGCGCCGAAATAGGGGACAGCCGACCACACGTACAAATCCCCTTCGAGGTACCTCGTTCTCCTCCAGTTTTCTTCGTGTTCTATCCAATAAAATTTGATTCTATGGAAGCATAGATGACCACCTTCGAGATCCTTCAATAGGTTTTGATATTAATGCATTAGATTTTCCGGAAGCTCCTCTTGAACTTCACGAAAAACCACAGAATACTAGTTCTTTAGTAACTTTAAACACCATTTGGAAGGATTATAACTGGTCCATCTTTTGAGAGTTTTCAAATCCTATTAGACAATCTAGAAGGCAACCTATAGAGCTTCGAAATCCTTTTGTAAATCTGAATTCATCGACTGTGCGTCGAGAAATCGAATTGCTAAAATCAGAAAATTTATTAAAACTGTTTTCGAAAACTTTAAATTCTTCATATCCACGTGCGTCCCCCAATCCGCGGACTTGGTCGCGAACCGAAAGCAATCGACAGGTGCGTATCTACTTCGTGGACGTGTGGGCTTTGACGAAATTCAAATTGGTCGCGTGTGCGCGACAATTTGATACGTATCCGTCGAAAATCATCGTATCGGCCTCTGTGCAAATTTTCTAATTACTTTGTGCACGCTCGTCAGATCGAGATAAAAACTTGCGCCAACAGGACCGTATCGTTTTTTCGTCTGTATGCCAAGTTTGGTCTGATTCTGAGATAGTTGATCGGATCACCATTTTGTGGGCCCCACGGTCCGATTCAACGGACAATTTTGTGCACGGCCTGCCAGAATCTAACTTTGGACCTACGTTGGGTCGTATGATCAAAACAAATATGTAGACATATAGTTTTGACTTTAGAGACCATTAACCCTGGCACCTTTTCGGTGCAAATGGGTCCCCGGATACCGTTTTGACCCCGAAATTACCGTTTTGCCCTTGTGTCCAGAATTGGACTTGAGGACAGGCAATCCTAGCTAATTTGACTATTCTAAAAATTGGTAATATTTGTTTCAGCATCCGGAGACTTCTGCATGTGTTGACTGATTGTGGCTCATTGAGTGGTAAGTTTATCGGTTTCACCAGCACCGGACCTCAGGCTAGTACATCTCTGATAGTTTTTATATTGATTATCTTTATGACTCTTGTATGTCGTAGTGTTTTACATTGATATCCTGTTGATTCCGACACGATGTTTACGAGATAGTAGTTATGGATTCTTACATGTTGTTCGTGACCAATCTATTACCGTATTCGTGCATATTTGGATCCATGAGTACTGGTCTGGGCGGGAAAATACTCTAGACATGTAAACAACCCAAATTAACTTGCCTATAGCAGCCTCCACTTTACGTGCGGGTGCCGGATCTTAGTCTTGCCTAATAGCAGTCGCACATTTCATGTACGGGGTGCCGGATTTAGCCTTAGTCGTTTACATGTCGAAGTAGTATTTCAACTCACTAGATAAGGTACATGTCTAGTTCTACAGTATATATTGCTGGTACAGGTCTCTCTATTTTTTAGTACTTACTTGTCTTGTTCACCATGCTCAGTTTCGTCATGATTCTATACTTGTCTTTTCGTCGTGTATTTCATTATTATTTACAGATTTATGGATTTCGTCATTTATAATTCTGTTGAGATTGTACTCATTCCATTCCTACTGGAAACCAATATTTTTAGGTGTAGCCGCGATCACTCTTAGCACTGGGAAGGCATGGGTATGCTGAGGTCAACCTAGATGTTGTATTAGCTGTATTTTCTACTTTGTGAAACATTGTATTTCTAGTAATATGAAGTTGTGAAACTGTGTATTTGTAAAGTGTAATTAAATTTAGAAATATGAATGAGTAATAAAGTTTATTTTGAGCATTTATTTCTGCGGGCTTGACAGCGTCTAACTACCGACTCTGCGGCGTAGGCTGCTTGGACACGTCTCGTATCCAAAAAACGTGCGGTCGTGACAAGTTTTTGTGGTGGCCCATGCAGGTCAGTTTTTGTAAAAGATTATAAACTTGTGATGGTACGTTAGTTGTACTATTGCGAGCCTGCGACTAGAAAATACTCATTCACAACTTAGAGTTAAATTGATTTAAGTGAATGACTAGGCTAGGAGTCCCTTGTTCGAATTGACCGTTGGGTAGTTAAGGTTGTCAGATAGGCCATGCAATTTAGATAAGAAATTATTAAATTCAGATAGCTTGGTAGATCTCTATAGATACACTATTGCTTTGATATAACGTTATGATCCAATATGGATATACTATTCCCTGGTAAGTTAGGTTTTCCTAGAATTAAGGCTCTAGTCTTGATAAATTGTTCAATTTTCTCTTGCTCTGTTAGGTATAGACCTTAATCATAAGCTAGAATTGCCTATTTAAAATCCTATTTTGTCGTAAGTAATTAGTTTATAAATTCTGATTCTATTATTCATATACAAATTTTGAGGTAGGTTGGTACAAACTTTTTCCCTCAACCATTTGAAATACGTATGAATAAAGATTAGGATGTTCTACTTCTCTTGTCTTCAGTTATTCCTCCCCGATCAATCTTTTACTTTAAAGATTGCGACTTATAGGCAGATCTTTACGCTTTCTATCATAGACAACTAGTTTGAATCTCTAGCAGCTCCCTGAAGTCCTTAGAATATATTAGAGTAATTTAACGACTGCAATGGCTAGACAGCAGCGCACTGGCGAGGTACGACCCATAGAATTAAAATTATTTCAAGGAATCATAGGTATGGAACATTGCTAAAACTATATCTTCGTTGACCTCTTTAGACCTTGTGTCAATGTAAGGTAGAGTATCTGATAGCCTATCATATTTGAATCACGGAACCAAGGGTTTGCCCACAGCCCGAGTATACAGGCGAGGCATAATTCTCGGTGAAATGACTTCAGACGTGATTACGAGTGGATATACTTAGAGAATAGAAAAATATCCTGTGTGTCCCATAAGATCTGAAGCCAAAACCAGTGAAGTTCTGTAAGTTGGATAACATGTCTCCCAACCTAACATTCTGTGGTCCTTGTGATCTTTAACGAGGTAATTGACTGACACTAATAGGTTTGCCTAGAATATAGAATTTAGAGGTCTATAACACCTTAGTCGACCAAGGCCTTAGAATAAGAAGATAGTAGGTTGACTGTACAAACAATAACACCAGGTAGGTTTTGATTTTCTCAAAACTCAAACTACTTGTGCCTCCTTTCAAAAATCTTGCATACTTGTATTTTGACTATCTTGACCAATGCTGCTATTACAGCCTAGTTTTTGCAAGCTTACTCTTTTCGAGCTTGATTCAAGACATATGTTATTGGGGACGCCTACTAACATATTGCCTAATCAGAATCGATGTATTACGGTCTGATCAACCGTAGTGCACTCGGTTCGCTCTCCATCTGATTAACTTACGTGGATTGAGATGTAGATGTCTCTAGGATCTCATCCGTGACTGTATTGACAATTCCTCTTGAACTATACATTCGCTTGAATCACGTAATTGTATTCAGTGACATCTTTCTTGAGCTCTTTATTTTTGTCTTTCACTGATTTGGAAAGACGAAAGCTCGTAATTGATAGATAGATACCGAGTATCCCCATGGCTATGATAGTTGTATACACAAGTGTAGCTACCATCAGCCAGCCATGTGACTAGAACCTTCCTTGAGTTACCTGTCCTCCTCTCGACCCTCAAACTACTATTGGGACCTTCTAGCCATTTGAATTTGAGAATGATTAGGGTTTTACCCTTAGTCAAAATGCCAACCTAGGAGACCATCTATCCTCAAGAAACCAATTGTTGTGAGCTCTAATTATTTGTTTGAAGCTTGCTTTAGCTAGCAACCCTTAAGCCTTAACCCAACCCTTCTTCGACCAAAGCCCACAGTTTAGACATGAGGTGAATAGACAACGGTAAGGACAATCAATTACCATGACCATGGTAAACACCCATCCCGAGATTGGTTTCCAACAAATATTATCCTAGTTATGTAAATTTTATTATAAGACCCAACGTATTAGAACACCACAGTCACTAGCTTGCCAATACCATAGCTTAAATATCCTGTCATATTATGATCTGCCGGTTATCAACAGCAATACATGATCACTACAGCCATACCACTAGAACCCTTGTGCCAATAGTCGGACATGTTTGACACAAAGAAATTCATGACTCAGTTGTTAGAAATCTCTTCATATGATGTAACTTAGAGTTGGTTACCCCGTCGATAACTCTTGTATACTATGGACGAGAAGATCATTCTATTTTGTCGACCATATGTCATTGTACACACTCATTTTCCATTTATTGAGGAACGATCCTTGACTTGACTTATATCTACCGTATTCCATTATATCGTACCTTATTCTTTATTAACAAGAGTCGAGGTACAATATTCGGACTTTGGAATTCTTCTAACCTCATTATTCCTAAAACCATATCCTAGCTTCTAAGGTGGGTAGACTGTAAGCCTCCTAACATTTTGGGATATACGAGGATTACCGATTGATTGGAATAATTTCCATTAGGATGATAATTAGTGCCCCATGGACTCCCACTTTCCATTTAGATCATTTTGTGTCCTCAATCGTGTCATTAATATTCGGAGCACGAGACCAGTTGTCACCTTCCAACAAATTTCATATGCAATATCTAGACGAGTCCACCTTCATCTAGGTATATCATGTCCCACTCAAACATGTCCCCATGTACTCTATTTTTATGGTACGACTTTTAGCTCAAAATGACTAGCTATAACCCGTACCATAATACCGTATGCTTCCCGACTTCCATTAGAGCCTCAACCCAACTCAATTCATTCCACCCAATATATGGTTGTGATCTACTCGAAGCCCACTACGCACATGCCACTAGTGTGCCACCCAATTGAGACCTCATGTGCTACTTAAACACAAAAGTCACTAAGGCACATTTTTGGGCTTTAGGGACCTAGCTAACCAACTGACTATCAACTAGCTCAACCACTTGGGTGGAAACCTATTCTAGGTTACCCTAACCTAATAGAAATAGTTTTGTCATTTGGATCTTGTCCAGTCAACATAGACTGAAATCCAAGGTTCATCCAACCAACATTGATGTCCAATCAGGGAACCCATTAAGACCCAGTAAAGCCCATCCATGCATACCACCATATTTGGACTATAAACCAAACTATTTGAAATAGATCCCTATACCTATTATGTAGTCTCCACCTCTTAGAATGTGAAGTCATTTTTAACCCTTATTCCATCTCCCGGAAGGTCGCGATACGATCTTGTATTGCATTTATATTCCTTGCTCGTGTGTTAAATAACCACGAAAATGATCACAATCTTGAATTCTCAAATTTCGTTCCATTATGGAACCTTGTTTGGATTAACTTCGAGAACAAAATTTTTGTATTGCATGGATTGCAAGCCCCTCTAAGAAACGAAGGGTTCTTCGTTTAGCAAGTGAATGGCCCATAAACTTTCTTTTTATCTACATCATTGGAAATTTTTTACCGCTCTGAAGCGTCATATTTGCTCTCGATTATTCTCCCTTATCTTCTTGTCATTCCTACTTTAGAGCGACGAATGATCATGCCTATTAGAATTTAACAATATTCTTAGCTACTTGTAAATTGTTGGTTGTTAATTTTGGGTTGCTTGATAGATAGGAGAGGATTATAGATGCCATAGGCAGTAAATATCTATTAGTAAATTTTAGCAATAAGTTGGAAGTCATAAAGTTTTAGCGACAGAAGATTTGATGGAGTAGTGTAACCAAAGGTGGGTAGAAGTCCTCAAGTATTCGGAGTTATAAAATGGCTAGAGAAGGTTATAAAATATTTTGAGGAATTAAATGAGGAGATTAAGGTAATAGTAGACTTTGATTTTAAGGAATAGTTATGAATTAGAATTTTGAGGACAAAATTATTTTTAAGGTGGGTAGATTTGTAGCTCCCCTTCCCGAAAATTTTGAAATATTTTTATTATTTATTTATTTTATTTAAATGGTGATTTTTAGATTTTTATAAATAATTATTTAGTTAATTATTATGATGGATGACTACTAGTTGAGTGTTGAAGTACCAGAAGACTAGGAATCATAGCACGGATAGTGCAGTGGCATGCCTTGACTAGTGTATTAGCCATGCCAGGGAAGGCCGAGCCATATGATATCCTAGCTAGGAAAATCAGGCTAAGTTGTGACATGACCAATATAATAGTTTAATTATTCATTATTAATTATTTGACGTTTAAGTGACCCGGTTGTACCAAACTCTACCCGAACCAAGCCAAGCCCATGTAGTCATACGGGACGTCCAATGATATTCGTATTGATGTATTATGGTATGATGGTATTGTATTCCGTTTTAATGATCTAATGAGTATTTTCTAAATATTCTTAATTAAATATTATAAATATCATATTAGTTGATAATCAATGATATTTGTATAAAATAGGTTCTGGTGTATTTTTGGGATTATTAGACTGTACATAATGGTATATACACCATTATTGTATATTGAATTTCGCTATTATTTATTATTTTTATTAAGGTTTATTATATAATATTCATTATATTGGTTATATTATTTTAGTCAAATAAGGTTAGATATAAATATTCATATAAATAGGTCCACTAGAAAAAGGGTATTTAGGAATTTAGGATTTTATTGAAAATTTATGTATGCATATAAAATGCATATAATATATATATATATATATATATAATATATATATATATATATATATATAAATATATATATATAATATATATATATATATATATATATATATATATATATATATAATATATATAAATATATATAATATATATATATATATATATATATATAATATATATATAAAATATATAAAATATATATAAAATATATATATATATATATATATATATATATATATATATATATATATATATGTGCCTCGGCTCCGGCGCCCCTGGCCGCCCCCTCAGCCACGCCCCTTCCCGTGCTCCAGCTCCCCTCCAACCGTCGTCGGCGTCTCCCCCCTCGGATTCGGCCGCCCTCCTGGGCTAGAGTGGCCTCGCTCCCCCGGCCGTCGTCGATTCACCTTCCCACCGTCGCAAGCCCTCTCCCCCTGGCCGCGGGGCTCATCTCTCTCCTCCTCGATCCCCCTCTCCGCCGGGCGTCATTCCGCCTCGGACCTCCCCCCTTCCCCGGCGTTCCGTGCCGTCGTGGCGGCCCCGCCTACCGCTGTCAGAGCCTGCTCCGCCCCTCCCCTAGCGCGGCGTCCACCCCCCACCGGAGCCCCAGCGCGAAACCTCCTGCTCCTCCCTACGGTGGCCAAACTCGGCGTCCTCCTCCATCGGCCCCGCGGCCGCCCCCCTCGGTGGCCCAGTGCTGACCCCTCCTCCCTGCTTTCCTTCTCCTTCGCCGGCACTCGCTTCGTCGGTGGTGGACACCCTTTCCATCCCTCACAGTTCCATCCCTCTTTCGGCGTTCCCTTCGTCTCTGGCCGGAGGGCCCTCCCCTCCCAGCTGGTAGCCGTCCCCGCTTCCCGACGGGCTTGCGGTCGAGCCTCTGTTCTCCCCGCCCTCCGCCCTTCCTCCGGCTGCCGCTGTAGGTTCCCCCTGACCCCTCTCCTTCCCTTCTCTCCGTCGAGCGGTTTTGCGTCGTCGGAGCCCCCTCGCCGCCTCTCCCCTTTCCGGCGGTCCGCCCTCTTACCGCGGGAGGTCCAGGTTTCCCCACGGGAGCCTCCGTCCTCCTCCTCCGGCCGTCTCGCCGCCTGGCCTGGTCCCCTCTCGGCAGCCGTCGCCCTCTGCCTGACCTTCTTCCCACCGTCGGGATAGCCCCCTCGCCGGACCACCCCCCATCGCCGGACCCCCCCCTCTCCAGGACCGCCGGACCACCGCCTGCGAGCTCTGCGCCGGGGGGGCCCGAGACTCCTCGGGCCGAGCGCCACTTTGGGCAGAGCCCCCTTGGGCCACGTGCCCATGTCTTGGGCTCAGCGCCCCTCCCCTAGGGCCTAGCGCCCGTTCCCTCTGAATTCCGGTTTTGAATTTTCGAAATTCTGGGTTTCAAAATTAGAAATTTTGGAACGTTGCGTGCCTTACAATTTCGAATTTTCAAAATTTTGGGTTTCGAAATTCGATATGCTCAGGAACCCTGCGGTTTTCCGAAATTTTCTTACTTCCGAAAAATCGTACCTCCACATATCAGCTTTAATTTACATGTCTATCAGGGCTTTTTGTGTTTTCTTGCCCTGCACCTGTATAGCTCTTTTAGAGCTCCCCTTTATTTCAATAAAAGTGTTGGTTTAATATATATATATATATATATATATATATATATATATATATATATTTTTTTATTTATATTTATATATATATATATATATATATATATATATTATATATATATATTTTTTTATATATATATATAATATATATATATATATATTATATATATATACACACACACCCGCCGTCCGGGGGGGGATTCGGACCCAAGATCTGTGCTTGGATTAGATGACTTAAAACAATATCTAATGATGGATACATGAAGATATTTGGATGCAAAAAATCGGGATATGGATTCCTCCTTATATATTCCTCCTTATATATATATATATATATATATATATATATATATATATATATATATATATATATATTAGTGCCTAAGGGTTAATATAAATATATATAAATATATATTTATATTATATTTATATAAAATATATATATATATATATATATATAATATATATATATATATAATATATATATATATATATATATATATATATATATATGTTGTATATATATATAAAAAAAATATATATAGATATATATATATATATATATATTATATATATATATATATATATATATATATCTATATATATATATATATATATATATATATATATATAGATATAATATAAAAAAAATAAAAAATATATAATTATATATATATATATATATTTTATATACACATATATGTATATGTGTGTATAAAGATAATACATAAGTATTGATTAGAAGAAAAAAAAATGCAAAAGAATAGAGCAGCAGGGGGCCCAAGCCAGACCAGCCCGAGCACCCACCATCCCAGGCCCAACCGTCCAACACCAGCCCGAGCTGAATAGCCCCTCCCCCCCGACTGTGTACTCCATACGTATATATGCTCGAGAGAGGGTTCGAGAGAGAAACCCTAAATCGTACGGCGCCCCTTCCTCTGGACGACCCCGGCGACTTCCCTTGCACCGCCTGCCCCGTCGTCGGACCTCCAAAGGCTGCCGCACGTACAAAACAGGGGACAGTCGTACCACAGTAGCAGAAATCCCCTTCGAGGTACTCCGTTTCTCCTCCAATTTTCTTCGTGCATATCCAATAAAATTTGATTCTAATTAATTCTATGGAAAGCCCAGATGACCACCTTCGAGAACCTTTAATAGGTTTTGATATTAATGCATTAGATTTTCAAGAAGCTCCTCTTGAACTTCACAAAAAACCGCAGAATACTAGTTCTTTAGTAACAGTTTAAACACCAATTTCGAAAGATTATAACTGTCCAGCTTTTGAGAGTTTTCATAATCCTATTAGACAATCTGGAAGACAACCTATAGAGCTTCGAAATCCTTTTTGTAAATCTGAATTTCATCGATTGTGCGTCGAGAAATCGAATTGCCAAAATTAAGAAAAACTTATTAAAACTGTTTTCGAAATTTTAAAAATTTTCGATCCAACGTGCGTTCCACCAATTCCAGCAACGTGGTCGCGAACCGAAAGCATCGAAAGGTGCGTATCGACTTCGTGGACGTATGGGATTGGACGGAATTTAAATTGGTCGCGTGTGGGCGACGAATTTGATACGTATTCGTCGAAAATCATCGTATCGGCCTCTGTGCAAATTTTCCAGTTACTTTGTGCATGTTCGTCAGATCGAGACAAAACTTGTGCCAACAGTACCATATCATTTTTCTGGTCCTGTATGCCAAGTTTGGTCCGATTCTGAGACAGTTGATTGGATCGCTGTTTTACGGGCCCTACGGTCCGATTCAACGGACAATTTTGTGCACGACCTGCCAGAATCTAACTTTGGACATACGGTTGGATTTGTATGATCAAAATAAATCTGTAGACATATAGTTTGACAACTTTAGAGACCATTGACCCTGGCACGTTTTTCGGTGATAGCTGGTCCAACGGCGGATACCATTTTGACCCGAAATTACCGTTTTGCCCCTGTGTCCATAATTGGACTTAAGGACAGGCAATCCTAGCTAATTTGACTATTCTGAAAATGTTGGTAATATTTATTTCAGCATCCGAAGACTTCTGCATGTGTTGACTGATTGTGGCTCATTTAGTGGTATAGTATTATCGGTTTCACCAGCATAGGACCTCAGGCGAGTACATCTCTGATAGTTTTTAAATTTGATTATCTCTATGACTCTTATACGTAGTAGTGTTTTACATTGATATCCTGTTGATTCTCGACACGATGTTACACGAGATAGTAGTTATGGATTCTTTACATGTTGTTCGTGACCAATCTATTACCGTGTTCGTGACCTGTTTGGATCCATGAGTACTGGTCGGGCGGGAAAATACTCTAGACATGTAAAAAGATGCAAACTTATACTTGCCTAATAGCAACCTCACACTTCACATGCGGGTGCCAGATCTTATTCTTGCCTAATAGTAGTCGCATATTTCATGTACGGGGTGTCGGATTTAGCCTTAGCCGTTTACACATCGAAGTAGTATTTCAACTCACTAGATAGGTACAATGTCTAGTTCTACAGTATATATTGCTGACTACAGGTCTTCTCTGTTTTTAGTACTTACTTGCCCTGTTCACCATGCTCGGTTTCTGTCATGATTCTATACTTGTATTTTCGTCGTGTATTTCATTATTATTTACAGATTTATGGATTTCATCATTTATTGATTCTGTTGTGAGATTGTACTCGTTCCATTTCTAACTGGAAACCAACAATTTTTAGGTTTAGTCGCGACCACTCTTAGAACTGGGAAGGCATGGGTATGCTGAGGTCAACCTAGATAGTTGTATTAGCTATATTTTCTACTTTATGAGACATTGTATTTTTTAGTAAATATGAAGTTGTGAAACTGTATAATTTGTAAAGTTGTAATTAAATTTAGAAATGTGAATGAGCAATAAAGTTTATTTTCAATATTTATTTCTTGCGGGCTTGACAGCGTTCTAACCGCTGACTCTGCGACGTAGGCTGGCTTGGACAAATCTCGTATCCGAAAAAGCGGGTGCGGGTCGTGACACAGACCCTGCTGCTGTTCAAGATTTTATTTTGGAATTTCATTCCTACTCAAACTTGTTCCCATTCAAACCTTGTTCGAGTCTCGCTTCTATTTGAGATTTCGTTTGAAGACTTCATTTCTATTTTTAAAACTTTGGATCTTGTTCGAGATTTATTTTGAGATAATGTTCTATTCTAAAGATCTTGCTTCCTATTCGAAACTCTGGTTTCTATTCAAGGGTTTGCTTTTCCATTTGAGACTTGTTTCTTATTCACTATTAGACACGTTATTTTCATATTCACTATGCATGACTTTGTCTTCTATTTTGGCTTCTATTCGAAAATTTGTTCCCTAATCAAACTTTGATGCTATTCAAGATTATATTTCCTACTCATGACTTCATTTTGAAATTTATTTCTCATTTCAAAACTTTGTTTGAGCTTTCGTTTCTATTGGAGACTTGTTTGATATTCTGTCCTTATTCGAGACATTATTTGAAGATTTTGTTTTCTATTTGAGATTTTGATTTGTTTCCTATATGAGATTTTGTTTCCTATCCGTGATTTGTTCTCTATTCGAGAATTTATCTCTGTTCACGACTTTGTTTCGACCTTGTTCCTATTTAAGATTTTGCTTGTTTCATATTCACGATTCGATACTTGTTTCCAATCTACTAATTGATACTCTATTTCCTATTCACTATTCGTGACCTTGCTTCAAGTATGAGATTTTCTATACCTGAATTGTTTCCTATTTGTGACTTTGTTGAATTTTGATTTTCTAGTTGAGATTTTGTTCCTATTGAAATTTTGTTTCCCATTCGAGATTTTTGTCCAAAATTTCAAGATTATGTTCCTTATACGAGATTTTGTTTCTTATTTCGAGACTCTGTTTTCTATCTGATACTTTGCTTTCTATTCACCAGACTTTGTTACCTATTTGGGATTATGTTCCAGATACGAAATTTTGGTTACCATTTGAGATTCTATTTTCTATTTGAGATCCCGGTTACTATTTGAAACTTTGTTTCGTGTTCAAGATCTATTTCTAAAAATCTTTTATTGTTTCTTAGTACCTAGTGAAACTCTTTGTTTCTAAGGCAGATAATATCACCTTTTATCATGACTTAGACTATTGGAACTCATTTTGAATTCTTTGAAACCCTTTTTGTAATTCCTATTGATAAGATTGAGAGATTATTCGATGGCCAACTATGGTGTAACACCAAGTTTTCCAGATGAGGGTAATTTTAAAATTTTGTAATTATAATTATTATTTAATGATATTTATTTCATATTATGATTTTTAGTGATTTTTAATTATTTTTAAACTATTTAAATTCATGACTTGTGATTTTGGTGTTGTGCTAGTGAACAGTAAAGACTGCCTACCCTAGAGCCTAGCATTTGGGTATTTTTGACATTTTAGGGTTATTTGGAATTATTATTATTATTTATAATTAATGTGATTTTTAAGTGATTTTAGTATTATTGATTTTGGTGTTCTAGTGGACTTTGACTTATGTTGACCTTGGAGACTAACCTAGTGGCTAACCTAGGTCATGACTAAGTGGTTAGGATATGAAAACCTAGATTGACTTAAGTTAGTGAGGATTAACTCATTGGAATTAGTTTGGGGAAATTAGGAGCTAGATTGATTAATGAATGGCTTGTGAAATCACAAGTCATTTTATGACTTAAAGGCTTAATGGCCCATAGGCCCACAACCCATGAACCCAAACCCTAGCCATTTCAGCCACTTGGCCAGCCAACTAGTGTTCCCTTCCCTATTTATATGCTCCTAAATTTTAGGGCTAGCCTCCATTGGGATTTGTGCAAGTTTTGGAAGAGGTGAGTCACCATCTTTGTAAATTCTTAGAAAATCCATTTTTACTCCAAATTCCTCCAAACAAATTGCAATAGGACCTAATATTAGTTTTCCTTCTATTAATGATGAGTATTTTCAGGAAGAACACAATTTGAGAGAGTTTGGTGGCTTGTGGAACGCTTCCCATTTGGGGATTTTAATCCATTGTTCATCTATAGGTATAATCCCTTCTATTGCATATAAATTCTGTTAAAATTCATTTCTAGGATGTCCTAACCCTAACCTAACAGTAGGATAGGCTAACCCTAGAATTTGAACCCATTTCGTGTCCGTATCGGACACGTATCCACGTGTATAGGTAAGTGTTCGACGAAATGCCTCAAAGGGTGAGGCATTTCGTTCGATTTTGTGATTTGTGTGTGAATAGAAAAATCTATTTTCACGTCGCTTATGCATTCCTTGGACACTGAGCACGTTTTCGTGTCTGGTTGAGTCGACACAAGCGCGTGGACACGCGGTCGTGCACCCACGCGCGCGGGCAAGGGGCTTGCCCTGCTGTTCGGGTGGCACTGCTCTGTGCACACAAGGTTTCAACCCACGAAACTTGACACGTGTGTCGTGTCCATGACTGACACGAGGCTCCTCGAGTTTCACGAGCTCTTGTGTCGTGTCGGACACGGATTCGTGCCTGCACGTGTGGTACACTGTGCGATTCAGTGTGTAGTATTATAAATCTGTGATTAATTGACTTTAATAGTTTTAAATGGTGTTTTTATTTATTAGTTAGATCATAAACATGATGTTAAACCTCTGTTATAATTGTTACATGATTAGCTTAGGTTTTTAATGAGGTATTTGGTTTCGAACATGAGTTTTTGGGCTTTCACTGATACTTCCTGATACTGATATTTCAGCATTTCCCCAAACTGTTTAATCCCAGATTCTTATGTCCTTCACTGTCTAAATAGACCCACATGATTGCTAGTCATGTTAACACAGTTTTTACATTCGTATTTGGTTTTTGAATGTGTTAATTAGGATTGGACATAGAATTGGTTATGATTGGGCAATAACATGTTAAGTTGATATTATTTCCTTTCTCTTTATAAAACTGAGATTTGTATAAAACTGAGAATAGTTTTTAAACCATTTAGATTGATTTGTAAACTGTTTATGATTCATGATTTATATTAAACATTTGATTGGGTTGTTTTATGTTTCTGAAAACTGTCCTGATACATGTGCTTCCAGTTTTTTTTTCCTAACCATTTCATTCATTTTTATGCATGTTTTTCACTGTATATACTCCCACATAGTTGTTGATTTGTGTTAATACAAATTTGCATTCGAATTGGACTTTTATGGTTGATTCAATGTATGGGCTAATACATAATTTCGAATACTGAAACTGCCAATACCTACCTGTTATGTTGGACTGAATGTGTTATCTTCTGAGTTGAATGTTGATTAATATGTAATTTAAACTGAGGTTAGTTCCCTGTTCTTAACTGTGAATGAAGGTTTAGTTAAGCCCTTAAATTCCCGAACTGTATGCTATATGGCTGAAACCTGAATTGGTTTTCCTGTGCAACATAAAACCTGAGATTGAATGGCCACATCCTATTGAACTATTCTAAACTCCAGCACTGAGACACTGTTTAATCCTGACACTGTCACCTAGGTTTCACTCACACACACACAGTACTCTATTTTGAAATTCCTGAGAACAAGTTCACCCTTCACATGTTCAATATCTGTGCACATATGCAAACTGAACACTATACACAAGCCTATATACAACTGAATTCTTCCCTTTTTTCTGAATGTTAATTTAAGACTAAACTGTGAACTGAATCTGTGTTAACCTGTGTACACACACTTAGTCACTCACCCTACATACCACTCCACCCACAATGCCACTGTTCTTCTTAACTTTTTACTGATTTTTCCTGTCAACACACACAAACACACCATGCCACATGCCACTATATTAACACATGACACATCACCCTCACATGACACACCATACCACACTGTTTTGTGTTTTCACACACATTGCCACACACACATGCTCATGTGACACCCTCTTATCTCTCACAACACACACATATATACACACACACTCATAGCAATGCAATGAAATGAAGAGAAATGCCATGATTGATTAGAAATGCCATGTAATGTATATAACATATTCATGGTATCTATAGATTTGTATATTGTAGTATGGTATATAGGTATAACTTGTATATGTTAAACATATTGTAATGTGTGTTTTGATAGCTTAGTTGGCATTATGTTGTGGTTGTGTGCTAGCCTAGGTTTAGTTGGGGTTGGCTAGACTTGGTTGACTGGTTTAGACTAGGGTTAGACCTAGAATGACTTGTTAGTCTAGGTTTAGACTTGGAATGGTTTAGTTGACCTAGTTTGACTAGTGTAGATGACCATGGTTGACCAAGAGTTGACTTTGGTCTAGTTTGACCTAGACAGCATGCAGATGTATTATACATTTCATATATCACCCTATGTATACATCTTGACTTGTGTTGCTCTAACTAGGAGTCAGGTACCTCATCTCGGACGGTACATTTACTTCAGACATTCAGATACGAGACGATTACATTCTCTGACCGTTTCATACTTGTCTGGATTTATATTCTTGCTCTAGATTACTGTACTTGATGCTGACACGATCATTATCACGGATTTGTACTATACGGATCTTCTTCTGAGATGTTATCTCCATGTATTCACTAAATACATATTGTGATGTGCGTTTCACTTACATATTATATTTATTGAATACCCTTATCATTGTACACTCATTGTGCATATTGTACTCTCATTATCACATTGAGCCATTGTACAAGCCATTGTACAAGCCATTGTGTCACGACCCGTACCCACTGTGAGGGTACGAGTATGTAATAGCGCCCAGCCTACGCCGCAGTGTCGGCGGTAGAACGTTGTCCTAGGTTACTATCTAATCAACAACTCACGCAATTATATAATGTGCTTGTCAAAACTTAACTCCGAACGGAGGACAAGTATAGATATAATGAATCTCAATCACAGTCTAAGAACGATAAGATAACACAGAAGATATAACTAAAGGCTAAATAACAGAAATAAAATCCAACAGCTAAAAATATAATCTCAAACAATCTCAACTACAATCTCAACCTATATATACAACTCCAGTTCTAAACAGGAAAACTAAAACAAGACAGACTAGCTAAACTCCCGATCACTCCTGAGTGTCGGGGCCATAGGTAGCTAAGCCATCTCCTGGTCCATAATATGTAGGGCATGTGTCCTCGGGCAATCATCCGTAAAATTTTCAACAGGTCCAGTCAGGACAGGAACGAGTACAACTCATCAAGAAAACCCAAGTAAATGACAGGGAACTATAAAGCAGTTATAGACAGTTTTATTGATGAATATGGCAGTTTATGTACAGGTGATGGTATGGAGAACAGATAAGATACAAGAAAAGTAAGTAACTAAAGCAAGAGAAGAATGATGGCAATAAAGGCTGTAAAATAAATCTAGCTGAACTAAGGTAACAGAATAAGTCCAGAAAGTAATTGCAAAACAAGTGTAAAACTATTATAAATCTAGTACGGGATGAATCTAACATAATATAAATCCAGTACCAGATGATTCTAGGTAGTGATCAAGAATCCAGGTGAGTCCAGCTAATCTAATAGTGTGTTTTAAAATACTGAGATCGACATGTAAACGGCTGTGGGTAATCAGGCACACCTCTCACTGATCAGACGAGAGATGGCTATGCTTCCAGTAGATTCCAGTTAGAGATTCCAGATTTAGGGTATGTCTACATGTCTTACTCGATATTTCCCCGTCCCGTAAAACAAATGAATCCAGAATTCGACACGAGAATCGATGTGAGTCCAGCCAAAATATGATGATTCCAGTAATAGATTCTGAAATGATTCCAGTGATTCCAGTAATAGATTCCGAAATGATTTCAGTGATTCCAGTAATAGAGGCCAGATAAGTAAGGTATGTGTGTCGCATACATGAATCCAGAAATATCCATACGTATTGTAACAGAGAATCGTATAAAACTAAATAGAACTGAAATACAGTAACTGGCAATTAAATGAGAGAACTATCAGAGAATGTACTCGCCTGCTACTCTGAAAAGAGTAGTATAATATCAAATGTCTGCACCAGAGTCACAATGTCCTAAACAGAGAAATATAGGTTATAATATATCAAAATAAGGTAAATGAATCTACAATGCAATCTACATGATTCTAGGCTAATCTAGGCCAAAGTCAACTCTAAACCTAAACCATAATTATAGTCTAATAAAAATATACACTAAGCTATCTAACCCATACAACCAATAGGCTAACACTATACTCAAAGTCTAACTAACTCTCAACCTATACCAAGACACTAACCACATAAGCCTAAACCTTAAACAAAACCTATCTAACAAGCCTACATACAAGGTCCTAATACCAAAACACAATATCACAACAACCTATCTCACAACCAGAGGGATACTAGCCTATACCTATATCTCATCCTAAAACCTTCTCACAGTCACAAGGAACACATATATTAGACATAATATAGATAGCAAGTAGAAAACATATAGGTATCAATACTAATACATATGATCTTACATGATATCAAAAGGAATGAAAACAACTGAAAGAGGAAGGAAGGGAAGGAAAGGCAATTAGGAAATCTGGAATCACACAGCCTATTATTAATGAAATGAAAAGAGAACTCAAGTGAATACCCACTCTGAAAATCAGCATCAATATCTGAAATACCATTGAACACTCACAACCATCTAAAACTGGGATAAAAGGAAAAATGAAATGTAAGCAACTGAGCCAACTGGAATCAAGTTCCTGTTTTGGTAAAGTATCAAAATCAGTTACAAAGCCAAAAGTGCAAGGAAAACCAAATATCCTAACTATGAAAACTGAGGTGAGGTAAATACTAAAGGTCAAGTTCAAATGCAAGAAATGGAATGACAAAATAGAAATCCACAGTTGACTGAATCAACATATAAACTGGGAATACCTCTCAAATAAAACCTGAAAACAGAGAATCAATCTGAAATGTAAATACAGTTTGACATAGGCTGAAATAAACTCCAAAAAAAATCTGAATCATATTCACAGTTCAATCCAAGTTCAAAGAAAAGTTAAACTCTGAACCAACATCCTAAAATCAATAAAATGTGGGCTGAATCTAAACTGAGAATTAAACCTACAAACCCATTCATCAAGCCAACCTAAACTAATTGAACATGAACCAAAACCACTACTATAACTGATACTTCATGTATTCCCAAAATCTGAAAATGTATAAATCAAAACTGAGAACAAACAACCCAATCTCGAACCACTCATCAAAATGCCAATGTCAAGTAGTGTAGGAAAACCAGTGTGTGTTCAATACAGTTCATGATTCAAACCATCTATAACATTGTGTGTGAAGAATCTAGGAACAGTAGGTCCCTGCATTCTCAGTGTGTATATGTTAATAGAGTTAAAGTGAAACTGTTCTCAGGAAACAGTTCACAGTTGGCCATCTCAGATTTTAGTGTCAAACCATTCTCAGATCTTAGGGTAACAATCAATGTGTATTTATGAGTGTAATGAACTCATAAATCTCAGATTTGATCATAGTGTATCAGTTGAGAGTGACTAGTGCTCTTATGTCTCAGACATGGGAATTTATGGACAGGGAAAAAGATGTTCATAGAATTAAGGAAGGAAAACAGTTCTAGATTTGTGTGTGACTTAGGAGGATACAGTGAATGATATGCATTCATCTATATGGCTGATACTAAATCGACATATATGCAACAGTGTAGTGGATGACTGAAGGTAGTGAACTATATTGATGTAGTACATTATCTAATATGTAGTATGTGTGATCTAATGTGCAGGATATCTTATCTAACCTACAGGGCAATTATTGGGAGCAGGACAGTTCATCCTATTGTCTGAACTTAAGCCCAAGGATAACAGTGTTGGTACATGGGAAGGGTGATCGTGTGTATGAGATAGTTCAGATGTGAGTGTGTGCATCAGTGGAAAACGAAAACATGGCAATGGCAGTGTGTGTGGATGTTAATAGTAAAGGGTGTACAGAAACTCAGGAAATGATTTCCAAGTTATCAATGTGGGAAAACAGGGAATGGGGTTCCATTTCAGTCAATGTGTGAGTGTGTAGACACTGAAATCAGTGACAAAAACTCAGGAATTATAATAGGAACTAAGTATCAATCCATGCCATACACATATCGAAATCCCATTTTAGTAAATTGAATCCAAAAATCTCACTTAAATCCTAACCAGCAGTAGCAATTACACATGTAGGATCATAATTGGCAATTTAACATCATTTAAAATTAGTTTTGAAAACACTTAAATTTCTGAATTTGAAAACAGGAATTTGCACGTATCAGTGAGAAATGGAGAAAAGAAATCGATAGCCAAAAACATGTTAATCCCACAAATTTAGGGTTGGTAATCCATGCCACACACGTGCTCGTGTCCCAGGAGTCTACTCGTGTCCAAACATTTGGACACGAGGTGTCCAATTATTTAGAAACACACTCAGACATGTGCACACAGTACAGTATCGTGCTGTGAGGACAAGGTGTCGTACACACGACACAGGACACATGAGACTTTGTGCTTGTGTCCGTGTGTTCGCCACACATAGGGCTACACATAGAACACAACATGAAGTGTCCAAGTGGCTCGTGTCAGGTGCATGAGACACGTATCAAAACGTGTCTCGCCCGCGTGCAGTGTAGTACAGAAATCAATACGGGCTCGTTTTCGTGTCCGACACGAAACGAGGTGTCATGAAACTTGGGGAGTGACTTGTCAGTCACTGCCCCATCCTCCATGCCAAGTTTCGCATGTTGAAACACTGTGTCCAGGGAAAAACAGGACACGGGTAACAGGACAGCGCACACGCGTGTCGTGCAGCGTGTCTGTACCCGATTTCGATACGAAATCGACACGAAAACCACATCAGTCTTCACAAAAATTAATATACATATTTATATCTACAAATTCATATAATTACATTTACAAAAATCGAAAATAAAATCCTTAGAGGCATTTAATCAAACACCTACAAAACAATACGACACGTGTCCGATACGGGCACCAAACGGACACGAAATCCACCCAAATTTCAGGGACACCTAGGGAACTCCTAGATTTAGCCCTACATACAAAGAAAATCAAAATTTGAATCAATTTAGAGGGTTTTACCTATAGGTGCAAAAAGCTTGGAAAAGCTTCAAATGGGGGGTGTTCCTCTTGATGGCCAAATGCTCCAAATGAGCCCAAAGCTGAGATTAACCTCCAGAATTATAAAATATACAGAAATTAGAACCTATTGCAAAAGACTAGGATTAAAAAGGAATTAAAATGAATAAATGAAAATTTTTTGGAAGGGGGGAGAATACCTCTCTTTTCTCCAAGTGTTGGAATGATAAAAAGAGGCAACCCTAATGAATAAGTGTTTAAATAGGGTGGGAATCCCTATGTGGCTGGTCATTTAGGGTTTGGTTAGGGTTAGGGCTTCTAGTTATGGGCCATGGGCCAAGTCATAAGTCATTGAGTCATGAAATCATAAGTCATTTCATTAAACCATAAATCATGAAATGATTTCACTCAAACTAATCCTCCTATTCCAAAATTAGTCTCTAATGACTAAAAGTAGGTTAACCTAAGTTAGACTAGGGTTACCATAGCTAGGGTTAGGTTCTAGGCTAGTCCACTAGGTCTCAACAAGTCAAAGTCAAACTAGAATTCACCAATTCAACAAATCACCAATTAATTCAAATAAGTCAAAATGACCCAATTACCCCTAGGCTAAAAATGATAATTAAGTCATCATAATGACATGGTTAGGCTCTAGGTCATGCAGTCTCTCAGGTTTTACTAGCAGCACATCAAAAACACGAGTCATGACTTAAACCAGTTTTTAAATAGTTTAAAAATTATTAAAAATCACTAAAAATCATAATGTGAATCAAATATCAATAATTAATAATAATAATTACAAAATTTCAAAAATACCCTCATCTGGAAAATTGGGTGTTACAATCCTATCCACCTTAGAAAAATTTCGTCCTCGAAATTAAGATGATCGTATCCCCACTAGGTCAACCTCCAACAATCAAAGTCGAAGGTAACATGCAACACTGTCCTACTGGTCGTGATTCTACAGTCTCGAATAGGGTAGCTACGCTATCTAGCAATCACAAGAAATATCCTGGTAGGTACTAAGGGAAATTACACATGAAAGTGGGGAGGAAGAATAAGAAGGACAAACCTGCTAACCCATCACCCGCAGCGTCGGTCTCCTCGACCGCCATCGCAAAAACTCTACCCTTCTGGTGCTGAGCTACAGGTGGCCTAGCTCCCTCAAAAGGAGGTACAAAGGGACAGTCTACCCTCCTATATGAAACTGGTAAAGACAACTAGGAATTAATTATGAAGGATTACTATTCCAAAGATGATCAAATCGAAAGTTTAAGACACGAGTGTCAATTGTATTGAAATCCAATACACAATATATAAAGAAGATTTAGTCCCGGCACGATCTAAGTTGATCAATTTCAGGATATATTGAAGTTGGACAAGATGGAGAAGGAGACCATTGAAGTCTGAGCACGAGTATCCAAGATTTGATATACATGTCGCAATTAAATTAATTCAATTGAATAAGATCCCAAACACTGGATGATAAGGAGGATGACCCGGTCGACTGGTCACGATCAAGGAATTAGAATTTAGGGGATGATGCAAGGATATAGAAATAAGTCAATTTCCTCCTTTGGATAGGGAAACTAAACATGATACCTTGGGTTAATCTATCAAGTACAGTGCCTTTTCCATCTAAAATATGTGGAAGGCAAAACAATAATGAGTTCAAAGGCGATGTTATTAAGCACAATACGTGGTTCATAGACGATGGAAATAATTCAAAAGGGAATTGCCAAAGCTGTCATGGATGAGACTCTAGGACAAATTTAACTAAGTCTCCCTCCATGTAGAATAATATATGAGAAGCGAACCAAAGTACAATAGGTTGATCAGACCATCATGCACCGGTTCTGATTAGACAATATGTTAGTGGGTGTCGGCCCCCAATAAAATATGTCATGATCAAGCTCGAAAAGATCAGCTTGCAAAACTGGTGCTAAATTAGCAACATAAGATAGACAAAAATATAAGTAAGGATAATGATGAAGGAAGTTAATAGTCCAAGATTCTTCAAACATCAAGGAGTGAGGGTGAATCAAAACAAGAGGAAAAGGATTTTTAATTCGAAGTTCATAATGAGATTCTCAAGGGTCGTCCAGGAATCTCTCAAGTAGTCCTAACTGTGATTGAGTAACCTCTCCGGTAAAGCCTATCTCTCAATCCTATCGCAGGCTCGCAGCAGTACAACTAAGTCGCCGTACTACCACGATATCGCACTAATGCGACTCTCGACCTGCATGGGCCACCACTAAAAACGTGTCACGACCCGCACCCACTGTGAGGGTACGAGTACGTAACAGCGCCCAGCCTACGCCGCAGTGTCGGCGGTAGAACGCTGTCCTAGGTTACTATCTAATCAACAACTCACGCAATTATATAATGTACTTATCAAAACTCAACTCCGAACGGAGGACAAGTATAGATATAATGAATCTCAATCACAGTCTAAGAACGATAAGATAACACAGAAGATATAACTAAAGGCTAAATAACAGAAATAAAATCCAACAGCTAAAAATATAATCTCAAACAATCTCAACTACAATCTCAACCTATATATACAACTCCAGTTCTAAACAGGAAAACTAAAACAAGACAGACTAGCTAAACTCCCGATCACTCCTGAGTGTCGGGGCCATAGGTAGCTAAGCCATCTCCTAGTCCGTAATATGTAGGGCATGTGTCCTCGGGCAATCATCTGTAAAATTTTCAACAGGTCCAGTCAGGACAGGAACGAGTACAACTCATCAAGAAAACCCAAGTAAATGACAGGGAACTATAAAGCAGTTATAGACAGTTTTATTGATGAATATGGCAGTTTATGTACAGGTGATGGTATGGAGAACAGATAAGATACAAGAAAAGTAAGTAACTAAAGCAAGAGAAGAATGATGGCAATAAAGACTGTAAAATAAATCTAGCTGAACTAAGGTAACAGAATAAGTCCAGAAAGTAATTGCAAAACAAGTGTAAAACTATTATAAATCCAGTACGGGATGAATCTAACATAATATGAATCCAGTACCAGATGATTCTAGGTAGTGATCAAGAATCCAGGTGAGTCCAGCTAATCTAATAGTGTGTTTTAAAATACCGAGATCGACATGTAAACGGCTGTGGGTAATCAGGCACACCTCTCACTGATCAGGCGAGAGATGGCTATGCTTCCAGTAGATTCCAGTTGGAGATTCCAGATTTGGGGTATGTCTACATGTCTTACTCGATATTTCCCCGTCCTGTAAAACAAATGAATCCAGAATTCGACACGAGAATCGAGATGAGTCCAGCCAAAATATGATGATTCCAGTAATAGATTCTGAAATGATTCCAGTGATTCCAGTAATAGATTCCGAAATGATTCCAGTGATTCCAGTAATAGAGGCCAGATAAGTAAGGTATGTGTGTCGCATACATGAATCCAGAAATATCCATACGTGTTGCAAAAGAGAATCGCATAAAACTAAATAGAACTGAAATACAATAACTGGCAATTAAATGAGAGAACTGTCAGAGAATGTACTCGCATGCTACTCTGAAAAGAGTAGTAAAATATCAAATGTCTGCACCAGAGTCACAATGTCCTAAACAGAGAAATATAGGTTATAATGTATCAAAATAAGGTAAATAAATCTACAATGCAATCTACATGATTCTAGGCTAATCTAGGTCAAAGTCAACTCTAAACCTAAACCACAATTATAGTCTAACAGAAATATACACTAGGCTATCTAATCCATACAACCAATAGGCTAACACTATACTCAAAGTCTAACTAACTCTCAACCTATACCAAGACACTAACCACATAAGCCTAAACCTTAAACAAAACCTATCTAACAAGCCTACCTACAAGGTCTTAATACCAAAACACAATATCACAACAACCTATCTCACAACCAGAGGAATACTAGCCTATACCTATATCTCATCCTAAAACCTTCTCACAGTCACAAGGAACACATATATTAGACATAATATAGATAGCAAGTAGAAAACATATAGGTATCAATACTAATACATATGATCTTACATGATATCAAAAGGAATGAAAACAACTAAAAGAGGAAGGAAGGGAAGGGAAGGCAATTAGGAAATTTGGAATCACACAGCCTATTATTAATGAAATGAAAAGAGAACTCAAGTGAATACCCACTCTGAAAATCAGCATCAATATCTGAAATACCATTGAACACTCACAACCATCTAAAACTGGAATAAAAGGAAAAATGAAATGTAAGCAACTGAGCCAACTGGAATCAAGTTCCTGTTTTGGTAAAGTATCAAAATCAGTTACAAAGCCAAAAGTGCAAGGAAAACCAAATATCCTAACTATGAAAACTGAGGTGAGGTAAATACTAAAGGTCAAGTTCAAATGCAAGAAATGGAATGACAAAATGGAAATCCACAGTTGACTGAATCAACATATAAACTGGGAATACCTCTCAAATAAAACCTGAAAACAGAGAATCAATCTGAACTGTAAATACAGTTTGACATAGGCTGAAATAAACTCCAAAAAAAATCTGAATCATATTCACAGTTCAATCCAAGTTCAAAGAAAAGTTAAACTCTGAACCAACATCCTAAAATCAATAAAATGTGGGCTGAATCTAAACTGAGAATTAAACCTACAAACCCATTCATCAAGCCAACCTAAACTAATTAAACATGAACCAAAACAACTACTATAACTGATACTTCATGTATCCCTAAAATCTGAAAATGTATAAATCAAAACTGAGAACAAACAACCCAATCTCGAACCACTCATCAAAATGCCAATGTCAAGTAGTGGAGGAAAACCAGTGTGTATTCAATACAGTTCATGATTCAAACCATCTATAACATTGTGTGTGAAGAATCTAGGAACAGGTAGGTCCCTGCATTCTCAGTGTGTATATGTTAATAGAGTTAAAGTGAAACTGTTCTCAGGAAACAGTTCACAGTTGGCCATCTCAGATTTTAGTGTCAAACCATTCTCAGATCTTAGGGTAACAATCAATGTGTATTTATGAGTGTAATGAACTCATAAATCTCAGATTTGATCATAGTTTATCAGTTGACAGTGACTAGTGCTCTTGTGTCTCAGACATGGGAATTTATAGACAGGGAAAAAGATGTTCACAAAATTAAGGAAGGGAAACAGTTCTAGATTTGTGTGTAACTTAGGAGGATGCAGTGAATGATATGCATTCATCTATATGGCTGATACTAAACCGACATATATGCAACAGTGTAGTGGATGACTAAAGGTAGTGAACTATACTGATGTAGTACATTATCTAATATGCAGTATGTGTGATCTAATGTGTAGGATATCTTATCTAACCTACAGGGCAATTATTGGGAGCAGGACAGTTCATCCCATTGTCTGAACTTAAGCCCAAGGATAACAGTATTGGTACATGGGAAGGGTGGTCGTGTGTGTGAGATAGTTCAGATGTGAGTGTGTGCATCAGTGGAAAACGAAAACATGGCAATGGCAGTGTATGTGGATGTTAATAGTAAAGGGTGTACAGAAACTTAGAAAATGATTTCCAAGTTATCAATATGGAAAAACAGGGAATGGGGTTCCATTTCAGTCAATGTGTGAGTGTGTAGACACTGAAATCAGTGACAAAAACTCAGGAATTACAATAGAAACTAAGTATCAATCCATGCCATACACATATCGAAATCCTATTTTAGTAAATTGAATCCAAAAATCTTACTGAAATCCTAACCAGCAGTAGCAATCACACATGTAGGATCATAATTGGCAATTTAACATCATTTAAAATCAGTTTTGAAAATACTTAAATTTCTGAATTTGAAAACAGGAATTTGTACGTATCAGTGAGAAATGGGGAAAAGAAATCGACAGCCAAAAATATGTTAATCCCACAAATTTAGGGTTGGTAATCCATGCCACACACGTGTTCGTGTCCCAGGAGTCTACTCGTGTCCAAACATTTGGCCACGAGGTGTCCAATTATTTAGAAACACACTCAGACATGTGCGCACAGTGCAGTATCGTGCTGTGAGAACAAGGTATCGTACACACGACACAGGACACGTGACACTTTGTGCTTGTGTCCGTGTGTTTGCCACACATAGGGCTATACATAGAATACAATACGAAGTGTCCAAGTGGCTCGTGTCAGGTGCACGAGACACGTATCAAAACGTGTCTCGTCTGCGTGCAGTGTAGTGTAGAAATCAATGCGAGCTCGTTTTTGTGTCCGACACGAAACGAGGTGTCATAAAACTTGGGAAGTGACTTGTCAGTCACTGCCCCATCCTCCATGCCAAGTTTCGTATGTCGAAACACTGTGTCCAGAGAGAAACAGGACACGGGTAGCAGGACAGCGCACACGCGTGTCGTACAGCGTGTCCGCACCCGATTTCGACACGAAATTGACACAAAAATCACATCAGTCTTCACAAAAATTAATATACATATTTAGATCTACAAATTGATATAATTATATTTACAAAAATCAAAAATAAAATCCTTAGAGGCATTTAATCAAACACCTACAAAACAATACGACACGTGTCTGATACGGGCACCAAACGGACACGAAATCTACCCAAATTTTAGGGACACCTAGGGGACTCCTAGATCTATCCCTACATGCAAAGAAAAACAAATTTTGAATCAATTTAGAGAGTTTTACCTATAGGTGCAAAAAGCTTGGAAAAGCTTCAAATGGGGGGTATTCCTCTTGATGGCCAAATGCTCCAAATGAGCCCAAAGCTGAGATTAACCTCCAGAATTATAAAATATACAGAAATTAGAACCTATTGCAAAAGACTAGGATTAAAAAGGAATTAAAATGAATAAATAGGAATTTTTTGGAAGGGGGAAGAATACCTCTCTTTTCTCCAAGTGTTGGAATGATAAAAAGAGGCAACCCTAATGAATAAGTGTTTAAATATGGTGGGAATCCCTATGTGGCTGGTTATTTAGGGTTTGGTTAGGGTTAGGGCTTCTAGTTATGGGCCATGGGCCAAGTCATAAGTCATTGAGTCATGAAATCATAAGTCATTTCATTAAACCATAAATCATGAAATTATTTCACTCAAACTAATCCTCATTTTCCAAAATTAGTCTCTAATGACTAAAAGTAGGTTAACCTAAGTTAGACTAGGGTTACCATAGCTAGGGTTAGGTTCTAGGCTAATCCACTTGGTCTCAACAAGTCAAAGTCAAACTAGAATTCACCAATTCAACAAATCACCAATTAATTCAAATAAGTCAAAATGACCCAATTACCCCTAGGCTAAAAATGATAATTAAGTCATCATAATGACATGGTTAGGCTCTAGGTCATGCAGTCTCTCAGGTTTCACTAGCAGCACATCAAAAACATGAGTCATGACTTAAACCAGATTTTAAATAGTTTAAAAATTATTAAAAATCACTAAAAATCATAATGTGAATCAAATATCAATAATTAATAATAATAATTACAAAATTTCAAAAATACCCTCATCTGGAAAACTGGGTGTTATACATTGTACAAGCTATTGTACAAGCCATTGTATAAGGTAACGTAACTGAATTGGATCCTTGTGTATTGATTGGGGAGGGAGAGTAGAAGTGGTTATGTGATCAATCCTATTGTATAAGAAATTGTATATGTCCATTGTATACTCACGTACAAAGGAGTCCTATTTTATTGTATAACCTAACCCGTTTACATAACCATATTGTGCTCTAAATCACATGTTGCTTACAGTTCTTACTTATCATATATAGATATTTTTCATTATCAAATCTCTGCTGTTTTCATATACATTCTTCTTTCAGCGTTTCATGTACCTTACTCTATTGCATGCTTTATATTTCCTATCATGATATGAACTGCGTGAGATGTTTTGTGCTCGCTCCCGTCCTAACTGGACCTGTTGAAAATTTTACAGAGGATGATGAGGAACCCTGCACCCTTACTTGGAGCTTGCCTAGTTGACACTCACGACCTGGACCCCAGGGGAGGTTCAGGCAGCTGCTGAGGATGATACCTTGCTTAGTATAGATAGTTTAGACTGTTTTCCTTTTCATGTTTAGTTGTTGTTCTTGATTCAGAGTTTGTATATTCTTAGAGATGATAAGACTTGTATTTCTTTTCTGTTGTACCTCAGTTGAGGATTTCTTATCTATTTCATCTTGCTACATTCTACCTTAGATTGTGATTGAGTTGTACCTCTGTGTTGGCCTCCTTATGGAGAGTATTCATATTATGCTAGTTATAGTTCATGACCTAGAACAGCGTTCTACCGCCGATACTGCGGCGTAGGCTGGGCGTTGTTACGTTCTCGTACCCTCACAGTGGGTGCGGGTCGTGACACGTTTTTAGTGGTGGCCCATGCAGGTCGAGTTTATGTAGTGGTATTCGAACTAGAGTATCACTACAGCCTGCAGTAGGATTAGGATATTTTTGAGGTACTCAATCACATTAGAAAAAACTCTTAATCAGATTCCTTTTGTCTAAAAATTGTTGCTTATTGACTTCCCTTGAATATAAACTGTCCTCCTTTGAATTTTCGTTTCATTCTCAGAAATTGCTTCTTATTTTGATCTGTTTTTATGATGGTTATGAAGACACGATCTCATCGCTTCGGTTCGGGGGATACTATCGAGAGGCTAGCCACCTCTCGTCCTGTTCATCAGGGCCTCGAGACCGCAGCTCCTGTTGTGCCGACTCAGGTTGGCATGTCTGCTACATTGGAGGTGCACCTCTATATGTACAGAGATTTTCTCCCATCATTTCTGATTTCTCTCAACAGCGGTGATTCATGCAGCATCAGCAGCAGACCAGGGGAAACTAGCAGGGCGAGCTATCGTCAGGACAGTCAAGGATGCACAGACCATTGGAGATCTTGCTGCAAGTTTCGTTCTTCTCAATTCTATTCCCGAAATTGTCTTTTTATAACTTCCTTGAAATTCGATTCCATCTGTTCCTTGCTGATTAATTTATTTTGTCATGTTGTTCTTTTGTTATGTTGTTTTTCTTCAAAAATCATATGGGCTAGGTCACCTAAATCATGGGATCTAGAATCTTCGATAGTCGTGTTAGTTGGCATAGCGAGGACATATAGTCAGATTTTGGATGTATTTCTTGGGTATGGGAATTTAAGGTTTTCGCCGTCGCATGCGACAATACGAAAATTTTAAATACCATGAACCTAGAGGTACGTACCTTAGTCAAGGACTCTGTGATTATCGTAGCCTTGCTCACTAGCATGATGAGGACTCTAGACAAAATAATTTTGGGCAGACGCATATGATTAGCAGATTGTATCTTGAGAAGGTTTAAAACATCATACCCTTTTTATTGTTATAAATGACTTAGGAGTAGGGATATTTAGTTTGTAGAGCTTGTTCATAGGTAGTTCCTTCATAGTATAGATATGGTGACTTGTAGGGTGTCTGTACCCTAGAGGTGATAGTTAGCATTGGTACTAGAATAGTAACTCATTGCAGATAATTTTCTGTTATTATGATACCAACCAGTTATGTATAGGATGTAGTATGCCATACAACCTTGATGATTTATTATAGTTTTCCTTTACCCTTCCAATAAGGCACCCAGTGACCAGAGCCTGCCCTTGAGCATAGTTGTAGTTTCACCTAAGACTAAGAGGTCGATATATATAGATGATATATTTAGGATATATGTGATGGGTGTTGTTCTTGAGCATATATATATATATATATATATGTGGTATTTGGGATCGGTGTGCTTAGCTTGTGGGTAATTAGTTATGGGTGACTTGATAGGATTTGGAAGTTAGAGCTAGCCTATTATCGAGTTTTCTTTTGCTAATCTCTAGTTGCCAATACTAGGTAGCTAGCATAGGTAAAATCCTAAGAAGTTGACCAGCTAATGACCAAGTACTAGGGTATTGAGAAAATTGACTAGTGATTGACCCTTGACTATGTTTGACCTAGAAAGGGTGCGATCATCTTAATTTCGAGGACAAAATTTTTATAAGGTGGGTAGGATTGTAACACCCAGTTTTCCAGATGAGGGTAATTTTGAAATTTTGTAATTATAATTATTATTTAATGATATTTATTTCATATTATAATTTTTAATGATTTTTAATTATTTTTAAACTATTTAAATTTATGACTTGTGATTTTGGTGTTGTGCTAGTGAACAGTAAAGACTGCCTACCCTAGAGCCTAGCATTAGGGTATTTTTGACATTTTAGGGTTATTTGGAATTATTATTATTATTTATAATTAATGTGATTTTTAAGTGATTTTAGTATAATTGATTTTGGTGTTCTAGTGGACTTTGACTTATGTTGACCTTGGAGACAAACCTAGTGGCTAACCTAGGTCATGACTAAGTGGTTAGGATATGAAAACCTAGGTTGACTTAAGTTAGTGAGGATTAACTCATTGGAATTAGTTTGGGAAAATTAGGAGCTAGATTGATTAATGAATGGCTTGTGAAATCACAAGTCATTTTATGACTTAAAGGCTTAATGGCCCATAGGCCCACAACCCATGAACCCAAACCCTAGCCATTTCAGCCACTTGGCTAGCCAACTAGTGTTCCCTTCCCTATTTATATGCTCCTAAATTTTAGGGCTAGCCTCCATTGGGATTTGTGCAAGTTTTAGAAGAGGTGAGTCCCCATCTTTGTAAATTCTTAGAAAATCCATTTTTACTCCAAATTCCTCCAAACAAATTGCAATAGGACCTAATATTAGTTTTCCTTCTGTTAATGATGAGTATTTTCATGAAGAACACAATTTGAGGGGGTTTGGTGGCTTGTGGAACTCTTCCCATTTGGGGATTTTAACCCATTGTTCATCTATAGGTATAATCCCTTCTATTGTATATAAATTCTATTAAAATTCATTTCTAGGATGTCCTAACCCTAACCTAACAGTAGGATAGGCTAACCCTAGAATTTGAACCCATTTCGTGTCCGTATCGGACACGTATCCACGTGTATAGGTAAGTGTTCGACGAAATGCCTCAAAGGGCATTTCGTTCGATTTTGTGATTTGTGTTTGAATAGAAAAATCTATTTTCACGTCGCTTATGCATTCCTTGGACACTGAGCACGTTTTCGTGTCTGGTTGAGTCGACACAAGCGCGTGGACACGCGGTCGTGCACCCACGCGCGCGGGCAAGGGGCTTGCCCTGCTGTTCGGGTGGCACTGCTCTGTGCACACAAGGTTTCAACCCACGAAACTTGACACGTGTGTCGTGTCCATGACTGACACGAGGCTCCTCGAGTTTCACGAGCTCTTGTGTCGTGTCGGACACGGATTCGTGCCTGCACGTGTGGTACACTGTGCGATTCAGTGTGTAGTATTATAAATCTGTGATTAATTGACTTTAATAGTTTTAAATGGTGTTTTTATTTATTATTTAGATCCTAAACATGATGTTAAACCTCTGTTATAATTGTTACATGATTAGCTTAGGTTTTTAATGAGGTGTTTGGTTTCGAACAAGAGTTTTTGGGCTTTCACTGATACTTCCTGATACTGATATTTCAGCATTTCCTCAAACTGTTTAATCCCAGATTCTTATGTTCTTCACTGTCTAAATAGACCCACATGATTGCTAGTCATGTTAACATAGTTTTTACATTCGTATTTGGTTTTTAAATGTGTTAATTAGGATTGGACATAGAATTGGTTATGATTGGGCAATAACATGTTAAGTTGATATTATTTCCTTTCTCTTTATAAAACTGAGATTTGTATAAAACTGAGAATAGTTTTTAAACCATTTAGATTGATTTGTATACTGTTTATGATTCATGATTTATATTAAACATTTGATTGGGGTTGTTTTATGTTTCTAAAAACTGTCCTGATACATGTGCTTCCAGTTTTTTTTCCCTAACCATTTCATTCGTTTTTATGCATATTTTTTACTGTATATACTCCCACATAGTTGTTGATTTGTGTTAATACAAATTTGCATTCGAATTGGACTTTTATGGTAGATTCAATGTATGGGCTGATACATAATTTCGAATACTGAAACTGCCAATACCTACCTGTTATGTTGGACTGAATGTGTTATCTTCTGAGTTGAATGTTGATTAATATGTAATTTAAACTGAGGTTAGTTCCCTGTTCTTAACTGTGAATGAAGGTTTAGTTAAGCCCTTAAATTCCTGAACTGTATGCTATATGGCTGAAACCTGAATTGGTTTTCCTGTGCAACATAAAACCTGAGATTGAATGGCCACATCCTATTGAACTATTCTAAATTCCAGCACTGAGACACTGGTTTAATCCTGACACTGTCACCTAGGTTTCACTCTCACACACACAGTACTCTGTTTTAAAATTCCTGAGAACAAGTTCACCCTTCACATGTTCAATATCTGTGCACCTATGCAAACTGAACACTATACACAACCATATATACAACTGAATTCTTTCCTTTTTTCTGAATATTAATTTAAGACTAAACTGTGAACTGAATCTGTGTTAACCTGTGTACACACACTCAGTCACTCACCCTACATACCACTCCACCCACAATGCCACTGTTCTTCTTAACTTTTTACTGATTTTTCCTGTCAACACACACAAACACACCATGCCATATGCCAATATGTTAACACATGACACATTACCCTCACAGGACACACCATACCATACTGTTTTGTGTTTTCACACACATTGCCACACACACATGCTCATGTGACACCCTCTTATCTCTCATAATACACACACTCATAGCAATGCAATGAAATGAAGAGAAATGCCATGATTGATTAGAAATGCCATGTAATGTATATAATATATTCATGGTATCTATAGATTTGTATAGTGTAGTATGGTATATAGGTATAACTTGTATATGTTAAACATATTGTAATGTGTGTTTTGATAGCTTAGTTGGCATTGTGTTGTGGTTGTGTGCTAGCCTAGGTTTAGTTGGGGTTGGCTAGATTTGGTTGACTGGTTTAGACTAGGGTTAGACCTAGAATGACTTGTTAGTCTAGGTTTAGACTTGGAATGGTTTAGTTGACCTAGTTTAACTAGTGTAGATGACCATGGTTGACCAAGAGTTGACTTTGGTCTAGTTTGACCTAGACAGCATGCAGATGCATTATACATTTCATATATCACCCTTTGTATACATCTTGACTTGTGTTGCTCTAACTAGGAGTCAGGTACCTCATCTCGGACAGTACATTTACTTCAGACATTCAGATACGAGGCGAGTACATTCTCTGACCGTTTCATACTTGTCTGGATTTATATTCTTGCTCTAGATTACTGTACTTGATGCTGACATGATCATTATCACGGATTGGTACTATACGGATCATCTTCTGAGATGTTATCTTCTTGTATTCACTAAATATATATTATTATGTGCGTTTCACTTACATATTGTATTTATTGAATACCCTTATCATTGTACACTCATTGTGCATATTGTACTCTCATTATCACATTGAGCCATTATACAAGCCATTGTACAAGCCATTGTATAAGGTAACGTAACTGAATTGGATCCTTGTGTATTGATTGGGGAGGGAGAGTAGAAGTGGTTATGTGATCAATCCTATTATATAAGAAATTGTATATGTCCATTGTACACTCACGTACAAAGGAGTCCCATTTTATTGTATAACCTAACCCGTTTACATAACCATATTGTACTCTAAATCACATGTTGCTTACAGTTCTTACTTATCATATATAGATATTTCCTATTATCAAATCTCTGCTGTTTTTATATACATTCTTCTTTCAGCGTTTCATGTATCTTACTCTATTGCATGCTTTATATTTCCTATCATGATATGAACTGCGTGAGATGTTTTGTGCTCGCTCCCGTCCTGACTGGACCTGTTGAAAATTTTATAGAGGATGATGAGGAACCCTGCACCCTTACTTGGAGCTTGCCTAGTTGACACTCGCGACCTGGACCCCAGGGGAGGTTCAGGCAGCTGCTGAGGATGATACCTTGCTTAGTATAGATAGTTTAGACTGTTTTTATTTTCATGTTTAGTTGTTGTTCTTGATTCAGAGTTTGTATATTCTTAGAGATGATAAGACTTGTATTTCTTTTCTGTTGTACCTCAGTTGAGGATTTCTTATCTATTTCATCGTGCTACATTCTACCTTAGATTGTGATTGAGTTGTACCTCTATGTTGGCCTCCTTTTGGAGAGTATTCATATTATGCTAGTTATAGTTCATGACCTAGAACAACGTTCTGCCGCCGACACTGCGGCGTAGGCTGGGCGTTGTTACGTTCTCGTACCCTCACAGTGGGTGCGGGTCGTGACATATGGCATGGCAGTTGCGCGCTACATCCATTATCTGGATTATGGAGACTGAGGGTTCACTGCAGCCAGCAGTGCACTAGCGAGGCATGAACTCTAAGTTGAAGTGATTTCAGACATTTATAGGTTTTCGGGTATTATTGAGACATGTCTTAAATTCTTCATATCTTGATCTCTTGGGTTGCTTCGTTGATATTTGTTGAAAAATGGATAAAGTTGATAAAATATTCGGTAACATATCATTATTTGAGTCACGGAACCGAAAGTTCACTACAGCCAGATATACATTGGCAGGACAGGATTCTAAGTAAAGTGACTTCAAATATCTATATGTTCTCAGATACCATAGAAACTATATTCTATTTCATATGATTATTGATTTTCCTTGTATCACAAATCCTTGCACTCTTACCTTGATTTGATACTAATATCTCTTCGTATATTTCATGCGTCTTCTCAATCAATCTTTGTAGTTTCTTTCTTCTTGCATTTTATCGTCAGATCATTTGATTTCCCAATAAATACATACTACTAGATTTTGATTCTGTTTTAATAGATCTCGTACTTATATCATATTTTGTCTAAACTTCGATCTTAATCATGTCTATCGAACCATGACTTCCCTGTTTTGTTCTATTTCAATCATGTTAAAACTTTCGATTTGATCATGCTTAGAAGTCCGTGCCTTAATGATTTTACTCTTCTAAGTCGTAATTAATTTTATTTCACTTCATGCCTATTAAATTCTCGATCACTGTTAAATCGTGTTATTTCAAACTGCCTATATGAAATTATCGTACATGGTCCAAATTAAATTTTGTTTCACTTCATGCCTGACCAAGTTTTGATCATTATCGATCATGCCATTTTACCCGTTTATTTTGTCATGCTAAGTCATTTCAAACCCTTATGGTTTCGTATCTAGTCGTTGAGCGTATTCACACTCGTGCCTAACCGATTCTGAATTTCGTGTCATTTCAGTATCGTGTCATGCTCTTTGAAATATCGAAGACAAAATTTTCCTAGGGGGTAGATTTGTAACCCCGCTTTCCTGAAATTATTAAATTTAGTGTTTTCCTGGAATTTTCAAAAATTTAGAAATGATTATTTTGATTTATTTTGATTAATTATGAGACTTTTGATAATTTTTTTAAATGAGATATTTTGAAGGATTTAGTGAGGAGAAGTCTAGCAACTATATTTGGAGTGCTCTTCAAGTTTCTAACAACTTTGTAACCAACTTTTGGGGGTAAATTGTAATTACCAAATTTCAGAGGGGATTAGTTACAAATTTCTATTTTTCTCTTCTCCTTATAATGCTCTCAGTGTGGAGAGAGAAACCATTTTACTGAGCTCCTGTGGCACAGCCAACACTCCGACAGTGACATCACGGTGAGGAGCTATATTCTCCAACGAGCAGCTCTCGACGACGACTGCAACGAACGCAAGGCAATTTCACTCTGGCAACCTCCCTCGGCGAATTGAACCCCAGCACGTGCTTCCTTCCTCCGGCAGCTTCGACTCCGACGTGAGGCGGTCATCTCGAGCAGATCTGACCTCCACTGAACTTTACAGACGTACCGCCTCCATGTCAGCGAGCGAGCATCTTCGACAACTGCGCACCGACCGTCCCTATCGTGAAGATCTTGACATTTTCTCCAGCGAAGTTCGACCTAGATCTCGAACTCGTGCAGAAGGACCTGTCAATTGGTCAATCGAGCGAAGTTCTTCATCTTCATCCAGAACCTGAAAATTTTGGTAAGACCTAAGTTCCATTCAGATTTGAGAGTATTTTGTATTTGATCTTGTTGATCATTTAGTGTTCTTCGTGATCGATTGGATATTGATTTTCTGATGAGTGCGAGCAGATATTGATCGCAGGAGTGTTGGGTTGATTGAATCTTGATAGGGAAATTGTAATTTAGAACAATCGTAAGTTGAATCCTTGAAACCTTCTTGATTCTCTGAGTGTTCTGAAGGCTATGTTCAATTCATCGAGATTCTAATGATCTCGGTGCTCTGAATTTATTTGGTGAAATGCCTAGCAGGAAATATGACACTAGAGATCGTGTTCGACCTTGTGAGAACGTGTCCTTGATCTCGTCGAATTCTCTCTTTCATGTATTATGTTATCTTCCCTTTGATTGTAAGTTTCTATAGCGAATTTGATATGAGTAGTGTTGGCCAGGATCGGTAAGGTTGGGTGTGGCGTGTCCAGTGTGCGTACCAGGATGTGGCGTGTCCAGTGTGCGTATCAGAATGCTGTCGTATTCGACCAAGGGTGCGTATCCAGATAAGTGGTCGTGTCTGTGGTGCCAGTTCGCTGTGTTCATTGTATAGCCGTGTTCAGAGTGTTGCGTTCCGCGTGATCGTGTCCGGAGTTCTGTTCGTGTCCAGAGTTCTGTGCATATTCGGGATGGGGATCATCATGAGGGGTTTTGCCTATTCGTACTATAAGTTGTGTATAATTCTTATCTCGGTTTTGTTGTATAATTTCTACTCTCAAATTCGGTTAGATGAGTATGAAACCAAACTGTAACTATTCTTGGATTCTTCCTATTTGTTGAGTTCTAACTGTAGCCGTTAAGCTCATTGGCTTGCTTCTATTTCATCTCTATATTGGAGGGGGTTCATTGAGTTCAAATGGTTGCAGGTTTTGAAAAATTAGCTTGACCCGTATGTATATCTGAGCTGGGTTTTGAATATGTATTCTTCTATTAAGCTTGGGATGGAGTATGGTTACTGACTGGAGAATGTTTATGGCCTGATAGACTTGGTATAGTTGGGGGCTTTGGGATTATGACTAGACTCTGTCACTAAGGGTTTGTGAATTCAAATAATTTGCTCAGTTTTAATTGTTGTAGGTATGAATCAATCTGGTTCGGCGTTTCCTTCAATGGCAGTCAAGTCTACTCTAACTTGGGAGTATGTTGATGTGGGTCGTAATCGGATTGAAGGAGATTGGGCCAAACAGGACAGGTTCGACAACTGACATTAGTCATTGATATAAAGTGTAGTGTTGGGCTGCATTTCAAGCTTACTAATTACAAATAGTTAGAAATAATTGCTTTCACTATATAAAAAGTTATAGTTACATTATAACAACTATTTAACTATCTTAAAATATTTTCTGTATAAAAGATAGGCTACTTAAATAATGTTTAGTACTAGAGTATTGATAGTTATTATAAGACTGTAGACCCTTACTTAGTGTATATTAAGTAAGCTAGTAGCTAAGTATATAGGAATTTAATATTGATATACCTAGTGACTTTTAAATGGTAATCAACCAACTTGTACCCAAATTCAGGTGGATATACAGATCTACTTCCTTTTTCGATCACCGTGAGCAAGGTAAGTACATTCTATGGTTCATGTTCATTTACATTATTTCTATACTTTTCTTGTGACACGTCATGACACGATATCATGTTCTCTTATACTTTCATGTCTTGTACTTACTTGTGGTTGGGGAGGGGAAATACACTAACTTTGTGACTAAACCCATGTTCTGATATTCATGTAGATAGCTTAGGCCTCGCACTGTGCACGTGGACCCTAATCCGTACCCTTATTCCTATGCTCTTGTGCTTATTCTTGTACTTACACCAGCCGGTCATATAGGCTAGTTGTATTTCAAATATTGTACACATGTCATGTCTTGTACTTCAGGTTCATGGTTTACATTCTTGTACTTTACTTCCTGTACTTCACATTCCTGTACTTTCATGTTCTTTTTATGTACTTTGTATTTTATGTTCTCCTATACTCATTTCCATATCATGATGTTCTTGTTCATTACCTAGAATTGTACTTTGCTCCGTTTCTGACTGGATATGTTGTAGGTGTACTTGCAGGGTATCATTATACCTTATGGGCCAGAGCCCGGGATCTTAGTTGAGCAGGATGGAGCCATGACTTAGCTAGATATTCAGGTTTAGATTATTTTAGCTCTTCTTATAGATATTGTATATTATTAGTTCATAGTGTATTTTTATTCTTGTTGTCTCTAGTACTTTTTATGATTGGTGGATTATGGTGATCATCATGGGACGGTTAGATGTTGTGATGTTATTATCATGTTATCTTGGAGTTTTCTTTAGATGTTTACAGCTTACTACATTGATTCTTCCAACATAGGCTAGGCATGTCCGACTCATGTCCGATTATTCGGGAACGGGTCATGACAGTCTCGGGGCATAATTTTTCGATGAAAAACTGATATTGGTGCAGCACTTTGAGGAAGGTGCATAATAGAGATCCCGGAGGATTCTGATAGACGAAATTAAGTGTGACACTTCGAAGAAGGCACAAAATTATTCGTGACAGCAGCAACAAAATCTACTAAGAAACTTTCTGATTAGATTAGAAATGGACTCGTTCAAAACCTGTTCTAAGTGGAGAGTAGATGGACAGAAGTAGAAATGAACAGAATGATGAAATGGCCTGCTGGGGTGAATGATCACCAGCGCTCAAAGCTTGATTCGCCCCACACGAATAGCTTCCAGGGACCAGCTGTAGAAGCATGGAAAATATGGGGTTCATGCAGATCATAATTTGCCGCATACGTACTTTGGGCCAAACAGGTCCGATAAAGGAAAGCCGCATAACAGATTCAGTGCCTTATGCGGCCCGTCGACAACCAGCTGCAGAAGAAAGATATATGGCCAAGAGGATCAGTTCGTCTGATAAAGCTGACAAATTCCGTCTAAATTGACAAAAACGACAGCTCTGACACTTCGACAAAAAGATAAGATGTGGGACGTCACCAAAAGCAGGGTTCATACGCTTTCAGGCGGCCATAAGGAGTGTCACCTAAGCCGCATGAACCTTATGCGGATCAAACATATGCGACCCTAAAGTCTCCGAACTTCATGCGGCCAAGGGTGATTGTGACCCAAGCCGCATGAGTTTTATGCGGCCAAAATACAGAATATATGCGACTTAAATCCTTAAGCTATATGTGGGCTAAGAAAGTTTGCGACTTAGGCCGCATGAGTCTCATGCAGCTCCACAAGGTCAAAAACTGAGAGACTCATGCGGCTCAAAATAATTTCTGCGACAGGACACGTGGCAGGCTGACCATGTCCTAACTACCCAGATTTGCTACAACAAAATCCTAACAAATCGACAGATGGCGGCTAAAGAACGGGTCTTCATATGTTAATTAGCCATGTGGCCACAGGCCCTCTATGCGGCTGAACACACATACTACTATAAATAGCAGGGTGCCATACCCCTGTAAAAGGCTGGTAACCTTCGAAAAGCAATTTCTTCAAGAGCTAAAGACTGCGTCAGATAGTCCAAGGAGTAAGGCAGAGTTGATAACACTTTCCCGAGCCTCTACCGTCACCCCCCATAATCAAAACTAAACAATTGTACTTAGATTATTTCCTAGGATTTCTTTCTAGGCTTTTCTTTGTACAAGCGAATTTGCAATCAATTTCTGTGTTCCTGTAATACCTATCTTTGATTTTTTTTTATGGCAAACACGATGGCGACTCTGCTGGGGACGTCCTTCTCTTCTGATCAGAAATTGGTGATGCAATCTGACGCGTCCAAGCTCGGCTCTACACAGCAGATGCTTGTGGTTCGTTTTGACCAACAAGCCTTCAAAGAATTGCTCTTTGAAGGGAGCGCCAGCCCGTCACAGAAGCGAGCCAACCCAAAGAGGACTCGCAGGACGTCGGCGCACAAAACTGTTGCCCCCGACCAAGTTCTCGAAGGAGCTCCTTCTGCAGCCCAAAGACGATGACCAAAGCTCTCCTGCGGCTTTGCTTTCGACCGCAGAGGACCCCACTGTCCCTAAATCTAGCAGAGGAAAATACTACGATGCTGAGTTTTTTGGGGCACAAGAGAAATCTATGCGGACAAAGAAGAAGCCGCATAAGAGAAATAGGCAGTCTGTCCATGCGGCAGCCAACTCTGGCCGCAGGCAGACAAATCATACGGCAGCCAACTCTGGCCGCAGGCAGACAACTCATGCGGCAGCCAACTCTGGCCGCAGAAAGATGGCCCATGCGGCAACCAACTCTGGCCGCAGGAAGATGGCCTATACGGCAGCCAGCTCGGGCCGCAGGAAGATAGCCCATGCGGCAACCAATCCTGGCCTCAGACAGGATGTCTCATGCGGCCCTGTCAGAAGCTCTGTGTTCAACCGTCTTTCATGCGGGCCCGACTCCATGCGGCCCATTGAGAATGTTGTATGTATCAATCTGGACTCTTTTTACTATACGCCTTCGGGCACTAAGGCAAAAAAGTCTAGGGTAGTGCGTGCCGAACAAGCCCACTCAACTGTCCAAGTTACTGACTGTCAGCGGGCCCCGTTAACTGTTACTCGAGCTCCTGATGGAAAGTTGTACAGAATCACCCGCGTCCAGTCCCTCAGGGCTAACGGACAGGGTGGGTCTTTAAAGTCTCCCTCTAACGATCCAGAGCAAGTACTTTTACTAGCCACGGATTAGGGAGCAAACATGATACCTAAGTACCCGTGCACTCGGGATACCCGAGTCCACAAGTTTAGTGAAAAGGTAGATCAGCTTGCTACCGACTTGTATGAGGTAATTACTCACAAATGTAAGGTGGCAGCATTAGCATGCAATGAGTCCCTCTCGGGACGTCGTTGCACCCGAGTCATCATCAACTGCTGCGACAAATCAGCAGTACCTGAAGGTCGGCAGTCGGTTTTCCAACAACTGCAGCAGTAAGTACCTATCCGACAACAACTCAAGAAACAGGTACAAATTTTGGGAGATGAGGAGTTTTCTTTCGCCTCCAGTAATTCAACTCAAAAGGTTCCTCCTGGCAATGGAGGAAGAAGACAGGCTCTTCCAGCCTGGCAATCTCGGCCAGTATTGCAAGGAGACCCTCATCTGGAGGGTTCCCACAAATAACCACAGGGGGTGTCTATTTAGGCACTCGATCTAAAAAGAAGCTTCTAGCATCCGGTGGTGCACCTTCGGCTTCCTTGAGAGTAGATGAAGCTGGAGGTAGCATTCCTCTCAATATATGCGACAACCCGGTGTACCAAGAGCACATACAGGGGGTAGAGGTCCCCCAGAACTACGCAACAGACTTGGACTTCCCTGAGGGCCACCACCCTCACCAAGATGATGCGGCTTCCTGCACAGGGGGTAGCACCCCTTCCGAGTCCGAAGAATATGACATACCGACATTCCCCGATAATTTCTCTATACAAGGGTATGGCACAGAGAACACCTCTGCTACAATCCCTTCCACCTCTACCCACGTGAGGAAAGTCTTTATAGCTGACGATGATCATGAAGCGCCTTCTGATCGATAACGTCTAGAAGTACTTGAAGCCATGCTCCTGTCCTTGGTCAAGTCCGTGGACGAAATCAAAGCCGCCTTGCCAACCCAACCGACAAGGACGCCTGGACAAACAAGCTTGGAATCCACAGTCAACGCGGACTCCAATACGACCGCCCCTCCTTTGGGTGATGATCCCTTAGGAGCAAACGTTCCTTCAGCTGCAGAAGAAGCCAAGGAGGCAAGGAGGGAAGTCCAGGAGCTTCGAGCAATGTTCAATGCCCGAGACTCCTCTCGGGACCTCAGAATACGGTAGCCATATCCCGTTACATGAAGAGATGTGCCTTTTCCACCACGGTACAAGCCATTCCATATCGATTCTTATGACGGGAAGACCTCTGCTAGTCGGTACATGACTTACTTTAAAGTCATAACCGACCACTTGCCGTATAGTGATGCCATCCTCACGCGATTATTCATCGGAGCATTGGAGGGGATCACGTTCGACTGGTACCGCAACCTTTCCGACAACTGCATCCATTCTTTTGACGGCTTCAAGCACATATTCCTGGAAAGATTCTATAAAGTGGGACATGATGTAACGATGTCATCTCTCATGGACGTCGTTCAGGGAGAGAGGGAGATAACAAGGAACTATATCGAGCGGTTCTGCCAAACCGTAATGAGATTGCCCCAAGGCAATCCCGAGAGCTCCTTGATTGAAATCTGCCAGAAGAAGTTGCTCCCCGCAATTAGCCTCTGGATGGGTGACGATCAGTTCAGGGATTGGACGACCTTCATCATAAGTGCTACAAATGCAGAGGCAAAATTGAAAAAGGCTCGCCAATTGGGATTACACATCCCAGACGGAGAGGATAAGGGCAGACGTCCTGGTTCCACCTCCAGCAACAACAACAGTAGCGCCACCTCCAACCGGGACAATAAGGGCAAATAGGCCATGGTCGCTGACGCGACCCAGAAGCCCGAACAAAAATAGGTGGAAGGTCAGTGGCCCAAGGTGAATTACTCATTTGAAGATAGTCATGTCAAACCTATCTTCAATATGCACTTGCAAGGGGGTAGGATCCAGCTCCCTCCACCAAGGTGTGAGCCCCGAGCGGCAGAAATGGAGGACCCAAAATATTATCACTTCCACTGATATGTCCATCATTCCACTCATGACTGCTTCCAATTAAAGCGGTACATTCAAAGTCTTATCGACTCCAAAGCTCTGTCGATAGACTTTGAAGAGGTTACAGTAGCGACGAACATGGTGTCAATTCAGTTCGACGACTTCCCTCCAACAAGCACTCCAGACGGGGTAATACCTGTCCCTCGGGCAATGATGGAGGTCACTAATCTTCCATTCGTCCGGAGCCAGACATCCGAATTGGTACCTCTCACCACATCGCGAGGAGAGATCATGTGGGTGCATCCCGACTTAGTGCCCAAAATTACTCGGGAGGTGTCATCTCCTACCAACAAGAAAAATGACAGGAAGTCTAGATCCTGCCATACAATTTCAGTCGAGGCTGAGGAAGCTGCAGCCATTGTTACCCGGTCTTGAGCACAAGTCCAGCCCGTACGGGATAGTTCAGTCGAAGATCCTCAGCCGGCAATATTACCTCCCTCTGATGTTCCAAGGCCATTTCAGCCTCCACTGGCGGATAAATCCAAGCCAAAGGAAACCCACTTCGATAGGCCACTCCGTAATGATGTACCTCAGGACTGGAGAGACCTTACAACTTTGACATATTAGCACAATTGGCTAATACGCCAGCAAAGTTGCCGTTATACGAGCTCCTAAGGCTCTCCAAGGATCTTCGTGTCGCATTAAGCCAAGCACTCCAAAATGCTGATGCCTACTTAGCTCAGGTCAAGCCTCCAGGGGAAGACCCGCCAGCAGATCTATAGGGCAGCGATAGCACAGATGCAATGCCCAACATCATATTTACTCCACGGGACATGTTGATCAAGTCCAAATTACATGATCGCCCTTGTACTACACTGGATACATAGGCACCATCAAGGTGGATCGGATGCATATCGACCCTGGCTTGTCAATAAGCATCATCTCGAAAATCTTGCTCCAACTTCTTGGCATCCCTATGCATCGACTAGCACCGACCAACACTGCCATTAGCGGTCTTAACTCGGGAAGGAGCTATCCCCTAGGGAAGATTCGATTGAAATGTCAGATTGGTGACCTGAAGATGGAGGTTACCTACTATATCATAGATGCAGACACCTCCTACAACATCCTCCTGGGACGTCCATGGATACATGACTATATGATCGTGCCATCCACCCTTCACCAGTGTTTCAAGTACGTCACTAAGCACGGCTCCGTGAAAACTGAATTCGTCGACATCGATCCCTTCAAAGGGGTTGAATCTTATTACTCTTTGGAGGCTTGTCTATATGACGAATCTAGGAAACATATAACTGACGAACTGGAGGCCATCATGGTGCCAGAAGAACCCTTGAGAATTCGTCTCCAAGCCCGCAAACCGGGCAAGGCCGCACCCCTCGTCGCAACCTTGCATAAAGAGGTTCTTAGTTCTCCTGCCTCACCTACGCAGTTGGAACCAATGTCATCCATCTCCCGAGATCCAACCAGGAGCCAAAACCTGTCATAGGGCCAATGGTGATCCGACTGCCGAAATCCAATCAAAGGCAACAGGAAGATGCAAGGCCCTCTGTAACACCGATGGTAATCTGATTGCCAAAATTCACTCAAAGGCGACCGGAAGACACAAAGTCCCTTACTGAGCCAATTGTCATTCGTCTTTCCAAGACGAGCCGACAACCAAATGTCGATCCAACGCTCTCAGGCAAGCTAATACCTCAAGCTGAACCCTTGGTGGTCAGGTTGCCCAAGACAACATCCTGACCTCTAAGCTCGCAGGGGGTAGCCAAAGAGGACGAAGAACTCGCCAAATACTTAGTTACATAGGTGGATAGCCCCTCTCCTGATGATGTAATCCCTATGGACAAAATTCCTTATTTTACCAATAAGAGGCTACCGTTAGACTATTCTGAGTATGATAAGCCTAATCTAATGTATGATGCACGGGACTGTCTAGACGTTAGCCTATACACACGGGTGACAATCGTCCATACCACAAATCAACTTGCTCCCATTAAAGGCGCTTACTTCCAGGTCCCAGACAGAAGCTGATGGGATCACACGATCATCTTTGGCCGAAAAGAAGGTCCTCAATCTTTCACGCCACAAGAGTCTGATCTCGGACCCGACGCTGGAAGATTACCACTCTACCTGTATAGTCCTCAAGCCAAGTACTTCATGCGAAAGCAGGGGTACGACATGGAGGCTACCCGGGTCTGAATCACGGCAGTGGTCGATAATTGCCTCTACAGTCGTCTGCACCGACAGGGTAGCCTCAGGACCATTATCACAAATCCAGACGCGGCCTCGGGTATGTTACTCCACCAACAACGCCCAAAAGTTCCGATGAAGAATGTGAATGGCACTTTCATTCGTCCGAGTCACCCATTTACGACTCTGATAGCAGTATTAGAGATATATTTAGACAGAAATTATCTGTTAACATGACATCCGCTGATATCGAAGAGGAAGACGAAGATCTACTTGAACCACTTGAGTTGGAGCCGTGGGTCCAGCAACTAGACGCACAATGGAAGAAACACTTTGAACCTCGTGATCCTCCCACTAAGGACGAGGTTATGCAAGTTAACCTCGGCGATGAATCCTCTCCAAAGCCAATCTTCGTCAGTAAAAGCCTGATAGATGACAAGCGGGAATCGTTGTTATAACTCGTCAGAGAATACATCGACGTCTTTGCCTAGAGCTATGAAGACATGCTAGGGCTAAACCCCGAGATTGCACTTCATAAGCTCAATATTTATCCGGACGTAAAACCAGTCAAACAACAGCAGCGGCAGTTTCGTCCAGACGTCACGAATTCCATTGAAGCGGAAGTAAACAAGCTTATAGCTAGCAGTTTCATCCGTGAAGAGCAGCACCCAGACTGGGTAACCAACATAGTACCAGTCATCAAGAAGAATGAAAAGATCTGAATTTGCATCAATTTCTGCAATCTGAACGCGGTATGCCCTAAGGATGAATTCCCTCTTCCGATCACCGACATAATGATCGATAATATGTGTGGCTTCGAGTGCATGTCCTTTATGGATGGCTTTTTGGGATACAATCAAATCAAAATATCTCCTGATGATGAGAAGTATGCGTCATTCCGAACACCGATCGGTGTATATTGTTATACGGTCATGCCCTTTGGCTTGAAGAATGCCGGTGTTACATATCAACGGGCTATGAGTGTCATCTTCATAGATCATTTGTGCAAGACGGTGGAGTGTTACATTGACGACATCGCTGTCAAGAGCCGCTCAAAAAATGATCACTTACATGATTTGAGAACAGTGTTCGACATCATGCGAGCGCACAACCTGAAGATGAATCCCACCAAGTCTTTCCTGGGGGTGTCTAGCGAAAAGTTCTTGGGATTTTTCATTACTGCCCGGGGTATTCACATAGATCCTGACAAAACAAAAGCAATCCTGGAGATGAGCCCACCAAAGAACCTCCGTGAACTACGCGGTCTTCAGGGAAGACTAGCCTATATCAGGAGGTTTATATCTAACCTCTCAGGGCGATGTCAACCCTTCACTCAACTCATGAGGAAAGGTGTCTCTTTCGTATGGAACGAGGAATGTCAGCGTGCCTTCGATGATATTAAGGAGTACCTGACGAATTTGCCAGTTCTGGTAGCCCCGATCGCCGAAAATTCCTTCCTGCTCTATGTAAGGGCGATGGAACACTCCCTCGGTGCTTTGCTAGCACAGAATAATGACGCGGGACATGAACAAGCCATTTACTATCTCAGCTGGATGATGGTAGGACCAGAACATAGGTACACCGTCGTGGAAAAGGAGTCTATTGCCCTAGTATTTGCCATTCAGAAAATACGACACTATGTGACAGGACAGACCATCCATGTTGTTTCATGAGTTAATCCTCTCAGGATTCTCATGACTAAGCCCGGTGCACTCAGTTCACGTCTAGCCACCTGGGCATTACTATTATCCCCATACGACATGGTTTTTGTTCCGTAGAAGGCTATCAAAGGTCAAGCCCTGGCTAACTTCTTAGCAGCCCATTCAGGCTCAAAAATAGCCAAAATCTATGAAGAAATTCCCGACGAAGTCGTCGCCTCGAATATGACTTCGCATGACGCCATTTGGCAAATGTTCTTTGACGGTGCTTCAAGAACAGGGCCACAAGGTGATATCGTCGCCGGAGTCAGGGTAGTATTAATTTCCCCCTCTGGGTTGGTGGTCAATCGGGCATATTCTCTTACAGAACCATGTTCAAGCAACGTAGCCGAATATAATGCTCTAGTCATCGGACTCCAACTCGCAAAAGAAGTAGAGATCAAGTACCTGGAAGCATATGGTGACTCGCAGTTGGTTGTTAACCAGATCCGAGGTTCATACGAGGTTCGCAATGAGGACCTGATTTCCTATTATCAAGCAGCAATTGCCATCATCATGACCTTAGAAGGATTCTTTATAGAGCACGTTCCTAGGCTCCAAAACATCAAAGCCGATGCCCTAGCAGGTCTTGCTGCTTCTTTGGTACTTCCAAATGATACTCATCATCTAGTCGACATAATAGGCCATGAGTTGGTCTTTCCCAGGAACAATCTTCAACTGGGTACGAGTTACTCCATCCAGATAACCAACGACATATAAGACTGGAGACACCCGTTCATCGACTTTGCAGTCTATGGAATCTGCCAAAAATACGAAGGAAGCAACTTTAATCAGAAGACGCTCCCTCAGATTCTTCTATGATACGGAGACAAAAATGTTATATCGATGATCCTACGATGGGATACTATTAAGATGCTTGTCAAATGCAGAAGCCAAAGAAGCCTTACGCGAAGCTCATGACGGCACTTGTGGGGCTCACCAACCTGGCCCGAAATTACAAGATCGTCTCCGCCGGATGGGTTATTACTGGCCCACAATGGTAGCAGATGCAGTTGATTATGCAAAGAAGTACAAGGCTTGCCAGATCCACGCAGATTTCATACATCTGCCATCTGAATTCTTGCACCCGACAGTGGCCTCTTATCCATTTGAAGCATGGGGAATGGACATCATTGGGCCAATCATCTCGCCGTCGTCTAGAGGGCATCAGTTCATACTTGCAATCACCGATTACTTCTCCAAATGGGCGGAAGCTATTTCGCTGGAAGAGGTTAAGATATCGAACGTGATCAGCTTTATAAAACATCATGTCATCTACCGTTTTGGACTGCCCCGGAGGATTATTCACGACAATGGTCCACAGTTCGCAAGTCACACTTTCTGTCGATTTTGTGACAAGAATCGAATTCAGAACATGGCCTCGACAGCATATAACCCATCGGCTAACGGTCTGGCTGAAGCTTTCAACAAAACCATAATCAAGCTCCTCAAAATGTTCGTGTCTGCAAACAAAGCGACTGGAATGAAAAGCTTAGCATGTGTTTATGGGCATATCGCACCAGAATTCGGACGGCTATAGGAAATATACCGTTCTTCTTGGTTTACGGGAGCGAGGCAGTCCTCCCATTGGAGACTCAGATCCCCTCACTTCGAGTGGCCCTTACTTACCAATTAACGTCGGACGATAACTACCGCTGACGGCTACAAGAGTTGGAAGCATTAGATGAGAAGCGTTTACAAGCTCAATAAAGCATAGAGCTCTACCAAGTGCGCATCTCTCGGGCTTTCAACAAGAAAGTCAAACAGAGAATATTCCAAGTTGGCGATCTCATCTTGGCCATTCGCAGACCAATGGTCATGACTCACAAAACCCCGACAAATTCTAGCCTAAATGGGAGGGTCCGTTCATCATCGAGACTGTATTCTCCAACGGTGCATACCGTCTCGCAAAACAAAATGGAGAATTGCTCATGATGCCCATCAACGGCAAGTTCCTCAAGAAATATTATGTCTAAACGACATCTTCCAACTATCTCTCAGATTGTGAGTTATGTACCCTCTGGTATCGCTGAACTTACACTCTGACCTCAAATCTCCCAGATTGTTGAGTTATGTACCCTCAGGTACCACTGAACTTACTCTCTGACTGCTCCAAATGGATTCATATCTCATCTCCTGGTCATATCTATGAATTCCCACATTAAATGCTTTTCTCCACCAAAGTTTGCCTCAAAATCTGTTACCCGCACCATCAGTGCGCAGAAGGGTAATAGGTCCATAAAACTTATCCTAATCTATTACTCGCACCATCAGTACGCAAAAAGGGTAATAGGTCCACAAAATTCCCTAACGGAAAAACAACCACATCCATATTACCTCTGAGTTGTTTTCCCATCCATCACAAACAAATCACCTAATTTATAGAACTTCCACGTTAATAGTACCTCTGAGTTGTTCTGTGTACCCCTATTATGCCTACTCCTACCACGCCCTTATTACCTCTGAGTAGGAAGGCTCTGTTTTGACCTATATTTACCACGTCCTCATTACCTCTGAGTAAATATGTTGGTTTCCTCTCCACTTATTATCAGTACTCGCATCGCCAGTACACAAAAAGGGTAATAAGTCCATAAAAGTTATCCTAATCTATTACTCGCACCATCGGTGTACCAAAGAGTAGTAGGTCCACAAAATATCATTCAAATCTATTTGCTCACATTTCCAGATGCACAAAAGGGCAATAGGTCCACAAAAATCTTCCAATAGGATGTCCTTTATCAAATACAAATGCTGCATTAGGCCCTCTAGTACAAGCACCACCAAATGCCACAAATAAAGAATGGAGTGAACATATTCTGTTTGTTCAAAAATAGTTATATTTATAGGACTACATCGACAGTAGAAAACAAAATCTAGCAATACATAGTTTGGTCAGTTTGACAGCACTTCGTCTTCATCAACGAGCAGTTTCGTAGCCCTTAAAAGAAGTCATGTTTTACTGCTGAGAAGCAAACAAGGCTGTTGAATCCCCAAGGAGCTGCCTGGAGGAGGGCAAATATAGCATGCTATCCTCCCCTCCGTATTGCGGATGCCTTAGCCCCGCCCCCCGAAGGACCATACCTTCAAAACATCATTCCTGATGGTGGTTTCGCCCACTTGGAGAGTCGTGAAGGCAGGACGTCCATACCGACGCCTGACCACCGTCCAACTCTTCGAGGTATAAAGGCTCTTCCTACCACCTGGAGAAAACTCTTCCGAAGCATGAAGAGTCCTGAGTTGTTTGATGTGTATGCCAAAATGGCGTAGGAAAACAATAATGCTAAGTCTACTACCAAATGCTTACAACCCTCTTACAACTACTCACCCATATGCTCACATGTGGGCCATGGCCCATATGTCAGCAATGGGTGAAGATTGTAAGAGGGTTGTAAGCATTTGGTTGTAACTGTAGCATTACTCCGTAGGAAAAACTCTTCCAAAGCATGAGGAGATTTGAGCTGTCTGATGTATGTGTCAGAATGGTGTATTTTCACTCTATCGCCGACACCAGTCCTGGAGAAGTTTGCTAGCCAAATCCCTACAAAATATGGAAAAAAGGGGCTTAGCACCGAAAAGAAGACAAAGAACTCTGTTTTTTAGTTTTGCGGCCTAGCCAGTTATGCGACCTAGCCAAACAGAACTCATGCAACCCAAAGTCATGAGGCCGGCTTTATGAAGTACTTATGCGGCTCAGTCATGAAATACTCATGCAACCCAGTCATAAGGTACTCATGCGGCTCTGTCAGGAAATTATGCGCCCTAGTCATACAGTATTCATGCGGCCCAATCATAAAGTGCTTATGCGGCTCAATCATGAGGCACTTATGCGGCTTAGTCATGAAGTGTTCATACGGCTCAATCATGAGGCACTTATGCGGCTTAGTCATGAAGTGTTCATGCGGATCAATCTTGAGGCACTTATGTGGTTCAAGTTCGAATAAGCAGCGGTTATACGGCCCAGCCTATGCGGCCCTATCATACAGAACACATGTGGTCCAAATGAGATAGGGCATGCATCGACCAGGCTTAAAGCATAGAGACAGTATATGATAGGCCCGCGAATAAAATATTCGACATGGCCATTCAAAATTTCAGTCGTCGTCTTCCCACCATCCTTACTCTTGAGAGGGGGTTGTACGTCCGGATGAATGGAAGGAGCATCTGCCGCTCTCGACGGAGAGGCAAGTCCCCTCCCTTTGGCCGCCGCACCAGTCGACTTGGAAGCCTTTGGAGCCATAGCAGAAAGTATGATGAAGTCGAAGGAGAAGAAGGTGAAAGAGGAAAATCTTTCTCCGAATGACCCCTATTTATAGAGTTACAGAAAAATGCCTCTTCGATTCTCGAGATCATTAAAGATAATAACGACGTTTGGGGATTTATCCCTAAATAACCATCGACTTTATCTTGAAGAGCGCCTCTTCGATTCTCGAGATCATTAAAGATAATTTCGACGTTTGGGGACTTTATCCCTAGTAACCGTCGGCTTTATCTCGAAAAGAGATCCAGAATCGAATCAAGAAAATTAAATACAGCAGTGACAGCTGGCAGGCTGATGGGGTCTCTCTGCGGCTCAAGACTTCCCTGCGGCTCGAGATCTCTCTGCGGCTAAAAAATTCTTTGCGACTTGAAGACATCCTGCGGCTTGACATATCTCCATGCTTCTTATTCAAAGTATTCCAAATTTGTAATTTGAAAACTTTGAAGGGGGTCTTGTAGAAGCATAGAAAATATGGGGTTCATACGGATCACAATTTGTCGTATACGTATTTTGGGCCAAATAGGTCCGCATAAAGGAAAGCCGTATGACAGATTCAGTGCCTTATGCGGCCCATCGACAACCAGCTGCAGAAGAAAGATATGCGGCCAAGAGGATCAGTTCGTCTGATAAAGCTGACAAGTTCTGTCTAAACTGACAAAAATGACAGCTCTGATACTTCGACAAAAAGATAAGACGTGGGACGTCACCAAAAGCAGGGTTCATACGCTTTCTTGCAGCCATAAGGAGTGTCACCTAAGCCGCATGAACCTTATGCGGATCAAACATATGCGGCCCTAAAGTCTCCGAACTTCATGCGGCTAAAGGTGACTGTGACCCAAGCCGCATGAGCTTTATGCGACTAAAATACAGAATATATGCGGCTTAAATCCTTAAGCTATATGTGGGCTAAAGAAGTTTGCGACTTAGGCCGCATGAGTCTCATGCGGCCCTACATGGTCAAAAACTGAGAGACTCATGCGGCTCAAAATAATTCCTGCGATGGGACACGTGGCAGGCTGACCAAGTCCTAACTACCCAGATTTGCTGCAACAAAATCCTAACAAATCGACAGATGGCGGCCAAAGAACGGGTCTTCATGTGCTAATTAGCCACGTGGCCACAGGCCCTCTATGCGGCTCAACACACATACTACTATAAATAGCAGGATGCCACACCCCTGCAAAAGGCTGGCAACCTTCGAAAAGTAATTTCTTTAAGAGCTAAGGACTGTGTCAGATAGTCCAAGGAGTAAGGCAGAGTTGATAACACTTTCCCGAACCTTTACCGTCACCCCCCAGAATCAAAACTAAACAATTGTACTTAGATTGTTTCCTAGGATTTCTTTCTAGGCTTTTCTTTGTACAAGCGAGTTTGCAATCAATTTCAGTGTTCCTGTAATACCTGTCTTTGATTTTTTTTATAGAAAACACCAGCAAGTTTGATGGAGAACTTTGGAACACTCTGCTCTTCTGACTCCTCGGACGGCACGGACTCCTTATGCTTCTCTCTTCTTTGCCCTTAAATCTGGAAATATTTCGTAAGGAAATTATAAACTCTGTGTCCTAAGAGAGAAAGAAAGAACCATATATAGGTGCTTGCAGTAACTGCCAGTCTATATAACATTCGGGACGTGGGAATAACTGTCCCAGAACATTACGTAACCGTTCAAATCGTACACAGACACGACTGCACCAATTGGCATACAGCACGCGCCATCTGCGTGACCTGTGCCAATTGAGCCAACTGCTCCCGTACGCACTTGTGCACAATGAGCACTGTCATGACCCGCACCCAGTATAAGGGCACGAGAAGTTGGTACGTTCAGCCTACGCCATAGTATCGACGGTAGAAAGCTGTCCTAGGTCACATACATCTAACAACTATAAGGTACATCGCACAGTTATACTCTCCGAATAGAGGAATAATATAAAGTATAAAACTCAATCACAGCTAAGGAAGATGTACGATAAGATAGATAAGAATATCAACAGAAACCACATATAAAATACGATAAAGAGAGAATCCAAGTGTCTAAGATAAACATCTGACAAGATCCACAAATCCACATCATCACAATCTCTAATACAAATATCCAGATGAGATACAACTGAAATAAGAAACTAAACTAAACTAAACTAAGGGAGTGTCGTCAGCAGGTAATGGATCCTATTGGAAGTCCAAGTCACAGGTGTCCTCTAGTGTTGTCCCATAGTAAGTGGTGCAACATGCCTCATCCTCGTTCTTTGTAATATTTTCAACAGGTCCAGTCAGGACAGGAGCGAGCACAGTACATCTCACGCAGTTCATATCATGACATGAATATAAAACATAAAATAGAGTAAAATACATGAATTGCTGAAAGAAAAGACATAAAATAAAGAGAAGACTGTAATAGAAATATCTACTATAGATAAAAAGCTACAGTGAACTAGTAATTTAGAGTATAAGATAGACATGTGAATGGCTTGATAATAAATATGAGAGTTTGTACATGGCTACACTACTTTGGAAATATTCACATGACTATTTTTACTCCTCCATCCCCAATCAATACACAAGGATCCGTTCAAGTTATGTTATTGTACATAATTTCACATGGGGGCCCATAAATGGGTGCACATGAATATAAACATGGGGGCTCCGTGAATATGAGAGAACATGAATCACAAAAGTGCACATGAATGGTGAAAGCACAGGAATACATGATGAAAGTGAAACGTACATGACATGATGTATCCGATGCTCCCGAGGGGGATAACATCGTATGAAAAAATCTATATAGTACTAATCAGTGTTTCTATCATGACAGCATCAAGTAAAGTAATCTAGAGCAAGAATATAGTCCTAGCAAGTATGAAACGGTCAGAGAATGTACTCGCCTGATATCCTGAGTATCCGAAGTGAAAATACTATCTTAGGAGAGGTGTCTGACTCATATTTAGAACAGCACAAGTCACAACATGTCCAAAATGGTAAAATAGAACACTACAATGCATTCTACATGATGTTTGGGTCAATCTAGGCTAAAGTCAACCTTTGGTCAACTCTAGTCAACTACACTAGTCAACTAGGTCAACTAGGTCAAGTCCTAATCCGACAAGTCTCACTAAGCCTAGCCATGTCTATCCTAGCATTCGCATACCATCACAATGCTATACAAGCTATCAAACATACAATTTTCTATATATACATATATATTCAATACACATATTACATACACTAGTATAGGCAATCATTCATAGGCACACTCATATAGGTTATCATGTATAGGCAATGCCAAGTTTAATTAGTTTTCAGTCACATGGGTTTACATATTATCATGCATAATTATATATATACATATATAGAGAGAGAGGGATAGAGTGATAGTGGCATGTGTGTGTACCATGTGTGTGTGTGTTTAATAGTAGAGTGTGTGTGTGTATACAAGTAGAATATGTGTGTGTATACAGGTTCTCAGGTTTTGTGAATGTGGGTAGGTAGCAGTAGAGTGTTCTAGGTTCCTGTGTGTGTGAGTATACAATGTGTGTGTGTATAGCAGCAGTACATAGGGTGGTCTCAGGTTACAGAGTCTTGTGAACATGTGTGTGTGTGTGTTAGAAATTAGTGTAGCAGTAGAGTGTGTATACAATATTCCCAGGTTTGTGAATGTGTTTCCATGTTTCCTGTATGAGTTTGTGTTCAGATTTAACAGAAGTTAGGTGAACATGGATGTATGTATAATAGGTGATGTGTGTGTAGCAGTTTTCAGAGTGTGTGTGTAATTCATAGAATCAGTTTCCAGTTTCCAGGCTCGGGAAACACAATCAACAACCAAACCATCACACACATGAACCCAAGCAATGTGACTTTAAATCTCAGACATAATATATATATATCTAACATTGTAATTTAATCTTCTAAAATCAGTTAAACACAATTTAAATCTCAAAAATTATACACAAAACATGGTATCAGATTATTTGGAGGAAAACTCAATTTCGAATTCAAAACATAGTTAATAATCCAATTAATGGGTTGGTAATTGTTAGTGCACTTATGTATGTGTCAAATAAATGATTTGGTGTCCATAAAATCAAGACACGACGTGTCCACACCCTCTCGAACACTCATAGACACATGCGTGTGTGTCGATCCAGGATACGACACACGACACGACACCACTCATGCACGTGTCTACGTGTTCGCCTAGGGTAGGTCTATGTGTCTAGAACCCTGACACAAGTCCACGACGTGTCCTGTACGGACACGAGATCCGTATCAGCAGTGAGTTTTCGTGTATGTGTGTTCAGTATAAAATTGATGCGATGGCTAGAACGTGTCTGACACGACACGATGTGACTTGGCACTTGGAGGATGTTGTATCAGTCACGCGTCCTAGCCACACACCAAGTATCGTGTCCCCAAGTGACACAAACACTTCACACTGCCTCACGGGTAGCAGGGCACTGGTCGAACCCTCGTACAGCGTGTTCTGCTGCTCGTGGACACGATACAGACACGAAAACACTCTCAGTCTAACACAAAATCAAAGTACACCTATAAGTCTACAAAATTGTTCAAATACAATTCGAAAATAGCAAGATAAATTCCTTTGTGGCATTCTAACAAACACTTGTAAATGGAAATGGATACGTGTCCGATACGGACACGAAATCAATGTAAAACTTCACCAAACACACACCACAGCTAGGGGACACCTAGGTCTAGGCTATCATGCAAAGAAATCAAGATTAAATGATAGTTTGAGGTGTTTACCTATAGAGTATCAAACTCAAAGAAAAGCCCCAAATAGGAAGATTCCTCTTGCAAGTCAAAAGCTCCAAATTATACCAAGATTTCTCTCTATGAACAGAAAATAGAGTGCGATTAGGTTCTAATGCAAGAGACTAGAGTCAAAAATGAATTAAAATGAAGGAGTTATGGATTGAAAAAGAAGGACCAATACCTCTTTCTTTCCAAAAGTTGTGATGCAAAAGAGGCAAGAACTAGGAAGAGAGATTAAATAGGGGGGATTCCCTAGGGAGCCGACCATGTAAGGAAAAAATTAGGGTTAGGGTTATGACTAATGGGCTTGGGCCAAGTTTCAATGCTAAATGAAATCAATCCATAAGTCAAAAGTCCATGAACCTAAATCATTTATTCTCTATATGAAACTTGATTCAAAATAACTCAAATTGGGTTGACTTAAGTTAGACTAGGGTCCCACCATTCTAGTCAAGTCACCATAGCTAAAATCAACATCTAGGTTAGTCTCCATAGTCTCAACTAGCAAAGGTCAAAAATAATAACCATCACTCCAATAATTCAAAATAAATCTAAAATTTTCAAAATGACCAAAACACCATCAAGCTAAAATATGGTAGTGACAAGCACCGCGCACACCACGAGTAAACTGTCATGCCAACGGCAGCACCAACTGCCGTGCCATCTGATAGCGCCATCAGGCCGTACCAACTGGTGCGCCATCTAGCCACGTGATCAGGCCGTGCCATCTAGCGTGCCATATGATCGTACGATCGGGCAGCACGAACTGGCGCACGAACGGCTGCACAATAGGCTCGCACAACGAGCGCAACTTAAGCGCACTATGCGCCTAAAGACGATGCAGACTTGCTAAGTGCAAAGTACGCCAACAAAATGCCACATTATGCCTCATGAGCCCATGAGCCCGAGTTCGAGTCCAAGTCCAAGTCGCTAAGCCCCTATGGGGCTTAGCTCCAATGGAATAAATTCTAAGAGCAAAAAAGCATTAATGCTTTAACATAGAACCTTATCCTTAGCTCCTATTAAAATTACCCACATGGTTCCTTTCTTAGGGTCACCACCCTATGTGCATATCTCAACAACACATACCAAGTATATATTGAGATTCACTTCATAATGCTTTTCCAATATGGGACTAAATAATGCCAGGCATGTATTGAGAGCAAGCTCTCTCTACTTGTCAAGGAAAAGCTCTAACAATCTTCCATATATCTTGATATATGGATTTGAGTGTTCCCCACAGTAACTGTCCATCATGCATTAGGATAGATGTCGCTGACAACTTGAATCTTCCTGCATGGGTCAAATAACATACTATAATACAAGAATGGACTAAGCCTTGAATTTTGCGCCATAGCTGCAACTTTTTCCACTCACATAATATAGTCACATGTGCTTCTGGCTGCACATTAAAGGTCTTGTGTCAGCCTGGTTTCAGTATATAATTTTAGGCGTCTACAAGTTTACCCTCAAGATACGGCCTGCTATCTTTGTCCATACACTATAGATGAGTTCTTTATTAAAGAGACATGGCATGAAGCCTTACGGTGCTATGCCACTATGACATGGCTTAAAGCCGAGGCATTACCCCTACACAGAAACCTCATCGTAGTGTCATACTACTATAGCATAAGGTCACAAGCATCTTTGTAGTGCCAAACTACCCAGCATGAAGCCTTTCGCTTCCTTGCGTGTTACGCCACAACGACATGGCTTACGAGGCCGAGGCTTTTACCCCTATCCGGGTACCTCATCGTGGTGTCGTACTACTGTAACATGAGGACATCGTCCTATTTGTAGTGCTATCTACAACTCTTTAATTTTATCATACAACATTAGGCTACCTGCCTATTTGCGGTGCTACGCCGCTGTGACTTGGCTCGCAAAGCCGAGGCATTACCCCTACCTGGGAACCTCATGGTGGAGTCACCCTACTGTAGCATGGAGTTACACTCCTTATAGTACTGTGCTACCGTGTTTCTTGTAAAGCACACCAGGCATTCACTCTGCCTGAGAACTCATTAAGGTGTTTAAGCCATCCTCATCACAGGACCTATTTTCTGCAGAAAATATATAGTAGACAACAGTGGTTATAGGTCCGTAACCTTTCCATGCCACAGAGGACATGTACCTACTGTTCCTGATATTTTCTTAATTAGTGGTTCTCTCTTGAACCAAAAGCTAGATGCCTAGTAGATTTCTCTTTGAACTAATAGCATAAAACTTTATGGTAGGATTATATTATCACAATATCAGAATGCCTTCAAGCCTACTTTACAAGCTGTGTTATCGACCAGCTAGCGCTTGAGACCCTTTGTGAATGGATCTGCCAGGTTCTCCTGACTCCGAACATCAATCGCTGCAACGATACCTCTCTTGATGAGATCGTGCACTGTCCTGTGCTTTAATCGCATAGTTCTTTTCTTTCCGTTGAAGAGGTCATTTGATGCCACCACCGCAGTCACCTGGTTGTCGCAGTATATCAAAATTGTTGGTATTTGTGCCCCAATCACTGGAAGATCATACATGAGCTTTCGAAGCTATTCTGTTTCTTCCGATGCGGTATCAAATACAAAGAACTCATATTCCATGGAGGAACGAGAGAGCATAGTCTGCTTCTTCGACTTCCATGATATAGTAGCTCCATCTATTGTAAAAATGAATCCATATGTGGATCTCTCGTTCTCCAACTCTGAGCACCATCTGGCATTACTGAAGTCTTCTACTACCGGCGGATCTCCGCTGTAGTATAGTACATATGTCTGAGCCTTCTTGAGATATCTTATTAACCGTTTCACGGCTTTTCAGTGCTCAATGCCTGGGTTGTTCGTGAACTGACTCAGCATTCCTACAGCAAAAGCTATGTCAGGCCTTGTGGCAGTAGTAGCATACATCAAACTCCCGATGACGCTTGTATAGTCCAGCTGCCTGACGCTTTCCCTCGAATTAGGCTTCAGCTTCAGATCACATATGTAAGGCGTATCGATCACTGGAAGATCCTGATACCCGTAGCGTGTGATCATCTTCTCAATATTGAGACTGTGATAATGCCAGTCCAGTTTCCATCCGGATGATCTTGATTCGCAAAATCACATCAACTTCCCCCAAGTCTTTCATACTGAACTTAGTCGAGATAAACTTCTTTGTCTCCATGACACAGCCCATATTTGTACCTAGAATCAGTATGCCATCCACGTACAAACAAACGATACACCTCTTCCATCAGCAAACTTTGTGTAAACACACTTGTTCGTCTCGCTGACCCTGTAGCCATTGGACCTTATAACCTTATCAAACTTCTTATCCACATCTTGGAAGCCTGTTTAAGAAGTTGGCCCAATGATTGTATCATGTTTTTGAATATGGTTAATATGTTAAGTTTAGCATTTCATTATCACTAATCTTCATACTATCGCTATAGTATTTTTACTTATACTTATACCTTTAGTGATATGTGCCTATTAGTTTACATATTAGTGATATAAGCTTATCTATCTTAAATTTAATCGGGTTGCCAAAATCAAAACTATATTTTTTATTGTGGTCATTCAATTAAATTTAATCATTATGATATCACTAACATTTATGCTATCACTTTAGCACTTATACTTAAACTCAGCATTGTCCTAATGTGCATTAAACTTATCATACTCGCTACTATGTATATTATTTTGTTCGTCTAACATGTACATGCAGAAAAGTAATAAGCAAGATCAATATTGACATATGCAATGAAGAAATCATGATGGGCTAAAGACGACGGATCCTACAAGATTTCTTTGAACCACCCGACGACATCTCCGGAGCCACGCACTCGGAGGTTCCGCTGCCCGGTCAGCGGACGGGGGTCGAGGGGGCAGCGCCCCTCGTCGGGGGTTCGGGGGAAAATCCCCCGAAAGGTATTCAGTTTTCATAAACTGGATATCTTTGGACAGCTGCCGCCAAGGAAAAAAGCCAGCACCTATCAAAGGAAGAAGCCAAGCCATGCCATCATCATTTCAAGACTCTGAAGAAGCTTGCACCTGCTACAGTATTTCTGGAGTCTGTAATGAGTCCTAGGAATAATTGTAAACACAAAAAATGGATGACAAAATTGAAAGCTATGGTAGAAATTAGCCCAGAATTATTTTCGAATGGAAATCAGCATACCGACGGTATACCGGTCTATACCGACGGTATACCGATTTTGTTCACAGAAAGTTTCTGTCTACAAAATCGGCATACCGACGGAATACCGATCTATACCGATGTTGAAATTCCAACAGTCGGATTTCGAGCATTTAATGATCCTAACGGCTATATTTCTAGCCGTTGCATTCCAGATCGGCATAGCGACGGTATACCGATTATTGACTGAAAAGTTGCCTTTGAGCTCTTTTCAATGCTTTGGTTATAAATAGCCTTGAAACCCTTCATTCAAGGTTGATGCTTTGAGCCTAAAAATTTCTAAACCACCAAAGCCTATCCACAAACAACTCTACAAAGCTTTCATTTATCATCCATAAATTGTGTTAGAGTTATTGAGTTGAAAAGTAAGATCTTCATCTTGTTGTATAAGGAGGTCAAAACCTATTATGAAAGGTTGAAGTTGGAGAGTCTTCGTATCCAAACTCTCAGTTGAAGTTGGAGAGTCTTCGTATCCAAACTCTCGGTTGAAGTTGGAGAGTCTTCGTATCCAAACTCTCGGTTGAAGTCGGAGAGGCCTTCGGACTAAAGCTCTCGTGTAAGAAGTTGACGAGTTCTTCGGATCCAAACTCGTGTGTAACTATTTACTCAAATAGTGGATTAAAGCCAAAGAGAGTTTGGGACTGGAGTGCCCCTTGGGAGGATACCAGGATATATCGTGTGTCGGTATTGTTGTTGCTTCTTCTCTTAAACTTATATTTTTTTAAATTGCCCATTAGCTTGTGCTAAGTGCTTGATTAGTTATCTTGACCCTATTCACCCCCCCTCTAGGGTTTCCTACATAAGACTATACAAGGATTTTACCAACTTGCAGACTTTGTCTTCAAGACCCTTGATGACAAATTCCTCTGCTTGTTGCATGTAAATCTCTTCGGTCAGCTCGCCATTCAGGAAAGCTATTTTTACATCCATCTGATGTATCACCAACTTATGTATTGCTGTGAGAGCAATTAACATTCTGATGGTGGTCATCCGGGCTACTGGATCATACGTGTTGAAGTAGTCGATCCCCTGCTTCTAAGAAAACCCCTTAGCTACTAGCCTAGCCTTGAACTTGTCAATAGTTCCATCTGTTTTCATCTTTTTCTTGAAGATCCATTTGTATCCGATGGATTTTGCTCCTTCAGGAAGATCCACCAACACCCAAGTGTTATTAGAGGTGATTGAATCAATTTTATTATCTATCGTCTCCTTCCAGAAAATAGCGTCTCTGGTCTTTATTGCCTCATCATATGTAAGCGGATCTGCTTCCACATGATAGGTGGCAAAGACATTTCCAAAGTCCTTCGGCCTCCTCATTCGCTTAATTGACGGCTCAGCGAACTCTGGTTCAACAGTTGTTTGAACAACAACTTTTTCTTGGACTACATTCTCAATTAATTTTCTGCGCACTCTCATTGTTATCCAGAATATCCGAAAGAATAATATTTTTGTGCCTCGTAAATTTATCTTCAAAATATTCTGCGTCGTGAGATTCAATGTTATGATTTGATTCAATATTAAAAAATCATCGAGATTGTTAGTCCGGGGGCATAATTTTTCGATAGAAAACTAATATTGGTGCACCACTTCGAGGAAGGTGCATAACAGAGATCCCGGAGGATTCTGATAGACGAAATCAAGTGTGACACTTCGAAGAAGGCACAAAAGAATTTGTAACAGCAGCAGCAAAATCCACTAAGAAACTTTCTGATTAGATCATAAATGGACTCGTTCAGAACGAGTTCTAAGTGGAGAGTAGATGGATAGAAGTAGAAATGAACAGAATGATGAAATGGCCTGTTGGAGTGAATGATCACCGACGGTCAAAGCTTGATTCGCCGCACACGAACAGCTTTCAGGAACCAGCAAGTTCGATGGAAAACTTTGGAACACTCTGCTCTTCTGACCCCTCGGACGGTGTGGGCTCCTTATGCTTCTCTCTTCTCTGCTCTTAACTTTGGAAATATTTCGTAAGGAAATTATGAACTATGTATCCTGAGAGAGAGAGAGAGATGAGAGAACTATATATATAGGTGCTTGCAGTAACCGCCCAGTCTATGTAACGTTCGGGACGTAGGAATAACTGTCCCAGAACGTTACGTAACCGTTCAAATCGTGCACAGACACGACTGTGCCAATTGGCGCACAGCGTTTAAGCCCCCTGAATTTTAGGGTTTATTTTAATCTTTCTAAATGAATTATTTTCAATAAATATTTTATTATAATTATTTTTGATCATTAGATGTTCTTTTTCGTGACTTTGATTTCTGGAGCGTCAGGGATGCCAATCTCTGGAAACTCTCTTCATGAGTTTGTAGTAGACAAGATTATCTTTATTTTGATATATCATGTCCCACTTAAACTTGTTCCCTTGTACTCTTTTTGCATCGCGCTACTTCGGGTCAATTTAGGCCATTGGATCGTTAAATAATTATTAATTAAATTCTCACTTTTATCTTTGATCATCGTATGCACGTTACTGTGACTTTTAATTTATGAGCACAAGACTGGTCGTTTTCTCCAAACCAACTTCTCATGCATGATCTACTCGAGACACCCTACACTCATGACCTTTGTGTCCCACTCAGACACACCATCTTGTACTTCATTTGCTTCGCACAACTTTCCTGACACGAGACCCAATTTTAATTTATCACACGGAGTCATATTTAATCTTCAACTCGAATTGGGGACACCCTTTCGGCCCAAACCTGCCAACCCAAAATACGGACACGACCCACATGAAGCCTCCTACCCATATGATGCTTGTGTCCCATTTAGTTTAGCTCCTGCATGCTACTTATTTACCCGTGTCCATAAATGACTAAATTAATCTATTTATTTTGCCAAACCCGATTTTGACCCAACCCGGCTCAACCGAACCCAAACCCAAGCTCCATGTTATCTCCGTATGAACACCCTCACACAATTCCTCTTTTTTCTATTTTAAAATATCTTTTTCTCTTTTATTTAATAAATATCTTTCACTCTTTTTCTAAATAATATACATATATACAAATTTACAAATATCTCTCTCTCTCTCTCTCTCTCTCTCTCTCTTATTACTCACACACACACAACCCTCCATCACCAGCACAACACCCCCCCTCCTCTCAGCCGACTTCACTCTGCCTCTCTCCTCTCAAATATCTCTCTCTCTATTCTCTTTTTCTCTCTCTTTCTTTTACATATATATAACTCTCTTTCCCTCTCTACTTACACTCACACACACAACTCTCTCTCAACAGCATACACACACCCCTCACCCCTACTCCACAGTCGACACCCCCACCTTCATCACCACCACCACAGACACTACCTTCACCACCATGAGCACACGACAGCCACCTTTCTTCTCCTCCTATTCTTCCTCTTCGCCACCACAAACTACACCACCATCATTCTCAACATCATCACCATCATCCACACTATCCCCACCGTACGCCGCCACGACCACCACCGCCGGGCAGCCGCGCCGCCCGCACCGCTCGCCGTGCCCCCGCCGTACAGCAGCAGCAGCTGCGACAACCGCAGCAGCAGCAGCGCATGGCAACAGCAGCAGCAGCAGCCGCGCCACCGCGCGCCATCGCCGTACGATCCCCGTGGCCCCCTCGGCCGGGTGCACCTGGGCGGCCACCCCGGGTGTGTCTCCGACCTTCCCTGACACGTACAATACACGATTCGTGCGTTTGGCACGGGATCCAATCGTCATGCACGAGTTTTGAACTCAGAAAGTACGCTTCATCGCAGCGACTTCGTGCACGTTTTTCGAGAAATCTGACCGTTGGATCGACGAATTTTTTGCTCTGTCACAATCTCGATATATAGCTCTACATCTCCCTCAAGTTTCGTCCATTAATTTTGTCGTTTGATACATCAAAATCGGCCACCAAGTTGACACTTTAAATTGTACTATTTTTGGATAGTTTTGTGGAGCCAACTTCGTCAGCTCGTATCTTCGCCGTCGCAGCTCCGTTTGGCGTACCACCAGTTCCTGTGCATAGCTGGTATAACCCTCTTCCTGTTCCTTCAGTTTTGTTTCATTGTGAGCACGTTTGATTGGTTGAATTTAATGCCAAAGTTGGCCGTCCGAATTCATAATTTCCAACTTGTAAAATTCTATTTTTGAACCCGGGACTCCGGATTTCAATTCCGACACCACCAGTAGACTCGTGGCATCGTTCTGGCACGATTTCATATAAAATTTGTTAGATTTAGAGGACGTGGGCCCTGACACATATTTCGTAGCAAAGCGGGCCCCACTGTCCGAGTCAACGGGTCATTTTGAGATCGGCTCATCGGAATCCAATTTTGGATATACCATTGAGTTCATGTCGTCATTCTGGACTCGTTGACATATACTTTGTTACATTTAGTAGACTTTGGCTTCAACATACATTTTCGTGCAAATCGGATACCAATATCCAGGTCAACGGACCATTTTGTGATCGGGTCATCGGAATCCCATTTCGGATATACCGTTGGGTTCGTATCATCATTCTGGATTCGTGGACATATAATTTATTAGGTTTTGTAAACTTCTATCTTGACACATTTTTTGGTGCAAAGTGGGTCTAACAACTGACATTATTTTAACCCAAAATTACAATTTTGCCCTTGTATCTAAATTGGACTTATGGGTAGGCTATCCTAGCTAATTTAACCATTCTGGACACGTTGGTGATATTTGTTTTGTCATCCGACAATATCTGTAGATTTTTGCTTATGTATTACCCTTAAATTATAATTAATTATTATTATTAATAGTATATATTTATATGCTTGGTTTTTGTAAAGCTCTAAAGTGATCCTTGTGTTTCTAAGAACCCTAAGTGTTGGTTTAGATATAGTATCACCCCACATTGGACTGTTATGCTAGGTCACCACTTAGCTAGTGTCCAGTTAGGAGTCGTGTCACACCACTAGTGTAAAGTCTTGAACATAGTTTAGAGACTGAGATTGTGTATCATTTTGACAGGACATCGGACATCTACATCTTCATACTCGTATCCTTGCCTTGCTCGAGGCGAGTACCCCTACAAACTTTATTTACTGCATATGATAATGAATTGCGTATGAACCATGTTAATACACTGATTTAAACTGAAAACCATATCTTACAGGTTTCTATTATCTAGCGTATGCTTCACATGCTTTAATTATACTGCTCTCAAGATCTTCCACATGCTTTTAAACTGCTCTCAGTACCTACCATGCTTTATACTGCTCTCAGTATCTTTCACATGTTTTAAACTGCTCTCGTATCTCTCACTTGTTATAACTTGCGTTATGGGAAAACTGATAGTTGAGTACGTGATCATGCCCCCTTCTTCCGTACGTATGTACCGAGCAAGGTCGCATTTTATATGCATACCTTGTCGTAGGCCATTAGCCCGTATTTCTGTACGGATGTACACCTATGCTTGTACACTTGTACGTATGTACATTTTATTTACATGTACCACAGTACATTGTACACCTATTGACTATCACGTACCTGCTCCAGTTTTAAACAATATATATACATGTGTCGTCATAACAAATGTATTCCTGACATGATAGATTTTTGATATGTCATGATTGTGATACGACATGAGATATGACATGATTCTTATTTTTTACATCTCTTTTCATTCCATGCTCAGTATGTTTAGTTTATAGAACCAGTACTTGCTCCCGTCCTGACAGATAACGTTGTAGGCATACTTTCGGAGGAAGATTTGCTCTGTGATCTTTTTTATGGACCCACTACAGATGACCAGGCTTTTGCTCCCGAGGAAGTCCCCGCAGGGAACCTCTCTTGGTAGTCTTGCTTAGATTATTTTTGGCTTAGTTATTGAACTGTTTAGACTATATCTTGTAGTCACTGGACCTTGTCTCCAGTTTGATACTTTGGAAATGTATTATTAAGTCTGTACTTATTTTACTTTTGCTTATAGATGTTGTGTTGTGATGAACCTTTTAAATGTGATATTAGAACTGTTAGCGGCTTAGATCCTTTATTGTTTATACTTAGAACAGCTTACTACGCTTTAACCAAGCGTAGGCTGGACATGGCTTGGCCCGGCCCAACAATTTGGGTAGCGGGTCGTGATATAGCGCGCGCCATCTGCGTGACCTGCGCCAATTGCGTCCGCGCGCACTTGTGTACAACGCGCACTGCGCGCACCATGCGCAAACCGTTGCGCCAACTGCAGCGGCATCAGGCCGCATCAACTGGTGCCACGCGATCAGCCTTTGCGCACAACACGCACCGTGCGCACCACAAAGTGTGCAAACAAAATGCCACATTACGCCTCATGAGCCCATGAGCACGAGTCCGAGTCACTAAGCCCCTATCGGGCTTAGCTCCAATGGAATAAATTTCAAGAGCAAAAAGTATTAATGCTTTAACATGCAATCTTATCATTACCTCCTAGTAAAATTACCCACATGGTTCCCTCCTTAGGGTCACCATCCCATGTGCATATCTCAACAACACATACCAAGTATATATTGAGATACACTTCATGATTCTTTTCCAGTGTGGGACTAAATAATGCTAGGCATGTATTGAGAGCAAGCTCTCTCTACATGTTAAGAAAAAGCTCCAACAAAAATAGTAGAAAAATGATCAAGTCACTACCTCAACACAAGATATACTTGCCTTTCGAGCTCATACGACGACGACACAAACAAGGGCCTTCAGGTCCTCTTCGAGGTCGACACACGTGTGCCAATCCTCGCTCCTTCCTCGAAGTCATAGGGTGGGTCGAGAGAGCACTCACAAGGGTCAAGTGAGGGTTTGAAACTGATAGAGAGATGGAGAGGGTTGGTGTGATAAGAGAGAGTAAAATGAGATTAAGAAAGTGAGAGCCTAGAGAGAGAGAGAGAGAGAGAGAGAGAGAGAGTGTGTGTGTGTGTGTGTGTGTGTGTGTGTGTGCGCGTGCGTGCATGGAATGGAGCAATGTCATTAAAATCGGACCGGACTGGCGGTTCAACCGGGATAGTGAAAATTTTTGGTTCGGTTCAAATTGAACCGCCATTTTTTCTGAACCGACGATTTTTTGAAAAAAAAAAAAGGGGGGGATCCAACCGCCTGAACCGGTAGGTGTGAACCGACCGATTCAACTCATTAACTAATATTAATCCATGCATTTATGGTAATTTTAAAAAAAAAAATGGTCCAGCCTCATTGTTCGTAGGGAAGATGTGAGAGCTCTAATAAATGTATTGAATATTTAATAAATATTTTCCTTGTAAATACAAAAGCCAAAAAGAGCATGTGCATTACTTTTTTTTCCCAATCTACAACCATAATAAGCGTAGATGGAGGGATTCATAAAAGAGTAATGAATATTTAATTTTCTAGGAGATTGTGGTCAATAATATTTATAATCAGCTATGCATGTTCTTTTGCATTTCAATTTTGGTAGAGTAAATGTGTTAATAGTCGGACACTTTACATTTAAAGAAGAGCTAAGTATTTTTTTTCTTCATATTAATAAAAAAAATTATAAAAGTCGGTTTATCGTTTCGAACAGGGTTCGACCTGATTGATGAAATTTCGGTTCGATCGTCGGTTCGATTTTGAAAACATTGAAATGGAGAGAAAAGAGGATCAATGGATTATAAATAAACCAATAAAAAGAAGTGAAAATTTTATATAGAGTTACCAAATTTGGTGTATTTATGCAAAAGAGTATGAGTTTGAAATATTTACAGGAAAGGAGATGTGGCGCCATCTAAGATGGCGCCCAAGATAATTTCTGGACTTGGCGACATCTTAGATGGCGCCAATTTTTTTTTCATCTTTTTGACGTGAGAAGGTTGCTTTTCTCATCCGTAAATAAATTTAACTTTTCATATACAATTTTATCTTTTAATTTTTTTTTTCAAATCTTATATTCATTTAAATCTAATATTAGAAAATTATCTTAGACATAAGTTTTAAAATAAATTTGAAATCTTAAATATTTTTTTTCTTAAATCAAGTTGATTGTACCTATATAAAAATCAGATAAAATTTAAAATATCTTTAAAGATAAGTTCTTAAATATTTTTTCAAATCTAATATTAGAAAAAAAAAATTATCTTAGGTATTTGAAATTGTGGATAAAATTTTCAAATGAATTTTTTTCCTACTAAATTAATTCTGACTAATTTTCTTTCAAATCTAATAATTTTTTTCATATTAAATTTTATCTGATTTTTATACAGGTACAATCAACCTGATTTGAGAAAAAAAATATTTAAGATTTTAAATTATTTTTTTAAACTTATCTCTAAGATAAAATGTAGTTGTCGAGTTTAAATCTAATATTAGAAAAATATCTTAGAGATAAGTTTAAAATATAATTTTAAATTTTAAATATTTTTTCCCAAATCAGGTTGATTGTACCTGTATAAAAATCAGATAAAATTTAAAATATTTTTAAAGATAAGTTCTTAAATATATTTTTTCAAATATAATATTAGAAAAAAATATCTTAGGTATTTGAAATCGTAGATAAAATTTTCAAATGAATTTTTTTTCCTAAGAATATGAAAATTTTCATTTGAAAAATTAGTAGGAAGAAAATTTCATTTGAAAAATCAGTAGGAAAAAAATTTCATTCGAAAAAATTATTAGATTTGAAAAAAAATTAGTCGGAATTAATTTAGTAGGAAAAGAATTAATTTGAAAATTTTATCCACAATTTCAAATACCTAAGATAATTTTTTTTCTAATATTAGATTTGAAAAAATATTTAAGAACTTATCTTTAAAGATATTTTAAATTTTATCTGATTTTTATATAGGTACAATCAACCTGATTGAAGAAAAAAAATATTTAAGATTTCAAATTTATTTTAAAACTTATCTCTAAGATAATTTTCTATTATTAGATTTAAATGAATCTAAGATTTGAAAAAAGATAAAATTGTATATGAAAAATTAAATTTATTTACGGATGAGAAAAGCAACCTTCTCACGTAAAAAAGATGAAAAAAAAAAAAAAAAAAAAATTGGCGCCATAATTGATCGATCCAATCGGACGGTAAGAAACAAATCAATCCGGCAAAAATTCCAACTAGATAGTATATTGTCAATACGGCAAGAAACAAATCATTCCTGCAAAAATCCACCTAGACATTATGTTGCCAATATATTATATTTTGTTTACATAGATTTTATCCTAAACTAAAATCTAGGGCTTTGGGTAATCCTATCTATTCCAATCCTAGTCTACACACTCTGACTAGGTTGCACAAAGGCCGAAAAATAATTATTATGTTGCACGTCTTTAATTGAGTTGAATAGTATCGATATCGCTGCACGAAATCCATAAAAAACATTAGAATTAACCCGAGACTAAGAACAAAATCCAGATTACCAAGACTAAGTTAAGAAATCCAAATATTGAAATCATAAAAATCGAGATACGACTAAAATACAGTATAAAGTCCGAATTATGAAAAAACTTCAAAAATATGAAAACAGATCCTACAAGAAGGCTGCTACATTGCCCCCCTCTCAAAATTTGGCCATCAAATTTAAAGTTTAAGAGCCATGAATATTATTGGGCAGTTCATCTACGGTATGCAATTAGAAATAACGAAAACAGAAAATCTATTTTTAGATTGTTGGAAAAATTCTTAAGCAATGCAAAGAGAAAATTCTGCAGAAACAAGAATTAAAGAACAGAAATATTGCCATCCAACCGCTAATAACTACTGAAAGTGAAATGCCTACAGAGAGAAGTTGGAATATCCTATTGCAATCAAGTACATAACCAGAGCTGCCATCCACCCACTAAAAAACTTCACAGAACATGCTACATAGCAGATCACATAAAAAAAACAACTTTCAGATTACATACAAAATTGTGCAACTTTTCCACAACACGAGCAAGATTATTTATAAAGTTGTGCAGCACACTGGGATCTCTTCTTTTGGCTGGGGAATATCACGGAGAAGACAAGTATTTTCCCATCCATGAACTGAACCTGGACCAAGCCAATTCTACAGCGGCAGGGTCTTCATCGTTCATTCCCATTTCCTTCCTCCTCTTGACGCCATCAGGCGATGCATTCATGAAAGCATGTCCGATGCCAGAGTAGATGTGAACCTCGTATGGAACGCCAGAGGATTTCAGCTTCTCCTCGAGTGACTTTGCTGCCTGAAAAATGAGCTGATGGATTAGTCATGTGAATTCTGAGTACACTGCAGCTACTTGTATAAATTACAAACAACAAAGACACAATTTGCATAAAAACAGCTGTAATGCTATAAATCAAAATCATGAAATCAGTGGCTCATGGGACGAGCCCTCCAAGAACCAAAAATTGCAATATCTAATGTTTCCAGATAATGTTAATTTATGGATACAATGTCAAAAGCAAATAGCATTTTGATACACAAACCTTCTCAATTTCTGCTTGCTGGTGTGAGAAATAAAAGTCGGTCAAACCAATTATTTTATATTGAGGGATATTCAGCATGGAAGAAATTTCAGAGAATAAGGCTAGTTCATAGTATAATAGCCTGCCACCCAACTCAAATGACAACTTGCATGGTCTACCATCTGCAGGAGACTTGAGTGTCTTTATGATAGATTGCATCCAAACTTCATGTGGAACTGAGCAAGGTATTATATATACATGCACTCAGTAGCAACCCACATTGTTCAAAGTGATCAACCCACATATGATAGATAGGCATTATATAGTGGGACGTAGATGGAGTGCACAACCCACATTGTACAAAGTGATCTATACATTTTAAAATATGTACCAACAAAAAATTTGTAGGTTGGATCATTCTAACTCATTCACCAAGTGATAGCAAGATATAATTTTTTTAAAACTAATTGCAAATCGTCATTATAACTATCAGATGGTAGATGTGTAGCAGCACCATCTAGAGGTTCATTGGTTTTGAATTTGTCAGTTCCAGTGTCAGCTTCGGCCAATACTTACAACATTGATCTATTTGTTGAGAAGTCATTTAACTTGTTGACTTAATGGGTAAGTTAGAAATGTTCAATCTACAAGATGTAGTCTCCCTATTTGTGGTCGTGAAAAACATTGTCTGTTGTTACTTAGTACATGAGTTAGAAATGTTTATCCACAAGATCTTCTTTTATAGAAATTACAAGATAGATCACTTTGAGAGGTATGTATCATGCATTGGGATGACCAAGAAGTCCAGAATGCGACCGCATCAGCACTGGTCTATGTACTAACCTAGACATACAGTCAATATCCCGTTTACTCATACATGTAAATTGAGCTCAACATGTTTTTGCGGTGAAAAATGATTCAAGCCCCAACTTATATTGGATTAGGAGCTTTGGGTCTAAACCCAATCCAAATCTGCAAGCACTCAGCCCAAACTTAGTTGTTCGATGAGATTGGCTAAGGTGCGAAGCACAGTTCGGATCAAGGAAACGCATAGGAAATCATGTTCGAGAGATATTGAATGTTATGCGAGGTGAATGCAAGTTTAGTATGGAGGGATAAAGTTGATGAGTGTGTACTCGGGTAAGTTTCGAGGACGAAACTACTTCTAAGTAGTGTTATGTAGTGCTGCGCCCCGCTCAGTTCAACATGATGAATCAATGGACACAACGACGTTCGCACTTGGGTATGCAAAGACTTGCTCAAAGTCATGCTCGGTTGAGGCAACTCCTAGGTCAGGTGGATGGCTTCGATAAACTCGTCTTTGCTTCGTCATTTGGGTTAGGCACGGCGTGCACATCAACAACAACCGAGGAAACATCCCTAACTAATGTGGCTCAGCCAAAAGGAGACTTTCTTAGCTAGCTTTAGGCTAGCACAACTGAAAGATGCAAGAGAAAGACTGGACTATGTCAAATTGGAGTGATTTGTTGGATTATAATAGTTGGGTAAAGTAATTGTATTCTACTTTTATCATGCATTAAGTATGAGTCTAAGTCATATTAGACGATAATAGTGTAGTGATCATACATCCGAGAGAATATATCATAAGCTTTGTTATTTGTGAAGTAAGGTTCGCAATATCGGTATCGGAATCGGACCCATCCTATGAGTACCAGGATCGATGGTACAGTATCGGTGGTTTCGGATCGGAGTATCAAAAATTTTGGTATCGGAAAGCAAATAATTATTAATAAATTATTAACATTTTAGAAAAAAAAAATTATACATTTATCTTAATTTTAAGTATCTTCTGTGTTGTTTCTTAGTAGTTTCGAAATTGAATGAAATAGTAGTCAACCTTGTCGATCGGTTTACTTGCGATACATAAGTTTTCTTCTTTTACATATTTTTACAACCAAACTATGCTTTTACAACCTTGTTGATTGATCTTTTCTGTTCAGTTTTCTTTGCCAAATTGAATGAAAAAGAGACCTGCAATGTCGGTAACAGTCAGTATTGGATATTGGTTGCTATCAGATTGGGACATGCCAAACCGTATCTGTATCGGCCGTATCGGATCGGTATCGGCCGATACTGCAAACTATGTTGTGAACACAAAGGTAGGAGGAAAGTTTTCAGTTACTTTAAAAGTTCAAACCATACACCAATAGTAATAAGCATATAACCAACTCTCTTAGAATATACAAAAAATATTGAACGAAAAACATGTAGTGCTTTAGCTAGCCTTTTAGTTGGTGCATAAGAATTACAAAATCATATTCAATAATAATAACAAGAATGTTGGCAATTGAGGTAGGAACATACAGTGATGTCTGAAAAGCCAACAAAGCTGTCAAGCTCTCCAAAATGAGCCTGCACAGGAACCTTGACCTGAGAAGGATCAGCAAGTTCTGACGAAGGAATCCCATAAAAGGCAACAACAGCATCAACTTCAGGGTCTAGAACTGCACTTGCAATGGACAGAGCACCTCCCATGCAATATCCAGTCACTCCAACCTAGTTTTACGTAAATGCCACTCAGAAACGTTTTAGCTCACAATAATTCACATAGGAAGCAGAAAATACATCCTCTTCCCGTGATAATCAAGAGGAAAGTTAATCACATACCATACAAAGCTAATAGACCAAAATACATGGAACAAAATTTCAGTCTATTTCAGTACATAAGTACTTGCACCAAACTTGAACAAAATCTGTTCATATGAATAAAAAGCTATTATAAAGCCCTTGATATTAAACCTCCTTCCTCTGCATAATAAAGGTACTAGTAACAATACGCTACAGCAACAAACCATAAACTGCCTGATCATGACTAGCTCAGATCATCCTCAAGCTGGGGCATTTAAGCTTGTTTATTAATATTATCAGGTCCCACAAGCTTGATTAAACTAGCTAAGATCAAGCTATGGATAACTAAAGCTGCTAAAATTGTTAGAACTTCTCAAGCTGGATAAATATCAGTGCAGTTTAAAGAGCTTTGAGAAAGTTAAGCAGAATATTTTGATTTCTTATGCTAGAGTCCACTGTCAAGCTCACTTTGTCACCAAGTAGATGTGCTCAAATCATATATAGATGAGAGGAACTAAGCTTGTTCAAGATTGAGCTTGGTTTCTTCAACATAACAAACTAAATCAAGATGATCCTGAGATGCTAAATTTGTTAAGCAGACCCATAAACATGCCTTTCAATGTGATCAAACTCAGGCTATACAAAGATAAAACAAACGTATGAAGATGTGGAACTTTGATGCAATTTGGTTCTATTTTATCAAATTGGGAGAGCTTTATGGCAAAGTGGAAGTGGTAAGTAACAAATAACCTATAATGAACATTATTAACAACCAAGTAACTAACCAAGAATTCTGCCATACATATATATCGTATAAAGGAATAAGCATTTTGAACTTGAAAGCTTCAGTTGAAAACCATTTTGGAGAATATTCCTTCTACTTGAGCTAATTTATATCGACTAGCTAAGCACAACCGCATTGTTTTTTGGTTGTCTCCATTGAATTACTTTAGTCCAGATTTAATGTATTCACAACCATGCCTTGGATTGATGTGACAACCAATAGATCTCACCCCTGGGAGTATTTGGGGTTCAGGATGTAGCCGCATTATGGTGGGATCACAATTTGTCCTCTCTACCGCCTCATGTAGAGAGAGAGGTCTTGGTTAATGTTCCCCCAAGTGGGGAAGGAGAAGTGTGAACACAAAGGAATGTGTCATTTCAAAATTTCTCACGAAGTTAAACTAGTTGTTAATTTATCAAAGTTGGACTTCAAACACATATATAATTGTTGTTTTTAAAATATACACATTTTTAACCGCAAAATCTGCATAGACGTAAGGGTATTTACATAATTATATAAGTCCATAGTTTTAAAAGGCGAAAGGCGCACCAAGGCGCAAAGGTTCCTGGAGCCTGAGGCGCTAGGCGCAAGGCTCAATGTGCGCCTTTTGAAAGCTAGGCGCACTTTTTTTTTTATATGTAAAAAATATCTACATTTAAAAACTTAGCTACATAGAAGTCCAAATTCCTTGAAAATATCACTAATTATAGGCACAAAATTATTCTTTATATATATATATATATATATTTTATATATATATATATATATATATATATATATATATATAACAATCTAAAAGTCCATTAGATATAAATAACCCAAACTATATACATATAATATACAAACCACATATATAAGCCTTTAAATATAGAAGTACATTCTAATTTAGAAAACAATCTAAAACCCACATTAATATTAATGACAATAATTTTTTACTTTCCAATAAAGCCCATAAACTATATAACATGTATATAGAAGGTTGGAATATATATATATATATATATATATATATATATATATATATATATATATATATATAGCAGATGACCTCTAGCCTAGTGGTTAAGAGAGATGCATGCGGCCCGAGTGGTCAGGAGTTCGAATCCCAGTGGGAGCGATTCCAGAAATAATTTACCTGGTTCCAAAAAAAAAAATATATATATATATATATATATATATATATATATTATATATATATATATATATATATTAAAGTAACTTTATGCCTAGACGTGCCTTGTTGAGCGCCTGGAGCCTGCGCCTTTCTACACTAGGCGCGCGCTTTTTTAAGGTGGTGCATGGCTTGTTCCTAGGCGTTGTCCCTGCGCATCGCTGCGCCTTACGTCTAGGCGCGCTTTTTAATTCAATGTATAAGTCTTATTCGGTTTTCGGCTTTGGACCGAAATCAAAACCGAGAATTTAGTATTTTCAAAACCAAAACCGAACAGATTTTGTTTGAAATCAAACCGAACCTCTTATTCGATTCGATTCGATTTTCGGTCCGAAATCGAATAATGCTCACCCCTAAGTTCATGGTATCAATGTGAGCAGATGTGATTGAGTACACATTTAAGTTCATGGTATCAATGTGACGCGGTATGTGTTCTTTCCTAATATTAGGAATATTATGGGTTCATGCGCGGTTAACAAAATCATGATTGGCAACACGTTTTTGTTGTTGCGACTGCATAACTTGTTAAATCAACAAAGTGTGACTGACGTCTTCTTTAAGGTAGGTCTATGAAATAGCTACCAACAAATATGCATTCGGTCAGGTGCGAGTGGAAGATGGTGCTTAAGACACTGGATGGAGTATTTGAGTGATTGGTTATGTTGTTTGGGCTACTAGCTGACATACTTGAATATTGGAAGAACTAGTCGAAATTTTCATACACGCTCGTGCACAAATATGGAGTTTACAACCGGTGACCAAAGCAATTAGTAGGACTTCGTTGCTAGGAACACTCAGCCAAGAAATGCTCGGGTTGGAATAAGAGGGTCTTGCAGAGGCATGGAAACAACTTCGTCAAAAACAGATAATCGACGAATTCTACATCTGTCACAGATTTTTGATGAAAGGAGATCGGTTTTGTATCCCTCGTATATTTGGAGGGAGAAAGTGAATAGGGAGCTCTATGTCGACAACTTGACGGCATATGCGATGTATGGTACAAAATTGTTTTTCCTAGAGAGATGTTTCAATGGACTTCACAAGAAGGGTTCGGAAGCGACTGTAAAAGCCTAATATGAGATGGTACAAATTGCTACAAAGATTTTAGTACCAATGAGGTGCAAAATTATCAACGTTGGTAGCGACATCATGGTGTACTTTCGGAAGGAGATATCGGTTGGACACTACGACAATCTTCAACTAAGAGGATTTGGGCCGTTCAAAGTATTGAAGAAACGAAAAATTAGTTGGAGAGTCGAGGCATACATGAACTTTGTGATGACCGATGACAAGACATTTTATCCAGATTATGGCACAAGGAACTCGATTGAGATGTTTCAATGGTACAAAATTGTTTTTCCTAGAGAGATGTTTCAATGGACTTCACAAGAAGGTTCGGAAGCGACTGTAAAAGCCTAATATGAGATGGTACAAATTGCTACAAAGATTTTAGTACCAATGAGGTGCAAAATTATCAACGTTGGTAGCGACATCATGGTGTACTTTCGGAAGGAGATGATATCGGTTGGACACTACGACAATCTTCAACTAAGAGGATTTGGGCCGTTCAAAGTATTGAAGAAACGAAAATTTAGTTGGAGAGTCGAGGCATACATGAACTTTGCACAAAGAACTCGATTGAGTTCTCTACAAGAGGAGGGATCGGCATTGAGTTTGAAACACGTGAAGCACACAAAAATAGGTTGAAGTCTATTTTAGGGATAATTTTGATGGATTTTAATCAAATCTTTGTCGTATCTTTTAGAATAATTTTTGGATAGATTTTTTTGGACGATTTGGATGAGATCGTATTTAAAATTCATATTTATCTTATATTGCTTTCCTAGGTTGATTTGGTTTAGTTTCTTAGGGTTTAAGTTAGGTTCTTTCTTATTAATAGACGTTTATAAAATAGAACAATTATGTTTTGATGAATAAGTTTGATATTTGAGTTGCTCCATGAGAGTTTTATTTACAGAAATTTTCATATAGAGTGAAGAATTTTAACGATATTGTGAAAAAAGTAACAAGTTTGGGGAATTTGCAATTGGGGTAACGAAACTACATCACTGGTGGCGTGCGCTGGTAGTCAGGTGCCACACGCCATCATTCATGGCATTCCCTGGCCAGCCCCCCCCCCCCCCACCCAGCACAGGCATCCCTCACACGCCATGCCCCATGGCCTATTGCCCCTGTCAGCCCACAGGCATCCATCCCCTCACACGCCATATGCTCCACGCCAGGCATCCATCCCCTCACACGCCATATGCTCCACGCCATGCTCCATGGCCTATTGCCCCCCCCCACACGCCATACTCGATGGCCTATTGCCCCCCCCCCCCCCCCCACGCCATGCTCTATGGCATGCACCATCCCCTCACACTGTCAGCTAGTGTCCCATCACATTGTCCCATATTTGTCCCATATGCCATCTCCCAAGGCCCGCCACACGCCATGCCCAATGGCCTGCCCCCCCCATGCCTTGTCAGCTAGTGTCCCATCACATTGTCCCATATTTGTCCCATATGTCATCTCCCAAGGCCCGCCACACGCCATGCCCAATGGCCTGCCCCCCCATGCCTTGTCCCATCCCGCCGTGTCCCATCCCCCCTACACGCCACAAGGCGTGGCCAACACCGTCCCATCCCGAGGACTCTCTCCCACGCGCCATGATGTATGGCACTACGTTGGAGACTCCCCTCCCCTTCTCGGAGACCACTCCACTCCCCCTCCCTCTTCTTCATAAATTCTGAAGCTCCTTCCCTCCTCTTTACAGCTCCTTCCCTCTTCACAAGTCCTTCCTCCTTCAACTTCACAGAAGATTACTCACTCCTTCCTCTATCTTGATCTCCTCTTTACAGAGTAAGTATTTGTATTTTATATTAGAATTATATTTTCTATGTATGAATTGTAGGAACGATATAGTAAAGCGTAATACTCTAGAGGGGGGGTGAATAGAGTTGGCAGCGGAATAATGCTAATTAAAAAGTTAGCAACACAATCATAGTATATAATCACAGATGAAAATAAAGTAAAGGCAGAGTTCAGAAAGCAAACGCAAAGACAGCGATGTATACTGGTATCCCTCTGTTGATGACTAATCCAGTCGGTAGAACTCTTGCTACCAGTTTGAATCCACTATAGGAAAAAACCGCAAGTTTTCTTACGAAGTCCTTGCAACTTCTACAACGCGAGCTTTGATACGAAGAACTCGTCCAACTTCAAATGTGAAGAGGTATTCTTCAATCAAGCCTTCTGATTACAATCTCTCAGAAACTTCTAGACCGTACCGCACTGGCAAATCGACTAGAGGATTGTAACTGGCTTGGGATCTGAAAATGAAAGCTCTAGAAAACTCTTTGGAAGGCAGAAAGCTTTTTAGATAGAGAGAAGATTGAAAGTGAATGAGTGAATTGAAATGATCGAAATACTTCTCTATTTATAGGATTTCCAAAGGGAGAACTCTGTCAGAATTCGGGCAGAATTCGGACAGAACTCGATGAGCAAATCTCGGTCAAATCCGCAACTGCAGGAGGACCAAGTTCCAGAGAATTCAAAATCAAAACGGCCACCAACCGAACTCTGGCCGAACTCTGGCCAAACTCTGGCCGAGTTCTGTCAGGGTTAGGTTAGGGTTTTTAAAGTAGGTTTTGGTGATTTTTGAAAACCTTTTTGTAAACAATTTGATAGGTCATTTTAAAAAACATTTTGAACTGTTTTGGGAATAGCCTATTTGCCAGTACGACTCGGTGTACAACGTATTCCTAGACTCAAATAAAATGAAAATTACATTGCATAGGAAATACAGACTCAAGTAGGCAAACAGATCTTCAGTCTTGAACGAAGTGAATATCCAATCTTGCTTATGTCCAAGGAGCTGAGATGTCCCAACAAGCTTTGTATATCCAGACAGAGTTTTGATCAATTATTAAAATCAGGTTGACCATATGACCAATGGGCCAACAATCTCCCCCATTTTGATAATTGACAAACTATGAATGATATAACATGAAGCTAGTTCAAGCGTGTGCAAAAAATATCAAAAAGTAGAAATTGTTCATAACCTGTATAACTCAAAGAAAATGTTAGATCATTTTTAATTTTCTCCCCCTTTGTCACTTAGCAAAATAATTGCACAAAGAAAGACTCCCCCGCATTAAAGCAATGAATGCATAAGTAACAAATAGCGAGAAAATAAAAGAAATGGTATAAGAATTTAGAGATTATTATCACAGGCATGTAAAGTTGCTACAAATTATCATCACAGGCATGTATTTGCATCAAAACATAAAAGAAATCTCAGGCATGCTATTTCACAGGCAGTTTGTAATGAAGAAGCAGTAAAAAGAGATAGTGCTAAACAAAATGCTGAAATAAACTGAGATGTCATAAATGAAACATCAAAACATGTCCATGAAGATAAAAGAAATACTGATAGCAAACTACAAAGTACTAATCAAAAAGATAAAAACTTGGAATGTCGGAGCATTTCCAAGTATACAGTAGAATGTCACTAGTAATCAGATCAGATCTCATCATCACTATCCTCATCAAAATCATCAGCAGCACGGCCAGCATGACCGGAAGTACCAGCACCAGAAGTACCAGCGCCAGTAGGATGAGTAGGGGCGCCAGCATAGAACTCGCCAACATAATCTCGAGGAGCACGATACCAATCATAGGCGTTACCGGGCTGGAAGTAGGCATGGACAGCCTCATCCTCACAGCGGTAACCCGAAAAAGCTGGATCTCGAGAGATGGAAGCGGCAGAGTGACCAGTCTGTGCGAAACGCAGATCGGCCAAGGAGTTTGCCATCGCCTGGTAACGGGTGACATCGCGGAACTCTCGCTCGCGAGCCATGTCCGTCATCGAGACGTGCAAAGCAGATAGGTGCTGATGTATGCCCTCAAAAGTCATGGCATACGGCTGATGTGGTGGAGATGGTGCAGTAGGAGGAGCAGGAGGTGGAGCTGAAGCAGTCCGGCTGCGACGAGAAAGCTGGAGTAACTTGGGCTCAGAGTCCTGAGTACAAGTCGATAGATCGATGTCGAAGCGCTGAAAGATACGAGGGAGAATCATCGCGTAAGAGAGATTTCGATCTCTTGCACGACAACGTCCCATCATCTGAATAATAGTCTTGGGGACGAAAAAGGAATCCCCTTGATAAGATGATACATAGCGGACAGCTCAAGCGAAGTCACATCATCCTTGGAAGTGGATTTGGGAAGTAGAGTAGAGTAAATGATGCGATGCAATTCGTAGTTGAACAAGTTAAGGTTGTTAGCCTTAAACTTTCCAGAACGTACTCTGTCAGGTGCACAAAGTTCCGTTTTGAAACTCGTGAGTGTAGTGCCTTCGGGGAACTCGAATTCCGTGATATCAACTAGCGGTTCACCTTCATTGGGAATCCCAAGAATCTCCGCTAGGAGGACATCATTGAACTCAATATCTATGCCTCCAACACGTGTGCTCACGTCAAAAGTGTTAACTACGAGATTGCAATAGAACAATCTAATGGCATTAGTAGCAATTGGGAAGCACAGTTTAACAAACAAATGTAACCCTAATGCCTCAAATAAGTGACGATGGTCAGGAAAAATCGTCCATTTAACCGGAGCGCCGCTGCATATGGATCGGGTGGAAAAGTCACCGTACCATAATAAAGCTTGATCGAGGGTTTGAAAGAAAAAACCATCGAAAGCACCGTCGCTCTTTTGGACTGGCGAAAACAAAGAATCCGTGTGAGGATTCGAAGAGGACCCTTCCTCACTAGGAGTAGTCTTCTTCCTCTTAGACGGATTAAATCTAGGTGCCATTGAAATAAATAAGCACAAATTTGAAAGTGGAGAAGGAGAGAGTTATACCTCACAAAGATTAGATATGTTGTAGAGAAGGATGATCTCCGCACGATTCCAAAGTTTGGAAGGATTTCACCAAGTAGATAGGGAGCAATGGATTGGTGAATACCTAGGGTTTGGAGGGTTTTCGGGCGGCTGTAGCTGCTGTTTGGAAATATGGAAGCAATGGAAGAGAAGGAGCTCTCGGGTTCTGGATATATACGCAGATACCCTCAACCGAACTCGGGCCGAATTCGGTCAGAGTTCTGGCCGAATTCGCCTAGGGTTCTTTCAAGTTGATTTTGCTACTTCTTTTTCATTGACTCGTTTCAAATATTTAATTCAAAGATTAGTTATTTTAGCTTTCAAATAACATAATTAATAATATTTTATGAGTTAAATATCTTTACACAGCAGCTGTCTCAGATTAGCTGTAGGAGTACTGTCCCAGCTGGCGGAGGTTCACCGGGGAACTCTTAAATACCGCTTCGCTTCAACCGTAGTTGTGGTGACAGACAGACTCTTTATTAGCTTGTCTCTAACACAGTTTTTGCATAATGATATAAAAACATAAAATAAAATCAATTAATATTATTGACGTCCAAAATTCCTAATTCTCGACGTAAATAATTGAAGCGATCTTCCGCTAGAGGTTTAGTGAAGATGTCAGCTAATTGATTATCAGTATCTATGTATACAAGGTTTATATCTCCATTTTGATGATGATCTCTAAGAAAATGATGCCGAATCTCGATATGTTTAGTACGAGAGTGACATACAGGATTCTTAGTCAAATTAATGGTGCTAGTGTTATCACAGAAAATGGGAATATGTGTGTAAAATAAATCAAAGTCTTCTAAGGTTTGTTTCATCCACAAAATCTGAGCACAACAACGTCCTGCGGCGATGTACTCAGCCTCTGTTGTTGATAAGGCTACAGAATTTTGCTTTTTACTAAACCAAGAGACTAGAGCCTTGCCTAAGAAATGACATGTACCGCTAGTACTTTTTCTATCAACCTTGCATCCGGCAAAATCTGCATCCGAATAACCAATAAGGTCAAAGGATTTGGATTTGGGATACCACAAGCCGACAGAAGAAGTGCCTTTAAGGTATCGGAAGATACGCTTAACTGCGGACAGATGTGATTCCTTTGGGTTAGCTTGAAAACGTGCACACAAGCAAACACTAAACATTAAATCTGGACGACTAGCAGTTAAGTAAAGTAAACTACCAATCATACCTCGATACTTACGTGTGTCGACTGGCTTGCCTTGTTCGTCAGAATCAAGCTTTGTTGAAGTTGCCATCGGAGTGCCAATAGGTTTGACATTGTCCAGATCAAACTTCTTTAGCAAATCTTTTGTGTACTTGGCTTGATTTATGAACGTCCCATTGTTGGTTTGTTTGATTTGCAATCCGAGAAAGAATTTCAGCTCTCCCATCATGCTCATCTCAAACTCATTCTGCATACACTTAGAGAATTCTTGACAAAGAGATTCATCAGTGGATCCAAATATGATATCATCAACATAAATTTGAATTAAAAGCAGCTTGTCATTAAAAGATTTAATAAAAAGTGTAGTGTCAACCTTTCCTTTTGTAAAACCGTTGTCAAGTAGAAAAGAGCTTAGACGATCATACCAAGCACGAGGGGCTTGTTTCAAACCGTATAAGGCTTTCTTCAACTTGAAAACATGGTCAGGATTTTTTAAATCCGTGAAACCCGGAGGTTGTGCTACATAAACTTCTTCTTTTATAAATCCATTTAGAAAAGCACTTTTTACATCCATTTGAAAAAGTTTGAAATCATGAAAACATGCAAATGCACATAACATACGAATGGATTCTAATCTCGCAACTGGGGCATAAGTCTCATCGTAGTCGATACCCTCTTCTTGATTGTATCCTTGAGCTACGAGTCGAACCTTGTTACGAGTTACTAAACCATCCTCATTCAGTTTGTTTCGGAATACCCAACGGGTGCCAATGACCGGATGATCAATAGGCTTGGGAACAAGTTCCCAAACTTGATTCCGTTCGAATTGGTTCAATTCCTCATGCATGGCATCTATCCAGAAACTATCACTACATGCTTCATCAATAGATTTAGGTTCTAGCTGTGAAATAAATGCAACACTAGAAATAATATCTCTACTGGATGATCGAGTGCTTACTCCTTTGGTAATGTCACCAATTACCAAATCTTGTGGATGATCAGCTGTGAATTTTAACCTTTTCGGTAGACTCTGTAGGTAGCTGGTTCCTGGATCTCCTCTAGGGGGTTCAGCTAGTGCAGAGCTTGGTTCAGGTTCAGCTGATGTTGAGCTTGATGTAGGCAGATCTTCATCACTGTCATCGAGTGTCATTTGGTTCATTTCATCAAAAGTGACGTTGATTGACTCTTCGATGATCATGGTACGTTTGTTGAAGACTCTGTATCCTTTGCTCTTGGCCGCATAACCTAAAAATATACCTTCATCGGCCTTTTCGTCAAAACTTTCCCAAATTGTCTTTAGTATTAAGAATAAAGCACTTACAGCCAAATATCTTAAAATATGAAACTGAAGGAATTCTATCAAACCATAACTCAAAAGGAGTCTTCTTCGATTTGAGTCGAATTAGAACTCTATTGAGCACAAAGCAAGCTGTATTGACAGCTTCAGCCCAGAAGTATTTGGGTAGGCTAAATTGATTTAACATTACTCTGGCCATTTCGGTTAGAGTTCTGTTCTTACGTTCCACAACTCCATTTTGTTGTGGAGTTCTAGGGCAGGAGAACTCATGTATAAAACCGTGTGTGTCACAAAATTGTTCGAAATCAGCATTCTCGAATTCGCCTCCATGATCGCTTCTAATACGAGTGATCATGTAACCTTTTTCATTCTGTACTTTCTTGCAAAAGGCGACAAATTCGGATAATGCGTCATTCTTGCGTGTCAGGAAATATACCCACGTGTATCTAGAAAAATCATCTACAATTACAAATGCATATAATTTACCTCCGAGGCTAGCAACTCTGCTAGGACCGAATAAATCCATGTGTAGCAATTGTAGGGGTCTAGTAGTACATACTGCGTTTACAGACTTGAATGTGGATCTGGTAGCCTTGTTCTTTTCGCATTGGCTGCATACTGAATCCTTCTTGAATGTTATGTCCGGTAAACCGCGTACTAACTTCTTTGTGGATAATCTTGAAATTGTATCCATGTTTGCATGACCGAGTCTCATATGCCATAAATGACTCTCATCACTTTTGGCCATTAAGCATCTACCTGAAATGTTAGCTTCTTCCAATAGATAGAAAACATATATATTGTCTTCCCTGATTCCTTCAAAGATAGTACTACCAGTTGAGCTATCAACTATAGTACATTTGTCTTTGCCAAAGTTGATACCATAACCATGATCAGCTAGATGACTTATGCTGAGCAGATTATGTTTCAACTCGGTAACCAGACAGACATCTTTAATCACGGGATAGGGAGATTTACCAACATCACCGATACCAATAATATACCCTTTTAAATTATTGCCGAAGGAAACATAGCCTTCCTTCTTCTTCTTCGACAGTGTTGCAAATAGGGTAGCGTCACCGGTCATATGCCGTGAGCAACCGCTGTCGAGGATCCATTTGCTTCTAGCATGTGAAGGGTGTTCCACCTACAAAACAGTTTGCAGATGAAACTCTTGGTACCCATTTCTTGTAGGGTCCTGAATTGTTAGCTTTAGGTATCCAAGCATAAACATTTAAATCAACTAGCTTTCTCATTCTACATGCAGATGAAATATGACCAATGAGGCCACAATAATGACATTGTGCATGTTGAGTGTTGAAAGCAGAGTGATGTGCATGGTTGGTAGGTTTAGGTTTTCTAGTATAGAAGAATGCATACCTATGATCATGTTTGGGCTTAACCTTTTGGGGTAAAGGTTTTATATGGTTTGGTCTGACAGTGTTTGGCTTGGGAATGTTCCGAATTTTCGGTAAGTGACACGTGTTAGGATAGGAAGCAGCAGGCTCAGGCTGTTTTCCTAACCTAATTTTCAACCTTTTGGAAGTGTCATATAACTTAGTATAATCAGAGGTGAGTGATTCCATTCTGATTTGTGCAGATTGAAGACTTTTCTTTTCTTTTGAAAGATCTTCTCTCAATTGGTCTATAATCTTATCTTTCTCTTCGGATGACTGTTTAGTCTCGTGTAATAAGAGCTTTATAGAGGAAAGCTCACCAGACTCACTAACACTAGTTCTAACCTCAGCTAGTAGGTCGGTAAGTCTTCCTATTTCTCCTTTGTACTCTTTGAGTACCTTCTTAGCGGTCTGATATTTACTACGCAGTTTCCTGTAGTCAAGCATCAGGTCACTGAAGGCATCTCCTAATTGCTCAAAGGTAAAGTCATCATATGTTTCTACAGGTTCAGTAGGTACCTGATCGATTGCCATGAAGCAGATGTTTGCAGCGTCCTCTGAATGTTCATCTTCTGAGTCGCTAGCTTCGCTCTCATGCCATATGCTGGTGTTGGCATATTTCCGGGATGTTGATCTCTTCAGGTTGCCTTTTTCATACCTGTTGTTCTTCTTGCTCGATGATGAGTTGATGGGACAGTCCTTCTTCATATGTCCCTTCTTCTTGCAGCCATAGCAGACAGCATCTTCTTGGTACCAGTTATTGTTGTTGTTCTCTTTGACTCTCTTCTCATGTCTCATGAATCTTTTGAACTTCCTTGCTAGGAGAGCTTGATCTTCAGCGTCAGATCCACTGCTGTCTGAGTCATCTTCAGCAGCTTTTCTGTGCTGAGCTTTGAGGGCGATAGTCTTCTCCTTTGGTGCAGGCTCTTCAAAATCTTGTAGATCCAGTTCATGAGTGAGTAGCTTACCCATGAGTACTTCAAGTGACATTGTGGTGAGGTCGTTTCCTTCAATGATAGCTGTAGCCTTCGGAATCCAGTTCTTGGTGAGAGCTCGCAGGAGTTTGCGAATCTTTTCGTGGTTATTGTATTCTTTGCCTAAGGAGGACAAAGGGTTTACAATATCCAAGAACCTCTCGAACATTTGTGTGACTGTTTCATTTGGCTTCATTTTGAACGCCTCGTACTCTTGAGTAAGTCTGCTGACTTTTGACTCCTTGACTTGAGTCGTGCCTTCATGTGTAACTTCGAGAAGCTTCCATACACCATTTGCCGTTGTGCATGTAGATACCCTGTTAAATTCTGTTATGTCTAAGGCACAAAAAAGAGCATTAATGGCACGTGCGTCAAGACTGGCCTTTTTCTTTTCTTCCTCTGTATAACTGTTTTGGGGTTTTTCAACTAAAACACCCTCGACATTTATACGAGGTGGCTTCTGATAGCCATCAAGAACAATAGCCCATAAGTCAAAATCAAGAGACTTTAAGAAGAAACTCATCCGTGTTTTCCAATAAGTGTAGTTAGTACCATCAAACAGAGGAGGTCTGTTTGTGGCCTGACCTTCACTTGTGAATTTCATAGTAGCCATGTGATGTGCTGTGATCTAATAAATAATGAATAAAAAATAGCACTTTTACCTTGCTTTACCTGTAACACCCGCTCTGATACCAATTGTAGGAACGATATAGTAAAGCGTAATACTCTAGAGGGGGGGTGAATAGAGTTGGCAGCGGAATAATGCTAATTAAAAAGTTAGCAACACAATCACAGTATATAATCACAGATGAAAATGAAGTAAAGGCAGAGTTCAGAAAGCAAACGCAAAGACAGCGATGTATACTGGTATCCCTCTGTTGAGGACTAATCCAGTCGGTAGAACTCTTGCTACCAGTTTGAATCCACTATAGGAAAAAACCGCAAGTTTTCTTACGAAGTCCTTACAACTTCTACAACGCGAGCTTTGATACGAAGAACTCGTCCAACTTCAAATGTGAAGAGGTATTCTTCAATCAAGCCTTCTGATTACAATCTCTCAGAAACTTCTAGACCGTACCGCACTGGCAAATCGACTAGAGGATTGTAACTGGCTTGGGATCTGAAAATGAAAGCTCTAGAAAACTCTTTGGAAGGCAGAAAGCTTTTTAGATAGAGAGAAGATTGAAAGTGAATGAGTGAATTGAAATGATCGAAATACTTCTCTATTTATAGGATTTCCAAAGGGAGAACTCTGTCAGAATTCGGGCAGAATTCGGGCAGAACTCGATGAGCAAATCTCGGTCAAATCCGCAACTGCAGGAGGACCAAGTTCCAGAGAATTCAAAATCAAAACGGCCACCAACCGAACTCTGGCCGAACTCTGGCCGAACTCTGGCCGAGTTCTGTCAGGGTTAGGTTAGGGTTTTTAAAGTAGGTTTTGGTGATTTTTGAAAACCTTTTTGAAAACATTTTTGTAAACAATTTGATAGGTCATTTTAAAAAACATTTTGAACTGTTTTGGAAATAGCCTATTTGCCAGTACGACTCGGTGTACAACGTATTCCTAGACTCAAATAAAATGAAAATTACATTGCATAGGAAATACAGACTCAAGTAGGCAAACAGATCTTCAGTCTTGAACGAAGTGAATATCCAATCTTGCTTATGTCCAAGGAGCTGAGATGTCCCAACAAGCTTTGTATATCCAGACAGAGTTTTGATCAATTATTAAAATCAGGTTGACCATATGACCAATGGGCCAACATGAATAACTATACTAATAGTTTGTCTAAAATGTAACAGATGGCTGAACCGAATGACGGACGTATTCCCGAGGGACCGGTTACAGAAGCCATAAAACAAGAACGAGAAAATCATATTTCTATGTTGGTTTTTAACGGGAAGGTAAATTTAAAAATGATAACTAGCATTATTATTTATTTATTTTACATAAATATAAGAATATAATTTGCTTGTAGCTATATGATTATCCTCCCGAGGCTCGGACACGGGAGCATGGAAGTTGGAGGATACAGAGAGGATATCGTAAATGGGAGTTAAATGCTGCACAAAAGGAGCTGACGTTCATTTGGATTTCAATATCTTGATGAAATTCAAATTTTAGTCCACGATGTACATATCATTTTTAGTCTCGCTGAGCGATGGTGGCCTCAACGCAACACCTTTCAGTTGCCCGTTGGTGAAATGACAATCACACTTTGGGATGTTGCAAATATTTTAGGATTACCTATTACAGGTGAACCTATATATTTTGATACAACTTTAAATACATCTCAAATCATCCGGAGATATCTAGGCATTAATGCACCATCGGACTTAGGAGGAAAGAGTTTTGTCAATGTAACTTGGCTTCGGGGTAATTTCATGGATCTAGATGAAACTATCGACGGTCCAGTCGTGGTCGATGATTTAAGGGTACGTTATTATTGTTAAGATTTATTTATTAGTTAATTTCAATAGTGTGTTAGTTTTAATATGTTAGTTTTAATATTTGCAGATACTTTATTGTACTAGAGCATATTTGCTCTGTTTGTGTTGGGCAATGCTATTTCCCAACGGACAGGAAAATAAAGTAAACGTGCGACTGTTACCATTTTTAGACAACTTAAAAGAACATACACGTCATGCATGGGGAGCTGCTACCTTAGCATATTTATATGCTAGCTTGACGGAATTTGTCAGATCAAATGGTACCAAAAATTTGTGTGGGTGCATGACCCTGGTTCAGGTAATAAAAATTTAATCCCAAAATTCGCTAAATTCGTTTTGATGATATACATTTTGTAAATATCATATGTTTTCATGTCTTAGGTATGGTGCTACGAGCATTTCTATATTGGCCGACCTGTAACCAGCATTTTCAGTGATGTTGGAATTTTTTCGCTTGCTACGCGATGGGCCACAAATATAGTGGACCCTCATTATAATTTACATAAGGATGTTTCAATCTACAGGGGAGAATTTGATATAGTACCGTGGAATGAGGTAAGTACGCAATTGTCAATTCATTTCCGCTTGGAATTTTAGAGCGTTTTAAACTACAATTGCCAATTCATGTAATAGAGTATGACAAATTTTTCGTATAAATTGTCATCCAACAGGTTGTATGGATACCATACTCAGATGATGAAAATGCTCCAGAAATTAAAAGGACGTCATATGATTTGAGCCTACACAAATCATATATTATATACGATCGTTACACTATGTATCATCCGGCAGATCGCGTTCTCCGGCAATTCGGTTGCAGGCAGATTATTCCGGATGATCCGCCTGCCATGAGTTATGAAATAGCCAATGCAAAAAAACAGAATCGATACTGCTAGAGCCGCCTGGTATAGACGATTCCAGGATAGTAGTGTGGCAGGACTGCCCCGAATAATGCATCCTAATGAATGTAAGTTCTAACTTACTAGTATATTTGGACCGGTAGCATTTGTCTTATGATTATTTTTACGAAATGCAGATGAAGGTGATTTGGCTTATAGACAATGGTGGGGAGCGCCTCGTATGACCAACAGAGCATACAAATTCGAGGAGCCACGGTTCAAGTCTAGAGCCGTAGATAAATCTTCCCTGCGAGCTTTTGCTGATGACATATCTGAAGCGGTAGGACTTTACTACTATACCACTATTTAAACTCAAGAGATATATAATGACAATTATAATTTGCATATTTTATATTTCAGGCTATTATGGGGCAACAATATATCCAAGAACCACAGAGCTATTTGTGGCCGCATGGTCGGGAGTGGATGCGAGATATTTTAACTCGCGTAGATTCACTGAGTCTTGGATGGGATCCTGATATGCCTCCATTGCATACACGTATCCCAGCCGATTATCCGGCTGCCACTGTTCCCCTGAGACATTCACGACGCCGTAGGGTGGACGATCCAGAGGACGAGGAGGGCGCTGCTGGAGAGGGCACCAGCCAGCAGTACCATGGAGAGGGCACCAGCCAGCAGCACCATGGAGAGGGCACCAGCCAGCAGTACGCTCCAGAGTACCCTAGCCAGCAGTACGATCCAGAGTACCCTAGCCAGCAGTACGCTCCAGAGTACCCTAGCCAGCCTTACGCTGCAGAGTACACTGTCCCACACTACGCTGGAGAAGGGCTCAGTCAACAGTATGTGGGCATGGGCTCTTCCTCAGCCTTTCAGCCCTATAATCAACGCATCGCGACTGAGCAAATCAACACTACCACAGCGCATTCGTTTGAAGGCATGTCGTACTACTCACAATTGTTTACGTCCCCGTCAGCCCCGGTGCCTACTCAGGAGGTCGAGGAAGAGGATGAAAGAAGAGCGGAGGAGACCACAGATGAAAGAAGAACCCGACTTGGCCTTAGACAGGTAGAACGAAGGCGTTACAAACGAATGGCCCGCAGATATGATTGAAATAAAATTTTATTATGTAATGTTTAAAAGTTGACATGAATGTTGGTACTACAATGAAAAATAGAAGTTCTATTGTGGTTGACTTGTGCATTTTCTTCTGTTGTGTCCCATCAAACCACAATTGCCGCAGCGAAGTTCTCTTGTCGATGATTCACGTGGTTTAATGCGATTTTTCTTCAGCCTTCCGGCTTTGCGTCTGACATCTGGAACTCCAATTTCTCCCCTAACCAAAACCGCTTGAATGTTGTAAGGAACTGGAATTGGTTCCATCTGTGGCTCGTACACACTTCTCAACCTGTCAGTAGAAAATATTATCGGATAGTAATGTTCAACCTCATGACTGCAATATTGGCAAGCAAAACATGCATGTATACATGGCATGTAAGTATGATACCACCTTAAACATGTACAAGATCTTTCATCTAACCGTACAACATATGTTCTACTCGATGCACGGTCTAATATTTCAAACAAATAACTATCAATTCGTAATATTTGAAGTTGATGTCTCTCGTTGGTAATAGATGACATAGTCTTTAACATCTTTGGACAATAACTCGTGTCTAAATTTTGAGCATGATTCTTGTTTTTGTCATGAAGTGTTATAATCTTTGCTCTAATACCATCGAGAAGTGTCGTTATTGGTTTATCACGCAAACTCTTAATCCAATTGTTAAAACATTCAGCAAGGTTAGAAGTGTTAATATCTAATCTAGGACAAGGAGCATATGCTGTAATCCAATGTGCAAAATGACGATTTTCATCATTTGTACCAATAAGCCAATTGTACATCGTTATGTTCTCTGCTTTAATTATTTCGAATAAGTACTGTGCATCTGTTTCATTATACGATCTAGCAAGCGAGTCTAACAATCGATGAAATTTTTTTTCTCTAACAATAGACTTCATATTCTGCTTAAAATGTTGAATGCAAAAAAAAATGAGGAGAATCTGGAAAAATATCTCGCATAGCATGTATTAATCCTTTTTGCTTGTCAGATATGAATGCAATTCTACTCCAATCATTAAAATAACTTTCAAATGATAGTCTAAGAGCATTTAAAAACCAAGACCAAGAATCAGTATTCTCACCTTCGGCAACAGCATAAGCAATAGGATACAATTGATAATTTGGATCATGAGCACAAGCAATAAATAAAATACCTTGATATTTGGATGAAAGAAAAGTGGCATCAGTGCTAATAACAGGTAAACAACCCCTTAAAAATCCATCAATGCACGCCTTGAAGCAAATAAACATTCTCTCAAATTTGTTGCTTTCGGAAGTCTTAAGAAAACATCTACTACCTGGATTCGACTCCATAATTCTAAAACCATACTCCTCAAGGCCAGCATATGCCTCAACATAACTACCATTTATTTCACGTAATACCATTTCTCGGACTCTCCATGCTTTAGAGTATGTAATATGTATACGATGTTCCCTAAATATATCCTTCACAATTTGTGATGCACTATATGACGGATTATCTCTAATTAAATCAACTATTTTAGTCTTAACCCATGCAGCGGTAACTAGTCGATGACGTCCTGTCGTAAGTCCACTTAAACAAGAATGACGACTTTCTAGTGTACTAACTTTAACTATTTGTCCTTTTCCTATGGATTTGGCATATACTCTCCAATGACAATTCTGTTTATCACAATTATATATAATTTCATGGGAATTATTCATAGCACTGGCTGAACAACTAAAATTATGCTGAATTGCTAAACTACTTATAAAACTTCTAAATTTTGAACGACTGTCGAATCTTTGCCCTACAAATAATTCAGAAGTACTAGAATTATCAATATTATTATCAATATTATCATCATCTATCTCATAACCAGTATTTTCAATTAAATCGTCACTATTTTCATTGTCCTCATCATCATCATCATCATCATCATCTAGTAAGGGAGGAATTGTTTGAGAAGAAGAACTAGCACCTGTGTTAACATGTAGGTAATTAGAAACAAATTCATCATTAGTTCTATCAACAAATGATGAAACTTGAGTAACATATAAACTAATATAAGGTGATTGCGAATTAATCTCAAGAATAAAATTCCATACTTCTTCACCATCTATTAATAAACATGTGGAACCAAAAACAGACTTTAAAATAAATTCATAATTAATAAAAAAATGCGCTGAAATTAAATTGAGTAAATTTTCTAAAGTAATATGACGATAAGTTGTAAAAAATTGGGTGTCACCTCCTTCGTAAGTTAACCCATTTACTCTACCACCATGTGAGCATACTATTTTAATATTATCACCCATGAGAAAAAAAAAGAACTTTGATAATTTTTATCTAATAGAGAGCGAGAGCTTGTAAGAGGAAAAGACTAGCTTCCGTGAGGAGTTGGAAGCTTGTAAGAGGGAGAGACTAGCTTCCGTAAGTAGTTGGAAGCTTGTAAGAGGGAGATACTAGCTTCTGTGAGGAGTTGGAGCTTCCAAGCTTCAGAGAAGTGCTTCTGTGAGAGAGATAGGAGAAAGAGTAATGTGTTTGTGTAGAGAGAGAGTGTTAAACATTGCAATAAATAGGAGGAGAAAAGAGAATTTGAAATGTAGCCGTTTGTGGGTAGCCGTTGGTGTGTCAGCACGCCACCAATGGTGGCGCGCACATCCTGACACTAGCCGTTCGTAGCCGTTGGCTACACGACACTCCACTAGTGCAACACTGCATTAGTCACCACTCACACTCCATGAGTGATGGCGTGCCAACCACAACGACACGGAGTGCAGCCAACATGACTGATGGAGTGCGGCGCCCAATGACACTCCATGGCGTGCCAGCCCACATGGACCCACCCCACACTCCATGAGTGATGGCGTGCCACCCTACACTCCATGAGTGATGGCGTGCCACCCCCACATCACATGTGATCCAGCCCACATGGACCCACCCCACACTCCACACTCCATGAGTGATGGCGTGCCACCACCCACCCTACACTCTACACTCCATGAATGATGGAGTGCGGCGCACCACACTCCATGAGTGATGGCGTGTGATGGGGAATAGGTTGAGTGGGGCATACCACACTCCATGAGTGATGGCGTGTGAGGGGGCACACTCCATGAGTGATGGCGTGTGATGGGAATAGGTTGAGTGGGGCACACCACACTCCATGAGTGATGGCGTGTGATGGGGGAATAGGTCGCTCGCGCAACACACGCCACCAGTGATGTCGTTTCGTTACCCCAATTGCAAATTCCCCAAACTTATTACTTTTTTCACAATAACGTTAAAATTCTTCACTCTATATGAAAATTTCTGTTTTATTTATTATAATTCTTGTTCTTGAGAATTGAGGTGCAAGTCCTCATATCGGGTCGTTGGCTCCAGCGAACGGCGTTTCCATGTTGTGTCACAATGTGAACCCAAAAATTTCATGGTATAGTGATAATAGAGGACAATAAGGACAATTCATGGTATTTAAATGTGAATTAGCATGTCTGCAAAGCTGTTACAATATTTTGTGTTCATACTTCATAGACTATGTAGACAATTAACTTTGTTCAAGCGATTGATATGATGTCTAATGTTTCCATTCATAGGTTCAACTTGCTATGAAATTGTATTTTTATTAAATATCAAATATTTGCCTAGTGTTTTAAATTTACAATAGTAGCCTAACCATCTCTGGCGGGCTTCTTATGGAGTTTCTTGCTAGTTAGCTACAATGAAACATGATTTAACGAATCAACAAACCTCACTTCCATAGAAATCTATATATCTAGCATCAAAGAACTCAATAAACTATAACGATCGTGAAATGGCAGAGAATTGGCCAAAACGAGTTCCAGGGTCAAGGCCACTAATCTTAAAATATCTCATCTTCGAATGTTATGTGATTGTTGATCGATGTGTGTACTTCTCTAGAAAGCTTCTGACGCTCACAAATGAACACCTGGACCCTTGAGGAAAACAATCTCAATTTCTACACTGTGCAACAATGTTTCTTTTAACGAAGGGAAAAGAAGCAAACAAAAAGAAGAGTAGGGTGGATGGTCAAGGACACTTCAGACGGGAGTTTTATCTATTATAATTCTTTTTTTTGAGAATTGAGTTGCAATCCACATATCAGGTAGTTGGCTCCAGTGATCGGCGTTGCGTTTCTGTGATGGGTGACAATGTGAACAAAAGAAAAATCTTGGTATAGTGATAATAGGGGACAGTAATGACATTTCATTGTATTTAAATGCGAATTAGCCTTTCTGCAATGTTGTTACATATTGTGTTCATAGACTACGTAAACGCAATTAATTTTTTCAAGAGATTGATTCGATGTCGGATGTTTCTATTCATAAGTTCAACTTGATATGAAACAGTATTTTATTAATTATCAAATGTTTGTCTAGAGGTTTTAATTCACAATAGTAGCCTAACTTCTCTGGCGAGCTTCATGTGGAGTTTCTTGCTAGTTAGCTACAAAGAAACATGATTTACCGACTCAACAAACCTCACTTTCATAGCAATCTATGCATCTAGCATCAAAGAACACAATGAACTATAACCATCAAGTAATGGCAAAGAAGTAGCCAAAATGAGTTCCAGGCTTAGGGTTGCTAATCCGAAAATATCTCACCTTTGAATGGTATGTAATTGTTGATCGATGTGTGTACTTCTCTAGAAAGCTTCTGATGCTCGCAAACGAACACCTGGACCCTCGAGGAAAACAACCTCAATTTCTACATTGCGCGACAATGTTTCTATTAACGAAGGGAAAAGAAACAAAAGAGAGAGAGAGACTAGGGTGGATGGTCAAGGACATTTCACATAGGAACTTCAATGGAAATCAAGGAGAACAGAACTCATTCGTAAGGCTTCCGCCAGATGGTGTTTTCCCGAGTCTTTTCTGCACAAAACAAGTGACAGACGTCTATAACTGAAAGAAAACACTAACTGATCAGGGTGGGTGGACTGAGTCCTTATCGATCCTGGATTGAATTGCAAGTGGGTTAGAATAATTTGTCTACTGAAATATACCCCAATCATACACATCTCAGTGTTACAATCAAAACAGAGCCAGCTGAAACAGTCGGATCGATTGGATGGATTTGCTATTGATGAATTGATGGACTGTCAGGTTAAATGGAAGTAGCAGTCGGTCTATAATAGGGTGTAGAACAAGTCAACAAGAGTCCAAAATAAACAAACAGGTTTTAAAGAGGTCAAAGAAAAAAAGGTCAATGTCAATTTGTCCCTAGAAAGTAGGCCAAGCACAATTAAGAAGTCCAGGTAATAGTTTTGTACTGCTAACTAAAGTACTGAACTGATGCCTGTTCATCAGTTTCCCTTGGTGTGAAGAACTCGTCTCCTGACAAGAATGCTTCTATTCTACTACTCTACAACATCAAACCTAAGCCTCCCCAATCCAAGTTAGTCCGTCAGTTTAACGCATTTGCCACTGAAACAAATAGCTGTGAGGGTTGCCTCCTTAAATCTTCTTAGTGCAAACATCCATCGAGTCCTGAAAGCAGTCGTTAAGAACAACTGCTAATCAGCAAGTAGAATGATAGAAACCTCCAATGACTCATGTTTTCTCCGTTGGATATGTAAAGGTGGCGCTAATGGGAACCAATTGGCACACATGAGGCATGTTAAAAATGGAGTCTAACTATCTGATGATACTAAGCAGGCAACACTTTCTTCTGCTTAACTTGCTATAGGAACCCACCGTCCTGTGAGGAAGTATGCTAGCCTTGTGACATGTAAGAAGGTATCTGTTGGGAGGTCCTAAATCTAGATCGATGTTATTGCTATATTAGGAGCTGTTGGAGCTTAATTTGAAATATTTTTGAGTTTTGAATTTGTCCTGAAAGACTCGTGTTTTAACAAGCTAGAAACATAAATTGCACCAAATTACTTGATATCTAACATTCATCATGGGAACTTGGGTTAAGAGATGGATAAAACAAGAAACTCTACGCTTCACTTAGAAATAGCTATTAAGAAATTATCTACAGATGATACGATATTGATAGATTTGGTAAGTTGTTCTCGAAGAAACTTCAAAAACACCCTAGCAAACACCCACTATTGAGGAAGATAATCTCAATCTTGAAACTAAGCAAGGATCTCAGTCACATAGAGGAAAGAGGAAAAAAAAAGGATGGATGATCGAGGAAACAAAGGGTTTAGGGTTTACTAAAGTGTAAGATGAGAGTCACAAAAAGAGGTGCATGTCGCTTGGTGCGACGGTAGGAAAGCTATTGTGTGTCGTAGTATATGTCGTATGTCGGGATTCCCACTTTGACTTGTACGTGCCCGACACAACGCGGCTAAAACACTGGCTCGGAGTTCTTGATGTGTCCCTGCTTCCTAGGTCAGTACCGAATTAAAATCAAATGAAAAGGGAAAAAAAAAGCTAGTACTTAATTGGCAGTGTAGGCATAAAAATCACTTTCTACTCTAACTGGTAGCAAGCAGAGCATGTGGATCGAACAGCAATTTCGGGTGAAACACAATGAAATGCTGCAATGTACATGTGTAACACAACGATATAATCGTCCGACACGTCCAGTATATGCCGTGTCTGTGTCTGTATCAAGTCTTACAAGTGTCTATGTTTAAAAAAAAGAATCATTAGATGGGGGACCACCTTCGGTGAGCCGTTAGCTTTGAGCCAGCGGACGGACGCGGCGATGTCCTTGACGGCGCCCTGCCAGTCCAGGCCGTCCATCAGGTGCTGCGCCTCCGCGACATCGAGACCAACCTTGCCCCGATACAAACTGTCACAACAACAAAAATAAAGAAAGAAAGAAAATCAAAACGACGCTGAGCAAGAGAGAGAGAGAGGGAGATCAGAAGTCACTCTGGAATGAGAGCTCTGTAGCCCGTGCCGAGCTTGGCGATCGTCTGGGCGTGGTTCTTGACCTCGAAGTCGACCCCCCACCACTCCTGCAGCACCACGATCCCCGGTGCGTTCTCCTTGCCGACAACGTACGCGTCGAAAGTCTGCCAAACAAAAATTGAAAAAAAAGGGAATATAGAAATTAATAGAAGTCCTCCGCCATGGAAACTCAATACATTTCGAGAGGAAGAGAGGGGACTGACGGTGTCATCGCGAGTGATCTGGACCTTCTGAAAGGGGTCGGAGGAGGAGGAGGAGGAGTGAGCCATGGAGCGGAAGTGACGTCTAAAATGTGAGAGGGTTGATGATGATGGTGATGAGTATGTGGGGAATAAGAAGGGTTTTTTCAGCAATAGACGTGACATTTTTATTTCCTTTTTTAAGTGGATGCGGTTTGGGGTTAGGGTTGTAGAAGGGACGAGAACCTCTACCTAGATCTTGCTCTCTGCTTGGATTGAGGGGAAAAAAATCAGAGTTAAGGGGCTGTTTGGATAGATGTAACTCTTTGAAAGTGTAAAAGTGGCACTTGCAGTAAGTTGAGTTTCCGTGGACTTGCAGCAAGTGGCACTTTCCAAAATGTATTTGGATAGAATATTTTTTGTCTGCTGCAAGTGGGAAAAAATTTAGTTTGCTGTTTGGATAGTTATGTAAGTAGAAAGTGGAAGTTTTTTGGAGATGTGGTAAACCTAGGTATGGTTACCCCCCAATAATTAAATTATTTATCATAATTAAACAAAAAAAAAATACCACAAATTAATTAATTCTAAAATAAACCAATATATATTCCCTCTCTCTCTCCTCTCTCTCTCTCTTCTCACAGATTATTTTTTTTAAGAGGTGGCCTCCTCCACCGCCTCCTCCTCCTCCTCCACCGCCGCCTCCTCCTCCTCCTCCACCGCCTCCACCGCAGCCCTCCTCCTCCACCTCCTCCTCCTCCACCACCGCCTCCTCCTTCTCCTCCTCCTCACCACCGCCTCCTCCTCCTCCTCCACCGCCTTCTCCTCCTCCTCCACCGCCTCCTCCTCCACCGCCGCCTCCTCCTCCTCCTCCTCCTCCTCCACCGCCGCCTCCTCCTCCACCGCCTCCTCCTCCACCGCCGCCTCCTCCTCCTCCACCGCCGCCTCCTCCTCCTCCTCCTCCTCCTCCCCACCACCGCCTCCTCCTCCTCCTCCTCCACTGCCTTCTCCTCCTCCTCCTCCTCCTCCTCCACCGCCTCCTCCTCCCACTCTGCTGCCTCCACCGCCTCCTCCCCTTCCTCCCGCTGCCTCTCCGTTGGAATGGTCCCGTTCACCACTTGCAGCCCACTCCCCTCTCACTTTCACCCATTTTTGGCTGCAACTGATCTTTGGAAAAAATCAAAGAGGAGTTACTGCCCACCTTTCGCGATGTGACACTTACCGCTCAGTTGTTGCAGCGAACCAAACGCTGCAAGTGCCAAACTGGTCGATCACTTTCATGTGAAAGTGCCACTTTCACTCCACTCTCCGCGATCCAAACAGCCCCTAAGTGAGGCTGGGTGAAAAAATGCTAAATGGAGAGGAGCATAATCAATACGTTTATCTTTGGTTTTTTTCTAAGGGTACCGTATTTTTTACTTGGGGACAGTCCAAAAATGTTCAAAAAAAATTACAAGTTTGCCACCCATTTTTTTACTTGGGGGCAGTCCAATTTTCTCCAGCAAGTTGGACTGCCAAGTGGCAGTCTTAGGACTGCCAGCAAGTTGGCAGTCCTCACATAAATGAGGACTGCCAACAAGTTGGCAGTCCTAGGACTGCTACCTTGTTGGCAGTCCTAACAGAAAGGAAGACTGCCAACTTACCTGCAGTCCGCGTCGACGAAGATGATACGAGCTCGGCTCCTCCCGCGCGGCCACGCCCCGCCCCTCTTCCTCTCCTGCTCTCCTTCTCCTGCTCCCCCCGCGCCTCCCTCCGCCTCTTCCCCCGCGTCCCCGACCCCGACCGCTTCAGGAAGAAGAAGAAGAAGAAGAAGGAAATGCCGAGGAGCAGCTTGACCGGAGGACTGATCGGCTCGCCGAAGGTGGAAGTCTTCGTCGACATGGGCCACCCCTTCCTCAACTGCGGTCGGGGCGTGGCCGCGCGGCCACGCGGGGGACGAGGCGGAGGGAGGCTTGGGGACAGCCCACCTCGACGCCCTCCGTCGCCCCGACCTCGACGCCTCTTCCTCGATTTGAGAAGGAGAGCAGCCCACCTCGACGCCCTCCGCCGCCCCGACCTCGCCTTCGACGCCCTCCCCCGCCGCGCTTGGCGCCTCCGCCGTCCGCTCGTCTCCCTCTGCCCTAATTCCTCTGCCCTAATTTTTGGGCTGTCCCCAAGCAAATTATGGGTGCCCCCAGCAAAAGTTGCACCGGCTTGGGCTGCCCCCAAGTAAACTTGGTGGTGCCCTTAGAAAAACCCTTATCTTTCTTTGTATTGGAGTAAGAGTTAAATAGAATGTGTATTAAACGGGAAGGAGCATAGTCAATACATATAGGCAAATTTGATAGGCATTCCACATTTTACTCCAGGACAGTTCTTATTTAAGGATAATTCTTACTTCAGGACAGTCCAATTTAGTATAATTTTTATTTTGGACAGTTCCAATTTTACTTTGGACTGTCCAAGCCGCTTTAGGACTGCCAACGAATCCTAACATAAAGTAGGATTATCCACAAAGTTGGCAATCCTACTTTATGTTTGTACTGCCAACTTTGTTGACAGTCCAAACCTAAACTACCCAAATCTTTTAGGACTGTTCTAACATAAAGTTGGCAGTCGTAACATAAAGTAGGACTGCAACAAAGTTGCCAGTCCCACTTTATGTTAGGACTGTCAACTTTATTGGCAGTCCAAGTCCAAATATGTGGGCTGCTCTCAAGTAAAAATTGGAGTGGCAAACTTGTAAATAAATTTAAAAAAATCGGTTGCTCTCAAGTAAAATTTGAGGTGCCAATAGAATTTTCCTACATATAACCTTCTTTGGATTGGGGTGAGAGTGAAATGGAATATGTTTAATTACTCTTGCATGCATCGGATGCTTTTAGTGAGAAAGAATTAATAAGAATAAAATAATTACCAAAATATCCTTACTACATATGTCATAAAATTAAATTTGATTGAAATTTTAATTAGAACTTGTCAAAATACCTTCACAAATGAGAAAATTACAGAGCAGCATGTTGAAATCAAAAAAATGTAAAAAAAATCATAATATTTAACAAGGGGTATTTATGACTTTTTAAACAAAATCTCTCCATCCTCCTCGTTAACCCTCCGATTTTGGAATTGAAAAAATAGACAAAAGAGAAACAAACCCTCTATAACCTTTCCTCCTAAACTCCAGCCCTCAAACCAGGAATGGTTTGAATTTTTTTCTCTCTTAACCATCAATTCAAGCAGACCCTAAAGCTGGGTTTTTGGATCATGACGGCTTCTACTTATCTTTTAAAAAGCTAGTATTAAATTTTGGTTAATTTGTTTGGAGCATCTCAAGTTTGTGAAAAAATGGTGGAGATGTCCAAATCGTCAACGTATTTATACAAAAAATGCTAAGTTTTTACGATTTCTTTCTAATGAAAAATTACTTTTGAGTATGACAAATTAGTTTGGCAAATGTTAAGGACACTACACAATTTACTATGAGGCGATACAAATGTTAAAAAAAATTAATTACCAAAATATCCTTAATTTTTTGTTGGTTAGGGGCAACAGAAACAAAAGTATAAAAGAAAAAAAAAATCTCTTTTTCATCCGTCTTCTTCTTCTTTTCCCAAATCCCTAAACCCTAAACTAATAATATTCTTGTGGCCCCCATAAACCATAACAAATCTTCATCGATCACACCCAATGAATCTCTAACGTTTCTTCAAAGAATCTCCAACCGTGTATTCTCCAATTTTTTATGATGAAGCTTCTCAAACCTTTGGTCATTCTCCAATGAAACTGGCTCCCAATAATGTAGAAAGGGTGATAAAGAATCCATTCGATGAAGTTATCGGCTTATCGAATAGATTATCTCGTATTTTTGAGACCTCCTAAAGAAGTTTTGGCAATTTATTTCTCCATTGAATCTTTAAAATTTTGCATAAATCAAAATTGTCAGTCTTAGGCCTGCAAAAATTTTGGCAGCCCTCATTGTAGTAAGGACTGCTAATAAAATTTTGGCAGCCCTAAGACTTATAGTTTTAGTCTTCAGTTTCGTACTTACATATTTTCTTCTGTTGAAGATGCAGAGCATGTCTTTTGGAAATATTGTTGCACATATACTATTTACGTCGATTTTGGCCTTTATTCGCCACGGATATTGTCACGCCCTATAACTAGAATACTCGAGAGCGAAGCGGAGCTAAGCCAGCTATATATACCAGAGTACACCAGTACCCCGAGATAATGTCACGGATGTATAGACATAGTGGCTACTACTACAATCCAACAGTTATAACTAGGCCAAACAATCATAGGTGTCTCAATCGCAAGCAAATAAGTAAAGTACAAGATGTATGATCATCAGACATAAAATAGTAAAGCATCCCAAACTATAGTATGTAGATAATTATGAAGCCAGTAATACAAATTGAAGAAGTAGCAAGAGTAATAGTCATATATTATCAGCTTTAGCTACAATCTATAATATACAAAAAATCATGTCAAGCCAGTAGGCTAGATGTTAAGGTCCAAAACACGAGCTAAACACGTACTCGGTGGGTAAATATCGCAAAAAATAGTGGGTAAAAGAAAGAACAACCACTTAAGTACTATGGTGCTCCGGGTGGTCACCATCAAGTATGAGGTACAGTAAATCCTTCGATTATGCTACCATATTTGGCTAAACAAACCAGAGGGGTCAGACCCCACATAGCAAGTACCACAAAGGAAGCCAACTATGAACTAAAAAACCAGTATGTAAGCGTAATAAAAATGGAATGAAAAGATAATATGTACAACCAAGAATAAAGTAAAGTATCCAAGGAAACATGAAAAAAATGGAAACATGTGAGTAAATAGGAATATGTGAACATGTACAAGATCATGCAAAGTAGACAGGAATATAACGTGAGTAGAGGATAGGGCGACGAATAACTAGAAAACATATAGACTACTCTTGATCCAATACACAAACCGTAAACAAGCAAGAACCAGGGTTGAACACTGTCTACCGAACAGAACTTAGCCTCTCAGCATTCAACGGCGCAAGTAGAACATTGATAAGACAGGAACAAGACAAGACAAGAATAGAAAATGGACTCCGTCCATTAATCACGGTCAAGCAATAAGTACAGCTTGATATATTATCTAAATAGGATTGTCATAATCCTAATTACTAACATATGCAATTTGAGAGTTTTCTATTGGTTATCGGCCTTGTAATATTCCTACAATAGGGACCATAAGGAAAAATTAGGATTAGATCTCCTAACGGATCTAGTTATCATTTGTTCAGCCCAAACACACAATCCAGGCATGTTAACAATAGCTCGGTCCACTAAAGGGCTATTGTTGCACTACCTTCATAATTCCAAATTATGTTTACGGGCTCCTTATTATATGTATGTTTCTCCCCATGTCAAGATATCGAATGTCCATCGATCAAAATAAGTTAATGACAACTATATTGATTGTGACATCTACTTCCAGATTAGCAATTTAGGGATTTTTTTTATTTGGTTATGATTAACTTCTATGGTTATTATGAGGTCATAAGAGAATTATGACCATCTTAAGGTCATATGGCCCCTAGAGAGCTTAAGTAAGTATTATTTAGTTATTTTCTATTTTTTCTATAAAATTTGGAAATTTTTAGATATTTGTTTATTAATGTTTAGTATTTTTAAAGCTTGCAAGATTTACTATAGGGCCATTTGAGGCTATTTTGAGACCCACTATTTTTATTTAGGTTTTAGAGTGTTAGAAATAATAATTTTATAGAATTTTTAGGAATTTTTAGGGATTTATTTAGAGTTTTTGGAGTTAAACTGATTTTAAATCAATTTTTATAATTAAATTACCCAGTCAATACCCTGTCAGCGCAGCAGGGCCCACACGTCAGCCATTTGGGCCGAACGGGTGTGCCCAGCTATCACACTACTAAAATATGCTAAAATAGCGACGTATATTAGCGACGGCGGAAATACCCGTCGTTGATAATTGCCTATAGCGACTTCTTGTGCTACACGTCGCTGTCCGTCGCTGTGTAGCGACGTTCAGCGACGTAGTATAAGTTACGTCGCTGATGGGCGACATTTTGCGACGGACGTCCATTTTACGTCGCTATATTGCGACGTTTAGCGACGTATAATTTATGCATCGCTGTTTTATTTCATTTAGGGTTCCTGGCCCGATCGAAATCACAAAATTTTCACCCAAAATTTTTCTTCCTGCTCTCCCCTCTCCCCCTGGCGAACCCTCCCCTCCGGCGACCCCTCCCTCCGGCGACACCCTCCCCCTTCTCCCCCCGGCGACCCCGCTCGCCCGTTGACCCCTCCCTCCGGCGACCAGTCTCCCTCCTCCGACGAAGGAGCCTTCCTCGCCGCCTTCCTCCTCCGACGAAGCCACCCTCCTCACCGCCTCCATCCTCCGACGAAGCCACCCTCCTCAGGTAAACCCTAACCCTAGCCCTAGCTATCTAGACACAGACACGGACACGAGAACCCTAACCCTAGCTGGGGTGGTCTTTCTGTCAAGGGGGGAGAGAGGGGTGGGGGTGGGTGTAGGAGGTGGGGGGGTCTTACTGTCGAGGGGTGGAGGGAGGGGTGGGGGTACCCGGGGGTGCAGGGGTAGGGGGAGGGGGGCATGGTTGGGGTGGGTACAGGGGGAGGGGGCAGGGGAGGGAAGGCAGGGGAGGGTTGGGGTGGGTGCAGGGGTATGGGGAGGAGGGGCAGGGGAGGGGGGGCAGGGGAGGGTTGGGGTGGGTGCAGGGGTAGGGGGAGGGGGGCAGGGAAGGGTTGGGGTAGGTGCAGGGGTAGGGGGAGGGGGACAGGGGAGGGTTGGGGTGGGTGCAGGGGTAGGGGGATGGGGGCAGGGGAGGGTGCAGGGGTGGGTGCAGGGGTATGAAGAGGGAGGGCAGGGGAGGGGGGAGGGGGGGAGGGGGGGCAGGGGAGGGTTGGGGTGGGTGCAGGGGTAGGGGGAGGGGGCAGGGGAGGGGGGCAGGGGGGCAGGGGAGGGTTGGGGTGGGTGCAGGGGTAGGGGGAGGGGGGCAGGGGAGGGTTGGGGTGGGTGCAGGGGTAGGGGGAGGGGGGCAGGGGAGGGTGCAGGAATCGATATCGGACTATATGTATACAATGTATATACATGTATATATACTCACACACTTACATACACACACAAATACATATATACTCACACACTTACATACACACACAAATACATATGTATACATGTATATATATACTCACACACTTACATACACACAAATACATATATAAATATATATGTATACAATGTATATACACCAAGGTTCACAATATCGGTATCGTAATCGGTATCGGACTATTCCTATGAGTATTGGTATCGGCGATATCGGTAGTATCGGCGGTATCGTATCGGAGTATCGGACTTTGGTATCAGAAAACAAATAATTATTAATAAATTATTTACATTTAAAAACATATATTTTATACATTTAGGCATAATTTTAAGTATTTTAGCGTTATTTCTTAGTAGTTTTGAAATTATATGAAATAGTAGTCACCCTTACCGATTGGTTTTGCCGAATTGACCGGAACAAAGACCCCCAATGTCGGTATCGGTCAATATTTGGTATCGGTCTGTATCGGATCGGAACATGCCAAACCGTATCGGTATCGGCCGTATCGGATCGATATCGGCCGATACTTTAAACCATGTATATACCATGGTTTAATTTGCCTTTTAGTTGCAGGAATATGAGAGTTATTAGATGTTAAAGTAGGATATTAATTAATTAGTTATGATAGAGAGTTTGAGATAGATAGTTCATGTGAATGTTAGGTAGTAGTGTACAGTTCATGATTAGCATTGTTTAGATATTAGCGATAAGGTAAAGGGTACCTTGGTAGGTAATGACCAGAAATAGGATATTTGACTTAGATTTGACCTTGTTTGACCAAGGTTGACTATTTTGACTAAAAGTCAAAGTAGAGTCAACATCTGACCTAGATTGGACTAAGAGTTGACAAAGTCAACTGTAGGTCAACCCTTGACCTTGTTTGACCTTGTTTGACTTTGTTTGACTTAGCTTGACCTTGTTTGACTTTGTTTGACTTAGTACAACTTAGTTTGACCTAGATTGCATATCATTGTTATTAGTAACTGTCTGCTACTAATGTGTGTCCCATAATAAGACATAATATACTAATTTGTGCCTGTTGGATAATGTGTGTCCATCTTTGCAGAATTATTTCCAAATGGATATGAATTACTACTTGCGGAATCGTTCATGGATGTACAATCGTCGTTCTGATGATATGTGTGGTGTGCGGGATGAATACATAGCGGGAGTAGAGCAGTTCCTGCAGTTTGCTAAGGCTTTCCCTCAGTACATGGACGGCACCAAAATTAAGTGTCCGTGTGTGAAATGTCATAACGTGAAATATTATCCAGAAGTGGAAGTGACATATCATTTGTACTCGAGGGATTTCACGCCTAATTACTATCAGTGGACCGCACACGGAGAACTTGTGTCTTTAGCATCAGAGCCGGAGCCTTACGTTGAGCCGTATATGCATGCGGGACCTAATTTTGTTTCAGATAATCATGCATACGACGATGGGTGCGTGAACATGGTTTTCGACGCTGCGGGGCCTAGTTTCGTTCATGATGCACCTGAGGAGGCACCGAACGCCGATGCTGCACAGTTCATGGAGTTGCTGGAGAATACAAGGACTCCATTGTATCCTGGTTGTGAGGATCATTCACCGTTGGAGGTAGTTACAAGACTGTTGAGCATTAAGTTAGATTTTAACATGTCGCAAGAATGCTACAACCGAGTGTTGGAGTTGATTATAGAGATCTTGCCGGCGGGTGCTAAGTTGCCTAAAGACTTCTACCGGTCTAAGAGGATGGTGAGATCGCTCTGGATGGGATACGAGAAAATCGATTTCTGTCGCAATGGGTGCATGCTGTACTACAAAGACGACAAGGACGCAGATGTGTGCAGATTTTGTGGTGCTGATCGCTATAAGACAACTAGTACAGGAAGGTCTACCGGTGCAAGAAGACCGACCGATTCAATGCACTACTTGCCTTTAACGCCGCGGTTGCAAAGATTATTTATGGTGAAAGAGACGGCCGAAAATATGAGTTGGCACATGCGAGAACAGATTGAAGGAGTGTCGGATCACCCATCCGATGGAGAAGCGTAGAAGCACTTTGATCGAGTGTATCCTGATTTTGCTTCAGATCCGCGTAATGTCAGGTTGGGACTATCTTCTGACGGTTTTACTCCTTTTGGTCTTTCGGGATCCCAGTATTCGTGCTGGCCTGTGACTGTCACTCCGTATAACCTACCGCCTTGGATGTGCATGAAGACTCAGTACATGTTTCTAACCGTTATAATTCCTGGTCCGAACAATCCCAAGAGGAACATTGACGTGTACTTACAGCCTTTGATAGATGAGTTGAATCAGTTATGGGAAGTAGGCGCTAACACGTACGATGTTTCCAGGAAGCAGAATTTTCAGATGAAGGCAACCCTTATGTGGACCATCAACGACTTTCCGGCCTATGGAATATTATCTGGATGGAGCACTCATGGCCGTCTCTCATGTCCGTATTGCATGGACCATAGTAAGGCTTTCCGCTTGAAACACGGAGGAAAACCGTGCTTCTTTGATTGTCATCGGCAATTTCTGCCAAAAGATCATCCGTTCAGAAGGAACAGGAATGCATTCTGTGCCGGCATTGTAGAGAAGGGTGATCCACCGCCAAGGTGGTGCAGAGCCACGATATGGGAGGAGGTTAAAGATTTTCCAAGTGCTATCGAAGATTCTACAACTGGGTACAAGTGCGATGGATTTGGTAGAGATCATAACTGGACAAAGAGGAGCATATTCTGGGATCTGCCATACTGGAGTACCAATCTGATCAGACATAATCTTGATGTCATGCATATTGAGAAGAATGTGTTTGATAACATAATTAATACTGTGATAGACGTAAAGGGAAAAACGAAAGACAATCCCAAGGCCAGGTTGGACTTAGAAGAAATATGCAAACGCCCTGCGTTGCATTTGATACAGCAGAATGGAAAACAGTTCCTGCCGAAGTCAATTTTCTCGCTGGACAAGGAGAATAAAGTGAGACTTTCTCGGTGGATCCAGTGCCTAAAATTTCCAGACGGATATGTGTCAAATCTGAGAAGATGTGTCGATCCGAAGGAAAACAAATTGACGGGTATGAAGAGCCACGACTGTCACGTATTCATGGAGAGGTTAATTTCGATTGCATTTTGGGAATTCTTACCGCAGGCAGTTTGGGATCCATTGACGGAGCTTAGCATATTCTTCAGGGATCTTTGTTCTAAGAAATTGCTCGTTGATCGTCTAGAAAAGCAAGAGAAGGACATTGCGGTAATACTATGCAAGCTAGAGAGGGTGTTTCCTCCTGGATTCTTCGACTCTATGGAGCATTTGCCGATTCATCTATCCTATGAGGCACGTGTTGGTGGACCCGTCGAATATCGATGGATGTACCCGTTCGAGCGACATTTGAATCACCTAAAAAGAAAGGTGAAAAATAAGGCACAGGTCGAGGGTTCTATTTGTGAAGCCTATGTTCTCGAGGAGATTACAAACTTTTGTTCGATGTATTTCAAGCCTCATGTTACAACTAATAGAATGAGAGCTTCCAGAAACGACGACGGAGATCATGAAAGTAATGATACAATACTGAAGGTATTCAATGCTCCAGGAAGGCCATCGGGTAAAATAAAAAAGAGATATCTGAACGATGATGAGCTAAGGTCGCTCAGGTGTATGTATTACTCAACTGCGACGAGGAGGAAGTAGAGAAACTGGAGGGGTAAGTAAATAATACGTCTACATTATTTTAATAGTATTGAGAATAATACTATTATATTAATTGCACGATGTTATTTTCAGCATATTTAATGATGATGTGAGGTCAGGTAGGCCACACATAACAGAAGAAGAACTAGAACAAGAAATGAGGCGTTATTTTCCATCATGGTTGAGTGCATATATAAGACTTGAAAACTCTGTAATTACCTTTCTGTATATGCACTTGATTTAGAATGAGCTTAATTGCTTCTTTCGTGGTATTTAGGTCGATCGTCCATACGCAAGACTTGAGAATGAGTATATTAGAACGCTAGCCAAGGGACCAATTTATGCTGTAAAAATATGGCCAAGCTACTGTGTTAATGGGTTTAGGTTCAAGTCAACAACTTGCTCGATCAGAGACAACTTTGTGGATCTCGACTCCACCAAAAACAGCTGTTTGTGTATCAGATCTTCGAACTACAAAGATGTTGATGCAGGCAACGATTTCTATGGCGTGCTACGGGAGATCGTGGAGCTGACATATAGTTATAGAATAGAGCCTGCTAAGATTGTGTTATTCAGGTGTGATTGGTTCGATCCGATTGAAGGTCAGGGTTGGAAAGTAGACAAGCACGGTCTTGTTGATATAAACTATCGGCGTCGATATCAAGCCTATGAACCATTTGTCCTATCAAGTCAGGCTCAGCTCGTGTACTTCACAAGTTATCCTAAATGAGGAACAACAAGGTCGGACTGGTGGGCAGTATGCAAGACCAAAGCTAGAAATACCTTTGAGGTTGACGATATAGCTTATCAACAGGATGAACTACCTCTTGTAACAAATATTATAGAAGTGGACACGACGGAAGTTCCTCATTACACATCTAATTGTGTAGAAGAAGTAGAATTATCTGAAGAGAAAGATGCAGATAAAAATGAAGATGTAGAGGAGGAAGAAGAAGAAGAAGAAGAAGAAGAAGAAGAAGAAGAAGATGAGCTAAACGAACTAGATGAATTTTCAGAAGAGGATTAAAATCTGTGATGTCTATCATATAAATATGTATTTTTGTAATAATAAATCTGTGACACTTTAGTGACACTTTTATCTGTGACCATGATATTTTTCAAAAATATGTGATGTCTATCATATAAATATGTATTTTTGTTTTATTGTCATATGTTATTATCAGGTATGACTAGACCAGGAGGACGACGCGGAGGATATTATATTAGGCAGTCCAGTCAGCCTCGGCCTAGGGATGGAGGGGGCAGTTTCGTACCCTCATCCTCATCTCCGAGTACGCCAGTGTACCATTCTGTTCCCGGTCTATTACCGGGATAGGGCAGTTCCAGCAGGTTGCAGAGTCCTCCCTCGTCGTCCAGCCTTTCTGATCCCGCGTCCAGCATCCCTGATATCCCGTCCAGCATTCCTCCTGTCGACGGCTCTATGGGGGAAGCCGACGCCGAACATATGGAGGCCGGCGATCAGACTGAACCTGCCCAGGCAGGAGGTGAGAGCGACCCTCCATGCGCTCCCCCGGGCGAGATGCGTATGGAGATTTGGACGGACGGGCCTATGAAGTAAGTTAATTAATTAATATATATTTCTCAAATGATTATATGTACATATATATTCATGAAATTTTTTTATTGTATAGATATCGGCCTTCTGTAGTACAGAGACAGCTGGGGCTATTTCTGAGGCAGAACTATGGTGGGCCTTAGCTCAACTACTCAGATGCTCCCGCAGATAGGAAGGCCTTTTGGTTCGCCCACTTCAAGGTAAAAAAATGTTTATTTTTAAATTTTAATAATCATTTGTGTATATTATACAACTTTTGTATTTTACTTCTTGTAGAGGACCTATTTCTATCCACCACACCGGGCGGCGAGGATTGAGGGCCAATTTCCTGCCGTCGCAGCCAAGCTCATCCGTGATGCGATCGACGACCAGAAGCGTCGTGATCGTGCCGGACGTCCGATCCATGGTTGGATCACGCCAGATCAGTGGGCTGCGATGAAGGCTAGATTCAGCGAGCCCAAGTACCAGGAGCGGTCTGAGAAGGCCAAGGTGGCGCGGTCGAGCGCTGGTAAGTGGTGTGGTGGCTCCATTCCGATGACGGAGCATTTTCGTCGTCTGGTACGTTTCCTATGACGGACTTTAATTTATATATAGTTCGATATAGAATGTTTAATACTAATAATAGATAATATATTTTAACAGGTAAAAAAGGGTGAGGACCCGAACATGGTGACCGTCTTCCTGGTCACACATCGGAGGGCTGGGGAGTTCATTGATGAGAGGGCGACGCAGGCATATGTACGTTCTATTCTTTATATTAATTTACTATAACTTAGAAAACATGAAAATAGATATCAATATAGACTTTAGCAAACACTTACACGTTAGCAAACATGTTCTAGGCCGAGTTTGTTCGGCTACAGCAGGAGGCGGCTGCTGCTGCTAGTGCGCCAGCAGAGGGAGGGGCTGGTAGTTCCTCCCAGCCGCCTACAGCTCCATCGCAGGACGAGCTCTGGATGACCGCCGTTGGCGGTCTTCAGAAGGGTACGTACTACGGTACGGGATCCTACGGCGCGTATTTGGCTTTGGAGTCATCCCGGGCCCCCTCTGTCAGTGCGCAGTCTCCGGCTTCGCAAGCATCGTCACGAGTTGGGAATATCCTTCGTCAGATCGAGGAGCTGCATCGCGAGTTGCAGCAGCAGATTTCTGTTGCGGTCGAGCGACGATCCGACCCTCCGATCGTCACCGGACGATTTGATGCGGTCGAGCGCAGTATACAGGAGCTGATGAGTCTGCATCAGGCTACAGCTGCCAGCTTGCAGACGCTCACCGAGTCTACGCAGCGCACAGAGCATAGACAGGTCGAGCTGGAGGGATCGCAGAGGAGCATGTCTGCCTCACTCATTCAGGTTTCGGCTTCGCTTGAGGCGAGTACTAAGAGGGTGGTGAGTACCCTTGCTGCGCATGGTGAGCGACTGCGAGAGCTGGAGCAGATACGTCCTCCCGGTCCATCGATGGCGCCGACTCCAGACACTGCACTGCCTCCGACGCCGACTCCAGACATTGCACTGCCTCCAACTGCCCCTACGGTACAGCTCACCCAGGAGTAGTATGACTACATTCTATCCCAGTTGCGCTGCAGGGGTCCGCAGTAATTTTATTAGTTTTTTTATGACTTGTATGTATTGGCCCTATGGGCAAATTGTTTATTCATACACTGTTGTTTATACACTTGGTGGGAGACTTTTTATCATCTTCTATTTTTATTTGACTCTATTGGATGTTTGTGAGGATGTGTGTCTGTGATATTTACTTTATACTGCCTCCTGTTTTTATTGTGATATTTACTTTGTGATATCTGCGACGGGGATGACAAATATACCTATGCTGGGTTATAAGCGATGATCTGATATACAAAGGAGGTGCTGCCAAAATTTTAAAAAAATATATTGTGTATTTTTGTTATGATGTGTGTCTGTATTTATAGTGAATGTGAAATGCAGTGTTCGGAACCATCGACAGTTTCGATTACTGTTGTATGTGTTATCTTGGATAGAAATAGCAACAGTTCAGGGTGCACTTCTGAGAGGTTCATTTTCACGTCCTTTACTTTCTCGGGACGTCGTAAAGGTTCCCGAGAAGGTGAAGGACGTGAAGAGGAAGCTCTGAGAAGTGCACCCTAAACTGTTGCTCTTTCTATCCAAGATAAAACATAGAACAGTAAGCAAAACTGTCGATGGTTCGAACACTGCACTTCACACACACTGTAAACACAGACACACAGCATAACAAAAATATCAATTATATTTTTTTAAAATTTTTTTTATAATATCTACGACGTATAGCGACGTTCTGCGACGTCCTGCGACGGAAAGTAGAAGTCGCTATACGTCGCTAAATAGTGACGTCACGTCACTAGACGTCACTAATATACGTTGCTAAATCTGTCGGTAGCCGTCGCTAAGTTGCACACGTGGCTGCCATGCCATGTCATCATATATAAAGTTTACAGCGTCGCAAGTGGTCGCATTACGTCGCAATGTTGGCAACGTAGTGATACGTCGCTATCTGTCGCTCATTTTTGCGACGTCTAGCGATAATGAACTCTGCGTCGTAAATAGCGACGTTCGGCGACTAAAGTGTCATCTGCGACTTGACTATAAGCGACGTCCGTTTTTCGTCGCTAAATATGTCGCAAATAGGTTTTAGCGACGTATTTTCCTTATTTAGCGACGTCTCCTGACGTCGCTAAAATGGGTTATTTTAGTAGTGTCAGCTGCACCAGCAGTTGACTCATTAAGCTTCCTAATTTGGAAGGTTCAGCTCTAGCCGACTCCAGCTAGTCGCGTGGCCATCCAACCGTCCAACTTTGGGCGAAACGTACGAGATGCTGCCATGTGGCAAGCCACCAACTCAAAATTTGTTGTCGGCCCTATATATATGATATATGGGTTTTTTCAAAAACCCTATTAACCCTTGGCCAACTTTGAGGAGAATAATCCCTAGGAGAGTTCCAACTTCACGGAGTGATTGCGTAAAACTCCGACGTCGTTTTCGCGATTTTTTTTTTGTTGGATTCGTCTTAAGGTAAGCTTTAAGAAAATATATTTTATTTGCTGAGACTTTGCTTGTGAATTTTTGGAGAATTATTTAAGTCTTGGTTGTTTAAAACTCGACACGTCGTACGATTTTCGAGATTTCGGGAGATCTCGAACTCTGATTCGCGATCCGTTTGAAATTTTGAAAAGCTAACACGACGATCTACTGTCACGACCCGCACCCTATTTAAGGACACGAGCACGTGGGTACGTCCAGCCTACGCCGTAGTATCGACGGTAGAATGCTGTAAAGGTCATCTAGAATATATAGAATCTAAGACACAATAGTATAACCTGTCATCTCCGCATGGAGGAATATAATCACCACTCAATCACATAATCTAAGGAAGATAAGCACGATGATAAAGACAAAGATAAAGATAAAGATGAGATAAATAGTCTGAAACAATGCTGAGTCGCAATCACAAGTTCAGAAACCAAGACATAAAACAATATCCCAAAATAAATACTACAAGTCTCAAAGTATCAAACTGGAATGTAATCAAGACAAAATCTAGATAAACTAGGTCACTACTGGCGGTGCGTCCTCTACGTGCATCGGGTCCACAGGTTGGTCCTGGTCGTAGGCTCCATCTATGACAAACCCGTAGTAGGTCGGGCAATCTGCATCTAAATCCTCTGAAAAATAACGAAGGTTATCTTGTCAAGATATGAGCAAGTACAAACACTAACAGCAGTTCCATATGAATTGACAAATACTATAAGAGACAATTATAATGAAATACAAGATGAAATATCAAGATTGAAAGTAAAACGGTACAAGAGAACTGGATATCATGTCATGTGTGAGATATAAGATAAAAATGGAATATAAACAATGGAAGGTAATCTGTGGTAAGATGAAAACATAAAAATAAAGTGCCATGAGATATTAGAGCGTTATGTGATCGGCTTGGGTCAAGATCAGGCTGTTCCATTTGACCGGCTATGCACAGGTAGTATAATAGTATAGGGATCAGGCCGGCCAAAATGGAAAGCTATGCACAAGTAATATAAGGTCAGGCTACACCCTACGTGTGGTGAGGGTGGAGCTATGCACAAGTAATAAACAAGTAGGGGTAATGATCACAAAACCTCTAATAACTTCCTATCTCCGAGTAGTATAATGAATCCAGACATGACAGGTCATGACACGGGATTCGAAGAGCAGGGGGTGTAAAACCCTTAAATTTCTACTATATATTTTTTTAAAAATAAATTTGGTATTGATTTTTTTATGTATGTACGTCGTGCGCGAAATTTCGTTTTTTTCGTAATTGCTCGACGAGTGCGAATATGTGCGAGCGTACATATTTTTACAAAAACATTTTTTTCTATTTTTTTCAAAATAATATATATAATAATTATTTTTAGCTATCGTACCAAACTTTCAAGTTTATGATTTTATTTATGAAAAGCCTTTCATCTATGCAGTCATAATAATAAATAATATTTTTATATGGTATACTAGAAAAGTATATTTATGTAAAGATTATTTGTGCATACATATATATTTCGTAATTATTTATTAGTTTATTTTTAAATAATAATGTAATTTTCAAAATTATTATTATTAATATTTTGGAAAACATATTTTGAAATTATTGTGGCAATTTAAATCTTGATTTGATTTTATGGATTTATTTAAATAGTTAAATTAATATCTATATTTAAAAGTTGATTTATCTTATTTGATTTTAAACTAAAGGGTGTGATTTAATTATATTTAAATTTATTTAGATTTGGATTTGAAATTATTGGATTGCTTTAATTAAATAGATGAATTATCTAACGGGGATTTGAATCATCCAAATCCTTATCCAAGTGGGAATTTTCACCTCCTATATAAGGAGAGGTACTCACCCATTATTTCTCCACAATTATTCTCCACAAATTATTCTACCACAAATAGGCGTGCCTCGTGTCGGTGTTCCATCCATCCTCGTGTCAGCCGTGACGGCCTCGGGTCCGACCCCGGGTGTCTTCCACTATCCTTATTTTTACATGTACATCGTCTTCTTTGTGTCCGACATACCGAACACGTACACCAAATTCTTTCCAACCTAATCTCCGTGTCCGACACTTGGATACGATTCCTAAACCTAATCCTACATAAACCCTCAGCCCTCTGTCAGCCACCGTCTCCATCTTCCGTTTGCCACCACTGCCACAGTCGACCCCCGTCTCCTGTCACAGCACACCACCTCCACACCGCCCGTTAATCCTAGTGTAGCCCGACCCCGTCTGAACCCCGTCAACCCGGCGCCAATCACCGGCACCACAAAATCCCTAACCCAGCCATCGCCACCTCGCCTCCTACCGTCCCAGCCAACCCGACCAAGCCTCGGCCAAACCCAGCGACCACCGCAGCATACCGCTGACACCACTACCACGGCCAATCCCCAAACACGACCATAACCCACACAAAAATTACAAAAGAAAAAGAGAACCACTACCACCTTACCTATCTCCGCCGGCCGGAGCTGCCGTCCGCCGCCGCGCGAGACCTGCCCTCAACCTTCTTCGGCCTACTCCGCACCTTGGCCTCCGACCTGCGAGGTCCATCCGCGTCGTAGCACCCTCAGTTGAGCGCCCCACCTCCAATGTGGCTTTTCGCGACCGCCTCGCCGGAAGTCGCTGGGGACGAACCCCCGCTCTCCCCTCACCGCCAGAAACCCCCCGGTAACCAGCGCCCCGCCGATCACGAGCTCCCTTTCCTCTCCTCTCTTCCGCGCTTCTCTCTCTCCCACTCTCTCGCCTCTCTCCGCGATCCCCTCTTCCCCGACCTCTCTCCCTTCCGCTTTCTCCGAGAACCCTCCCCCTCCTCCTACGTCTTCTTCTTCGACTTCACAACCCTTCCCGTAATTTTCTCTATCTCTAGAAGGGAGAAGACCACTGCTATAAGCAATGGGTCGGACCCTATCGGTTGGGCCAAGGCGACTTTAATTTATTTATTCATTTATTTTTTTCTCTTTGGCCCATATATGAATAGTAGGTAATTAAGTATATGTATAAGTATATAAGTATAAAATTGTATTTTATAAATTAATATACAACATGTTTTGTAAACAGTAGTGAATTTTGTTACTTATATTATTGCATAATTTCTAAGATATTTTAAATATGGCTTTTGACTTAACAAAATATATTTATAGTGTTTTAGATATTCTCTAAATATAGTTTGACCTAAATATGTATACATACATGCCAAAAAAAATTTGCCTAAAAATAATATTTATAGATCCCCAAAGCATTTATATAAAGGTATATTGACTAAATAAAAATATAGTTTAAATATTTTACAAATATTTCTAGATTTTCAAATAGTTACTTAAAATATTTCGACTAACAAAAAGATAGTTTTCATATTAGAAATTAAGTTATAGATTTTTTATATATATCTAAAATATTTTGGGTTATAAAATTTAGTTTTCATGGATTATATATATTTTTCTAAAATCATATATATATATGATTTATTCAAATTCCTTCGATTATCACCGTGACCATGCCCAATCCCGTCATTCCTATCCCCCGTACATTTTGTACTTACCTTATATCATCCCTAACCAATTTGAATATTATGGACCCAATAGAACAGTCCATGCCACCATCAGAGGTCCCCTTGTGTAGTTGTTGCACCGAAGTCGCAGTTCGTGCCACCTTGATCATCACAGCACACCAGACGTTCTACCAGGCAAGACACCTTGCCTTTACTGTTTAATTTTTTGCTCAATATCATGCATGTTTTATTTCTTATAAATTGTTCTTTCAAAACCATATGTAGTTGCAAATTATTATACTTTATGCATTTGGCCTAGAGTTAAGGGACCACCTTCGTTTGTGCCACATTCATTGGCCCGACACCTGTGTGCTACAATGTCATGTGTCTTATATAGATTCGGACCTGCGTACCGACCGTACATCGGTGCGTACAGACGAGCGTTAGGATATAACTGCTAATATAATTGCCTAGGAGACTTAGCGGTTATTAGAAATATCGTGGTGTGGATTCAGCACGAGTAGTGCATAGGGAGGGGAAGACAGTAGGCGCAGGAGATTTCACACATTTACTTTCCTCTAGCTGCCATTTGTGACTCAGCCGAGAGCTAGTGTACCGTACATTTATTTACTTTTCTCTAGATGCCACTAGTGCCTCGGTTGAAACACAAATGTGCTGTGTATTTACTTTCCTCTAGCTGCCGTTAGTGACTCACCCGAGAGACTAGTGTGCCGTGCATTTATTTATTTTTCTCTAGATGCCACTAGTGTCTCGGTTGAAACGCTAACGCGCCGTGTTTCTAGTCTCGGAAGCCCTTGTGTGGAACGTTGTCTTCAAAGTGCATGATTACACATAGAATGGTTAAGGACCTTTATCTGTTTAGACATATGCAAATTTTCTGTTAAGCTAACTATATTCAGTTTATAGCATGATATTATGTGTCTTGTTACGTCCCTCTTAGGACCTGGTTATCTCTCCAGGTGTCTGTTCTTGTCTTTCACAGGTATTCTAGCTGTGGCCATGATCATCTCTATTTCTTCGAGGATGATTGCACTTAGATCGTCTTCGCTTCGCTCGCCAAAATCTTTCTTTTATTATGTATTTCTTTTCATAGTTGGTAGTGGATTTGTCTCCGCCTAACTACATGTACCAATGACAGTTCGTAGTTGATTATATGACATCTTTTATTCTTTCATTTTGTGGATGAGATTAGTTTGTTGTGGTTCTACTGTATTTTACAGCTTATGTATCCATACGAGGCCTATGTACTTCGTATGAATACAGTTGGCATGTCTACGTTCCTAGTCCTACGTATTTTAGGACTGGGGCGTTACATATTTTTGTGGTGGCCTATGCAGGTCAAGATAAATTGTTTGGTTACTTTACCGTACCAAGCAAGCCTGCGAATAGGATTAGAAGTCTAGGATCTTATCCACATACTTGACCTTTTTCCTCGATCCCATATTCGAACTATCGTTCGACTCATTGACTGCATCTTGCTTGATTCCTTCTATCATTATTCTTATCTTCCCTTCGTGCTTGCTAGAGATTGACCCTACTAGTTAGATGTCCCAAACACCCTTTTAGGTTGGGTAGAATACCCCATAGCCTGACACACCCTTGACTGCTAAAGAGAATACAAATAGTATTATATAGACTATAGAGACTAGAAGAATTTAACCCATTTGGTCAACCAAGCCTTGGTCAATAAGACCGTAGAATGATGGTATAGGAATAAACAAGACTTAGATCCTTATGACTCTTAGACTATTCATATTTGTTTTTATTTCATCTACCATCGTGTATATGTTCTACTATCTAGACTAATGATGCTAATATAGCCTAGTATTTGCAAGCTAATTCTTTATCGAGCTTGATCAAGACATATGATATTGAGCGGCCGCTCACTAACATATTGTCTAATCAGAACCGGTGCATAATGGTCTGATCAATCAAGTACACTTTGGTTCGCTTTTGTCTATTATTCTACGTGGATGGAACATAGTTAAACTTACCCCTTAGAATCTCATCCACAACTGTCTTGACGATTCTTTTAAAATTTATACGGCTGCCTTTGAACCACGTATTCGTAATTGATAATGTCGTCATTTGAACTCCTTATATCGCTTTCGCCTTCACCGATTTTGGAAGGACGAAGGCACTTGTACTTGAATTTTCTCCAGCTATCCTACCAATTATGACCATCACCACTCAAAGTTGCTATACCTTTGTCCTAAACAACTCGTTCTTTTTCTCGGCCCTATATTTACTATCATGACCTCCTAATCACTTAAATTAGGAGTGAATCTAATCGTTCTCCTAATCGTGCCCTCAACCTACTCCCAAGAAACCATATCTTAAAGGTCTCTAAGTTGTTCCTCTTGATACCGTACAATTCTTTATTGCATATTATCTTGATTAAACTTTAACCCTAATCATTTTCCCTCTGACTTTAAATCACGATTCTCTAATGCATGTTTGCATTGAACGTCGTTTCTTTGCCTCGTCCAGCGACTTGATCGTATTCATTACCAATATCCCCTTGTGCCTTCTCACCCCCTAATAATTCTTAATTTTGAGGACGAAATTCTTTTAAGTTGGGTAGGATGTAAAACCCCTAAATTTCTACTATATATTTTTAAAAATAAATTTGCTATTGATTTTTTTTATGTATTGTACGTCGCGCGCAAAATTTTGTTTTTTTCGTAATTGCTCGACGAGTGCGAATATGTGCGAGCGTACATATTTTTACAAAAACATTTTTTTCTATTTTTTTCAAAATAATATATATAATAATTATTTTTAGCTATCGTATCAAACTTTCAAGTTTATGATTTTATTTATGAAAAGCCTTTCATCTATGCAGTCATAATAATAAATAATATTCTTATATGGTATACTAGAAAAGTATATTTATGTAAAGATTATTTGTGCATACATATATATTTTGTAATTATTTATTAGTTTATTTTTAAATAATAATGTAACTTTCGAAATTATTATTATTAATATTTTGGAAAACATGTTTTGAAATTATTGTGGCAATTTAAATCTTGATTTGATTTTATAGATTTATTTAAATAGTTAAATTAATATCTATGTTTAAAAGTTGATTTATCTTATTTGATTTTAAACTAAAGGGTGTGATTTAATTATATTTAAATTTATTTAGATTTGGATTTGAAATTATTGGATTGATTTAATTAAATAGATGAATTATCTAACGGGCATTTGAATCATCCAAATCCTTATCCAAGTGGGAATTCCCACCTCCTATATAAGGAGAGGTTCTCATCCATTATTTCTCCACAATTATTCTCCACAAATTATTCCACCACAAATAGGCGTGCTTCGTGTCGGTGTTCCATCCATCCTCGTGTCAGCCGTGACGGCCTCGGGTCCGACCCCGGGTGTCTTCCACTATCCTTATTTTTATATGTACATCGTCTTTTTTGTGTCCGACATACCGGACAAGTACACCAAATTCTTTCCAACCTAATCTCCATGTCCGACACTTGGACACGATTCCTAAACCTAATCCTACACAAACCCTCAGCCCTCTGTCAGCCACCGTCTCCATCTTCCGTTCGCCACCACTGCCACAGTCGACCCCCGTCTCCTGTCACAGCACCCTGCCTCCATACAGCCCGTCAATCCTAGTGTAGCCCAACCCCGTCTGAACCCGGTCAACCCGACGACAATCACCGGTGCCACAAAATCCCTAACCCAGCCATCGCTACCTCGCCTCCTACCGTCCCGGCCAACCCGACCATGCCTCGACCAAACCCAGCCACCACCGCAGCATACCGCTGACACCACCACCACGGCCAATCCCCAAACACGACCATAACCCACACAAAAATTACAAAAGAAAAAGAGAACCACCACCACCTTACCTATCTCCGCCGGCCGGAGCTGTCGTCCGCCGCCGTGCGAGACCTGCCCTCAACCTTCCTCGGCCTACTCCGCACCTTGGCCTCCGACCGGCGAGGTCCGTCCGCGCCGTAGCACCCTCAGTTGAGCGCCCCACCTCCACCGTGGCTTTCCGCGGCCGCCTCGCCGGAAGTCGCTGGGGACGAACCCCCGCCCTCCCCTCACCGCCGGAAACCCCCTGGTAACCAGCGCCCCGCCGATCATGAGCTCCCTTTCCTCTCCTCTCACCCGCGCTCCTCTCTCTCCCACTCTCTCACCTCTCTCCGCGATCCCCTCTTCCCCGACCTCTCTCCCTTACGCTTTCTCCGAGAACCCTCCCCCTCCTCCTACGTCTTCTTCTTCGACTTCACAACCCTTCCCGTAATTTCCTCTATCTCCAGAAGGGAGAAGACCACTGCTATAAGCAATGGGTCGGACCTTATCGGTTGGGCCAGGCCGACTTTAATTTATTTATTCATTTATTTTTTTTCTCTTTGGCCCATATATGAATAATAGGTAATTAAGTATATGTATAAGTATATAAGTATAAAATTGTATTTTATAAATTAATATACTACATGTTTTGTAAACAGTAGTGAATTTTGTTACTATATTATTATTGCATAATTTCTAAGATATTTTAAATATGGCTTTTGACTTAACAAAATATATTTATAGTGTTTCTAGATATTCTCCAAATATAGTTTTGACCTAAATATGTATACATACATGCCAAAAAATTTTTGCCTAAAAATAATATTTATAGATCCCCAAAGCATTTATATAAAGGTATATTGACTAAATAAAAATATAGTTTAAATATTTTACAAAATATTTCTAGATTTTCAAATAGTTACTTAAAATATTTTGACTAACAAAAAGATAGTTTTCATATTAGAAATTAAGTTATAGATTTTTTTTATATATATCTAAAATATTTTGGGTTATAAAATTTAGTTTTCATGGATTATATATATTTTTCTAAAATCATATATATATATGATTTATTCAAATTCCTTCGATTATCACCGTGACCATGACCAATCCTGTCATTCCTATCCCCCGTACATTTTGTACTTACCTTATATCATCCCTAACCAATTTGAATATTATGGACCCAATGGAACAGTCCATGCCACCATCAGAGGTCCCCTTGTGTAGTTGTTGCACCGAAGTCGCAGTTCGTGCTACCTTGATCATCGCAGCACACCAGACGTCCTTCAAGGCAAGACACCTTGCCTTTACTGTTTAATTTCTTGCTCAATATCATGCATGTTTTACTTCTTATAAGTTATTCTTTCAAAACCATATGTAGTTGCAAATTATTATACTTTATGCATTTGGCCTAGAGTTAAGGGACCACCTTTGTTTGTGCCGCATTCATTGGCCCGACACCTATATGCCACGATGTCATGTGTCTCATATAGATTCGGACCTGCGTACCGACCGTACATCGGTGCGTACAGGACGAGCGTTAGGATATAACTGCTAATATAATTGCCTAGGAGACTTAGCGGTTATTAGAAATATCGTGGTGTAGATTCAGCACGAGTAGTGCATGGGGAGGGAAAGACAGTTATTAGGCGCAGGGGCTTTCACACATTTACTTTCCTCTAGCTGCCATTTGTGACTCAGCCAAGAGCTAGTGTGCCGTACATTTATTTACTTTTCTCTAGATGCCACTAGTGCCTCGGTTGAAACACAAATGTGTCGTGCATTTACTTTCCTCTAGCTGCCGTTAGTGACTCACCCGAGAGACTAGTGTGCCGTGCATTTATTTATTTTCCTCTAGATGCCACTAGTGCCTCGGTTGAAACGCTAACGCGCCGTGTTTCTAGTCTCGGAAGCCCTTGTGTGGGACGTTGTCTTCAAAGTGCATGATTACACATAGAATGGTTAAGGACCTTTATCTGTTTAGACATATGCAAATTTTTTGTTGAGCTAACTATATTCAGTTTATGGCATGTTATTATATGTCTTGTTATGTCCCTCTGAGGACCTGGTTATCGTGCCAGGTGTGTGTTCTTATCTTTCACAGGTGTTCTAGCTGTGGCCATGATCATCTCTATTTCTTCGAGGATGATTGCACTTAGATTGTCTTCGCTTCGCTCGCCAAATCTTTCTTTTATTATGTATTTTTTTTCATAGTTGGTAGTGGATTTGTCTCTGCCCAACTACATGTACCAATGACAGTTCATAGTTGATTATATGACATCTTTTATTCTTTCATTTTGTGGATGAGATTAGTTTGTTGTGGTTCTACTGTATTTTACAACTTATGTATCCATACGAGGCCTATGTACTTCGTATGAATACAACTAGCATGTCTACGTTTCTAGTCCTATGTATTTTGGGACTGGAGCATTACAGGGGGCCAGTCCACTCCCAAATCGGTGTCTATACAAGTACAGGAAATAATATCGAACAATGTACTCATATACCAGGTAAACCGGGAATGACATTTTATGACGAGATTCAATGTATACTAGTCCGTGTATCCTCGTGTCGAGAATCAAGTATAACACTACAACTGAATCGGATATAGTAGATATCAAAGCAATGAAAACTATCAGAGAATATACTTGCCTGTTTTCCTGAGCTGAGAAAATCAAAACTACAACCCACTCAATGAGCCACGAACGGTCAACTCGTACAACAGTCACCTAACGCTGAAACAGATATTACCAACGTTCTCAAAATGGTCAAATTAGCTAGAAACGCCTACCAATAAGTCCAATTCTGGACACAGGGGCAAAACAGTAATTTTGGGTCAAAATGGTGTCTGCCGTTAGACCCACTTTGCACCGAAAAACGTGCCAAAACCTACAGTCTCTAAAGTCATCAATCTACATGTCTACGAATTTATTTTGATGAGACGAACCCAACGGTATATCCAATTTTGGATTCCGGTGGGCCGTGCACAAAATCGCCCGTTGAGTGGGATTATGGGCCCGCTAAAATGGCATCCCGGTCAACGGTCTCAGAATCAAACCAAACTTGGCTCACAGGACCAGAAAAATATTTGGAGTCCAATGGCGCAAGTTTCGTCGCGATTTGATGAGTGTGCACAAAGTAATTGAGAAATTTCGAAAAAGCCCGATACGAAAAAATTCGACGGATACGGATCAAATTCGTCGCGCACACGCAACCAATTTGAATTCCGTCAAAGCCCGCACATCCACAAAGTCGATACGGACCTTTCAGTACTCTCGGTTTGTGAGGAGGTCATCCGATTTTTCGGGACGGACCTCGTACCGGGGTTTTTAAGGTTTTGAAAAACTTATTTTTCGTGATTTTTAATCCAATTAATCCTGGAATTTATTGCAGAATAAATAAATCTATTCAAAGGGGATGATAGAGGGTCATGTGGGCTTTCTATACGAATTTATGGAATTAAAAACGAAATAGAATTGAGAGAGTAATCGAACGGGGAAGTTGGGTACCTTGATTTTAAATTCTGTTGTTATTGTTGTCGTTTGTTGTTGTTGGTGGTGTTGCCGTGGCGACCGTGAGGCGGGGCTGCTGTGGCTAGGCGCGGAGGTGCTCGTCGGGAAGGGAGTACGGGGTGAGCGGAAGAGAGAGGAGGAAGGAGGGAGGAAGGAGAGATTGATTAGGGTTTGGATTTAATAAAACTTGGTGCGGCCCCTTTGCATGGGCGCATGAATGCTGCTGCTGCTGCTTTGCTTATTTGTGGTCGGTTCCCACATGGTGGGGACGACCACACATTGTTTTTTCTTTTCTTTTCAAATCTTTCTATATATATATATATATATATATATATATATATATATATCCAAAAATCTATTTAAAACCAAACAACACTTTAAATGTCACATATCTAAATATTTAATATATATAAATATATCTACATATATACATAAATTCCATTCACAATAAACCAACTCAAAATAATAATAATATTTAAATAGAATGAACATATTTATTTAATCTCCACAAAATAACTTAAGTAATAATAAAATAATAAAATTATCCCAATGGGTGGACTTATACCGCACACCCTTATCCGGGTCCAAAAAATTGTACAAAATGTTGCAAAATATTATTTAATAATAAAATACCAATAATTGTACAATAGTTAAATAATTAGAAATTTCACATGAAATTCTAAAATAATTTAGGAAATATTTTTACGTACATAAAATATGTCTACATGGCCACCTTGGTCCCACCACATGCTTACGTGGACTTAAATTTGGTTCGGGTCCAGTTCAGGCTGAATTGGACAAACCGGGTCATCTAAAAATCAATATATAAAAAAAAATAATTTAATTAAAATAATTTAAATGAGTCAATTCACAACTTCGTCTGGTTTTCCTAGTTTGGACAGAACTATGGCTAGGCTTCCCCCGGCATGGCTAGTACACTAGTCAAGGCACACTGCTACATCTTCCGTGCCAAAATTTATGGTAGTCTTGTGCTCCAAAATTCAATAATAGCTAAGGTCATTTCTAATAAAAAAAATCATAAATTGCATAAATTTATTTTTAAGTCCTTTTAAATAATAAAAAATAATAAAAAATTTTAAAAAATTTAGGGGTTTTACATCCTACCCAACTTACAAGAATTTTATCCTAGAAATTTAGGAAAAATATAGGTTGGGTCGGGAGATAGATGGAGTTCATCAATGTCGAAATGTGATTAAATTTGGATAAGGCGAAGAAACAACGTTCAATACAAACATGCATTAAAAAAATTGTGAACTCGGTATATCCGAAAACACATCAGGGTTATGGTATGGAATAAGGGTTGTTAATGAAGGTGACAAAATTTGATAACCCGAATAAAAATAATGAGAAATTTAGTAGATCAAAGAGGATAATTAGACATTTGGGATATATGGTTCCTTGAGAGAAAACTGGATACTAATCATCTTGGTTGAGAGTTTGATTTAAGTGAACGATTAGAATCATTCTCGAGTGCTCAAGAATAATTGGAAATGCTCGATAACCATTCTAGGGTTAAGGAAATGAGGAGTAGTTAAAGGCGAGGATATAGCCACATGAGTCGGTCGGTGGTTATCTACATTTCGTGTATATATAACTGATAAGACAACTAAAGGTGATACCTTGGATCGATCTATCAAGTACAGTGCATTGTCTTTCTAAAATAAGTGAAAGATAAGAACAATAAAGGTTTCAAAGACGAGGCTATTGAGTACGAATACGAGGTTCATAGGCGACGAAAATAATTCAAAAGAGAATTTGCCAAGGCTGTCGCGGATGAGACTCTATGGCAAGTTTAACTATGTCTCCATCTACGTAGAATAATATATGAAGGCGAACCAAAGTATAATAGGTTGATCAGACCATCATGCACCAGTTCTGACTAGATAATATGTTAGTGGGTGCACCCAATAAAATATGTCATGATCAAGCTTGGTAAAGAAATAACCTTGCAAAACTGAGGCTAATTAGCAGCATAAGATAGTCAAAATATAAGTAAGGGAGAATGATAAAGGAAATTAAGTAGTCCAGGGGATCTTTTAAAATCTAAGTTCCACTCGAACTTTGGGCCTGTGCAGTTGGCTTGGTTGACTAGCTAAGTTAGGGTCCTCTGGATTTATAGTCTGAGTAAACTTATCAACATGGGTCACAAGGACAAAGGCTTGGTTGGGCCGTGAGGTATTCTACCCAACTTACAAGAATTAAACTAGTGGTGTGATGGGACAATGGGTCAAACAATCAAGATAATACACAAAGTTAAGCATTAAGGAATTTAGTAGAACATATTCACCTATCGGGTCGAAGGGGTTGAGTCAAGGTTGGATTTCTTAATTGAAGTCAAAAGTATTTTAGTATTATGGTAGAGGTTATAGTTTAGTCATTTTGACCAAAAAGTCATATAAAAAAATAGAGTACAAGGAGACGTGTTTTAGTGGGACATGATATATCTACATGAAGGTGGGCTCGTCTAGGTCTTACATATGAAATTTGTTGGAAGGAAAAGTCTAGTGTTATACTACGAATATCAAAGTCACGGTAAGGGACATCAAAAGATCTAAAATAGAAAGTGGGAGTCACGAGGTGATAATTAATGCACAAAAATAAAGAAGATTAAGTTAAAGCATGAAATAGAATTAATTAAGGAATCCAATAATATAATTTAGGGTCACAGTTCTAGAGAGAAAATAGTCTCCTAGATGGATACGGTTAAGGAGCAATCAAATCGCTATTCAAATTACAAACGGTTAGAAGGTCACAATAAAAGTTCTAGATTTGAGGAAAGGTCGAGTAAGTCAAGGTTGAGATACAGTCACATAGTTTGATATATGACTAACAATGCTTGTGTATATACTACCATCATGGTCATGAGTGACATGACATTTAGCATGGAATACTTCTAACTTATTAGGGCTATCTTGGAGACAGCTACCGTTAAAATTTTAACTCAGGTTTTCTTCCGAAAGTTCTTAATAACATTTCTAAAAAATGAACTACCTTAATTTGTATTCACTCCAAGCCATCTAATTTAATCATGATTAAAAGTTTGATCCCTTCCATATATCTTCAATGAACTTTCATCACGTTACTACTATCTTTTCCACAATTTAACATTTTTCACTCCGACTTTTAAACTCAAGAGTTCATGAGTCATGAATCCATAAAAATTTCTATATTACTTCATAACTTTAAAATCCAAAACTTTCTCAAATAATCCTCTAGATGAACCCTTAGCATATCACGATCAATCTAAAATTTACAGCTCAATATTTTAACGCACTCACCAACCATAACTTCTACTTCTAAGTCATGCAAACATAATCACAACTTTTAAACCCAAAATCTAAATAGTTTGTAAATCTTCAATCAAAGGATACGAATTCAAATTTAAAATTTTCCTCAAAAATCGTATTCATATCTTCCAATTATTTTAAACCAATATTTCAATATCATTACTTCCACTTAAAATTTGAAATTTGATAAACATATTAATCGCAACTTGTACGACTCAATTTAAATAATTCATACTGCCACTTTTACAATCTTAAGATCATTTCCAAACCAACTTTATATCCGCTCAAAGATGTATAACTATAATCCAATAATTCATGAATATCAAACCTCAAAATCAACTCAATTTCTTAAATCAGTTGTATATAGGTTCTAACTATTTTCCTACAGTATCAAATAAGATTCTATCAATCCTCCGGTGATTTCTACTTAGAACTCTCAAGGTTAAACTTTCTTTGGTAATATCCCAACTTAAATTGCTAACCATTAAATCACATTTTTAGAAAATGCCTTTATAACTTAGTTAAGGTCTCAATGTATTCCAAGTGTCAATGTAATCACTCTAGCCATATGTTTGACCAATGAGTATATACTAGTGTAGTCATCTTCCTAGCTGTCACTAACCACGAAAAATAAGAATTCACGGTAGGACGGAATCAAGCAAGATGCAAATCAAGGAAGGCAAACAAGAGTTCAGAATTTGAAGACAAGAAAAGAGGTCAAGCTTGTGGATGAGATCGTAAACTCTAATCCTATGTGCAGGCTCACATCGGTACAGTAACGTAATCGAAGTGATAAACTCGACCTGCATGGGCCACCATAAAAATGTGTCACGACCCGCACCCTGTTTAGGGGTACGAGCACGTGGGTACGTCCAGCCTACGCCGCAGTATCGGCGGTAGAATGCTGTAAAGGTCATCTAGAATATATAGAATCTTAGACACAATAGTATAACCTGTCATCTCCGTACGGAGGAATATAATCACCACTCAATCACATAATCTAAGGAAGATAAGCACGATGATAAAGATAAAGATGAGATAAATAGTCTGAAATAACGCTGAGTCGTAATCACAAGTTCAGAAACCAAGACATAAAACAATATCCCAAAATAAATACTACAAGTCTCAAAGTATCAAACTGGAATGTAATCAAGACAAAATCTAGGTAAACTAGGTCACTACTGGCGGTGCGTCCTCTACGTACACCGGGTCCACAGGTTGGTCCTGGTCGTAGGCTCCATCTATGCCAAACCCGTAGTAGGTCGGGCAATCTGCATCTAAATCCTCTAAAAAATAACGGGGGTTATCCTATCAGGATATGAGCAAGTACAAACACTAACATCAGTTCCATGTGAATTGACAAATACTATAAGAGACAATTATAATGAAATACAAGATAAAATATTAAGACTGAAAGTAAAACGGTACAAGAGAACTGGATATCATGTCATGTGTGAGATATAAGATAAAACTGGAATATAAACAATGGAAGGTAATCTGTGGTAAGATGAAAACATAAAAATAAAGTGCCATGAGATATTAGAGCGTTATGTGATCGGCTTGGGTCAAGATCAGGATGTTCCATTTGACCGGCTATGCATAGGTAGTATAATAGTATAGGGATCAGGCCGGCCAAAATGGAAAGCTATGCACAAGTAATATAAGGTCAGGCTACACCCTACGTGTGGTGAGGGTGAAGCTATGCACAAGTAATAAACAAGTAGGGGTAATGATCACATAACCTCTAATAACTCCCCATCCCTGAGTAGTATAATGAATCCAGACATGATAGGTTATGACACAGGATTCGAAGAGCAGGGGGCCAGCCCACTACCAAATCGGTGTCTATACAAGTACAGAAAACAATATCGAACAATGTACTCATATACCAAGTAAACCGGAAATGACATCTCATGACGAGATTCAATGTATACTTGTCTGTGTATCCTCGTGTCGAAAATCAAGTATAATACTATAACTGAATCGGATATAGTAGATATCAAAGCAATGAAAACTATTAGAGAATATACTTGCCTGTTTTCCTGAGCTGAAAAAATCGAAACTACAACCCACTCAATGAGCCACGAACGGTCAACTCGTACAACAGTCTTCTAACGCTGAAACAGACATTACCAACATTCTTAGAATGGTCAAATTAGCTAAAAACGCCTACCTATAAGTCCAATTCTGGACACAGGGGCAAAACGATAATTTTGGGTCAAAATGGTATCCGCCGTTAGACCTACTTTGCACCGAAAAATGTGCCAGAACCTACAGTCTCTAAAGCCATCAAACTACATGTCTACAAATTTATTTTGATGAGACGAACCCAATGGTATGTCCAATTTTGGATTCCGGTGGGCTGTGCACAAAATCGCCCGTTGAGTGGGATTGTAGGCCCGCCAAAATGGCGTCCCGGTCAACGGTCTCAGAATCGGACGAAACATGGTTCACAGGACCAGAAAAATATTTCGAGTCCAATGGCGTAAGTTTCGTCACGATTTGATGAGTGTACACAAAGTAATTGAGAAATTTCGAAAAAGCTCGATACGAGAAAATTCGACGGATACGGATCAAATTCGTCGCGCACACGCAACCAATTTGAATTCCGTCAAAGTCCACACGTCCACAAAGTCGATACGGACCTTTCGGTACTCTCGGTTTGTGACGGGGTCATCCGGTTTGTCGGGACGGACCTCGTACCGGGGTTTTTAAGATTTTTAAAAATTAATTTTTCATGATTTTTAATCCAATTAAACCTGGACTTTATTACAGAATAAATAAATCTATTTGAAGGGATGATAGAGGGTCATGTGGGCTTTCTATACGAATTTACGGAATTAAAAACGAAATAGAATTGAGAGAGTAATCGAACGGGGAAGTTGGGTACCTTGATTTTAAATTCTGTTGTTGTTGTTGTTGTCGTTTGTTGTTGGTGGTGGTGTTGCGGTGGCGACCGTGAGGCGGGGCTGCTGTAGCTGGGTGCAGAGGTGCTCGCCGGAAAGGGAGTACGGGGTGAGCGGAGGAGAGAGGAGGAAGGAGGGAGGAAGGAGAGATTGATTAGGGTTTGAATTTAATAAAACTTGTATATATATATATATATATGTGAAGGAGGGAGGGGGTACGGCCCCTTTGCATGGGCGCATGAATGCTGCTACTGCTGCTTTGCTTATTTGTGGTCGGTTCCCACATGGTGTGGCCGACCACACATTGTTTTTTTTCTTTTCTTTTTGTAAACCCCCTAAATTTTTACTATAATTTTATATTTATAAATTTGGTTTTAATTTTTGCCTTGTATTGTACGTCGCATAGTCGTATTATAGGTCGCGTACGAGTTTGTATTTTTGTATGCCTCGTCGAGTGCGAATATGTGCGAGATACATATTTTTGTAAAACATTTATTTTAGAAGCTTGGTTTTTTTCAAATAATAAATATTTTCGATTACTTAAAATGGTAAAATGCGTCGCATTGGAAATTTCCAAAACTTATTTTAGAAAACTATGTTTCATTGTGTGAAACCCGTAATTTTTAGTTAATTATTTGAATTGGTTAATTAATTAATTCTGGAAATTTTTGTCAAAAAAATCGTATTTTTCTAATTAATTAAATATTGTGTTTATAATTTACTCTAGTTAGGTTAAATAATATTTAATATTTAATTAAACCTATTAATTATGAAAAACCATATTTTTAGAAAATAAAGTATTATCTTTCTGGATTTTGATTTTTGGCCCTGACCTGTCTAGACCCGAGACCCGAACCCAGTTCTCGTTCTGAACCCATCTTGAACGCAAGTTCAGTTAATTCGGGAGTCCTTTATATATATATATATTTATTTTATTGGTTAAAAGAAAAGAAAAGAAATCTTTTTAAATCCTTTATAAACTATTTAAAACATTTTTTTTCTCTTTCTTCACTTTCCTTTCACAGTAAAGGAAAGTAAAGCTTTTCCTTTCCCTTCCTTAAGAACCGTCGACTTTCCCTTCCCTTTCATTCATGGTCGCAGCCGACCCTTCCCGTTCGTAACCTCCCGACAACTCTTCCCCTCTCGTAACCCCTACACTCCTTCCTATTTAAACCCTATCCATCACCACCTCCATCATCCCTACCACTCTTTCCAAATCGTGCCCTAGCCATCATTCCTGGCCGAACCCTAGTCCGGCGCTCGAGTTTCTGAGCGGCGACCCTTCCCGTCGTCGCGCCCTTATCATCGGCTCGAGCGCCGATCCCTGGCCGAGCCCCTCTAGCCCGACGCCACATTTTTCGTGCCTCGATCCGCGTTCTCCGGCGAGATCTGGACCCGACAGTATCCTCCGCCCCACTCGGCCGACCCCGAAATCCGGTGCAGCACATTCCCTGTCCCCGATTTACTGTCCAGCATTTCTGTGCGTAGATTTGGCGCTGTCCGATCCGACGTTTCCGTCCCCAAGTTATCCCGCGGCTCACCGACCAACGGATTTGGTTAATCTCTGATAATCATAGTAGTTCGACCCCTGTTTTGGTCTGTGATGATATTTTGGTCCTAGAATTCCCTGGGAATTCGGTTTGCGAGGTTTTCGGATTTTCTGAAATCGGTTCGAAAATGTTCTGTGAGTTTTGGAATGATTCTTTGGTTAAGTATTCTGTTGGTTCTCTGAGTTCAGTTCGGTTTTCCGAATCTCGGAAGAATTACTGTGGATATTTTCGGGTTCGATATTATTTTAAGTTCTGGTTATTATTATTATATTTTGGTTGGAATTGGTGTTCCCTGGTTTGGGACAGTCATCGATGTTTGGATTGGCAATTTTCCCAGTTTTGGGTTATCCCGAAAATAGAGGGAATGCTGCCGAAATTTCTATAAAAATTTAATTATATAGTTTTAAAATAATTTTCGGAAAAGAATACTATTTTTGGATTTATTGGGTGACGACCTTATTGGTCAATGGACCCCGGCTAAATGTAAACGAAACCGGTCTCGCCCGGACGTTGAGGCATTAGCTATTTTTGAAGAGTGGACCAATATTCTGAGACTCATAAAATAAATTCAATTTAGTTTATTATTTTATTTTGTAAATTTAATTGTAGGATAATTTTTCTGGACTAACTAAACTTTCTTCTTATTTAAATTCATGTAATCGGTTTGTAAGGGCATAAGCCTATTCTGGTTGTGGGATTGTAATAGCTTAGGTTTTATTTTATTTTTCTTTTATTTTTTGGATAATTTTGGTAGTGGGAGCGTAGTATAAAATAATTATTTATTGTATTTTTTAAAAGAATATAATAATTAATGTTTTGTCACTTAGAAAATTAAGTTGTAATTTTAAAATAGAAATTCATGTATTTCTCATTAAAAAGGAAAATCTTAGTTTTTATATTTATATAATTATAAAATACCACGTTTTTCCAAATAAACTGATAAATACAATTTTCTCGAAATTAAATATAAATTGATGTTTCTTAATTGCAACGCATTAATAAAATAGCGCTTTGATTGTATTAGCTGAATAAAGACTAAAATTGACTAGGACACAACTAGAGATTGCAACTAGTATAGCGTCATTAGCAACTTTAGTTTTTTGAGACAAGTTTTCTAATGTAGGATCTCAAGGAAGAATCTGAATTTCCAATCCGACGTATCGACCCATCCAGTCAAATCATTTTGAGGCAAGTACATTTTTGTGGTAGATTACAATTAGTTAATAATTGTTTTAATACAAGTTTAAACCACGATACAACACGGAACATTGACTGTAACTACTGTAACTATTGGGGACTGGGGGAGTAGTGTAGTGGATATGACCACATCCAATAGTATAACTGATTATATTAGCTTACCCCTCAAACACACGGGGATAAGCCATACCATATCACTAGGATATTACTGTAACAAACCCAATTCGGTCATATTCATTACCTATTCATATTTTACTATTTTAACTGTTGGAAAATCATTTATTTTAAATTGTTTAAAAGTGCTTAATTCCATTATTAATTTCAATTGTTAAAATATCATGAATTTGTACTTTGCTCCCTCCTGACTGGAGACTATATTTTTAGGTCCTTATGAGGATGCAGAGCTACTGATTAGTAGCTACTATGACCCTGAGCTATACCCTACTGTGCTTCCTGAGGATGGCTTACTGGATGAGGATGTTGCTTTTATTTAGATGTTATTTTTCAATTTGTTAGTTTTGTCTAAAAACAATGTTATTTGAGTTGATGGTTTATGTTTGTACTTTGCACTGAACAAGTTTTTAATTTTATCGAATAATAAATATTGTGGCAAATTTAGTTTTGAGTTGTTGATTACCTGCATATGGAAGTTACAGCTTACTGCCGCCGTCTCATCAACGGTGCATGCTGGGCATGATCCGATTCGTTCCAAGTAATTGGGACTGGGTCGTGACATGTTTTTAGTGGTGGCCCATGCAGGTCTAATCAACAACTTAGGAAAACCTATCTAGAGACAATTAGAACACTAAAATATTGATTTGTCACAATAATAGGTCCGAATTATATATGTAAATATTTTTGTTTGATTATAGATTGGTAGGCTACCTTGCTTATGTTTATATCCTAAACCTTCCATAGAATGGCCACTGACAATACCAATCCTGCTGGCGATGGGGTATCTTCACCCTATCATACCCTACCTCCCCAATCAAGTCCGGATCCTACACCTCGGCAGCTGGCCGATCGTCCCCATAATACAACGGCGGACCCATCATCTTTCCAGACGGAGATGCAGCCCCCTGTGGTTTTGCCCACTCCAGCTGCCCCACCGGTACCTGTGGACCCCACCGACCTCATAGGTCTGCTGAGAGGAGTGCTAGAAGCCCAGAAAACTCAAGCTGAAGCTCATCGCGAGCAGACGGCCATTATGAGAGAAGGCATGGAGAATGCCCATAGCGTGGCAATGGCTACACTGGAGAGAGGAGAAGCATCTCAACAGGAACCAAGGCATGCCAAGGTAAACATAAATCTAAGGATTAATTTATGTAATATTAAGGCCATTTAAATTAATGGGAATCATATTGCCAAGGTGGGCGATATTAAGAGTTTTAAGAAGCAGAACCCTCTACCCTTCAAGGGAACCGAGGGAATCGTCTATGCTGATGAATGGCTCGATAGTATGGAGCATCTCCTAAGCGTCGCTCGACTTCCAGAAGACCTCAAGGCTGAAGCAGTGGGACTCCAACTGCAAAGTGTAGCAAGCACCTGGTATCGGAATGAACCCCGACTCCAGGATAGGCAGCTTGACTGGGACACCTTCAAGAGGTTGTTCAAGAGGAAGTTCTTCCCAACATCAGAGTTGCGGGAGATGGAGAGGCAATTTCAGAACCTGAAGCAAGGAAATATGACTGTTGGAGAATATACGGCAGAATTCGGCCAACTCAGCCGTTTTGCCAAGAACCTGGTGGCTGACCCTGATGATCGTGCTGAAAGGTTTAGACATGGGCTGAGAGAAGAGATCCGCACCCATGTGATCTCAAACGGTGCTAAGACCTATGAAAAGATTCTGGAGCGAGCTCAAGATATAGAGAAGAGCCAACCCGCTCGCTCAAAGAGGGATTATCCTGGAACTAACAACTTCCAGGGTAATCAGAAGAGGCCCAACAACAACAACAACAACTGGCCTTCCCACCACCAGCAGCAGAACTAGCAGACAAGGAACAATGATAGGGCACCTCAGAGGCAGATCCCTGTCTACGACTATTGCAAAAGGCCGGGGCATCAAGCAAACATCTGCAGAAAGAGACTAGGACATTGCCTAGTCTGTGGGTCTTTCACCCACCAAGTGAAGGACTGTCCCTCGGCAGCACACAGGACTGGAGCAACTCAACAGAAAGGTCCTCTGCCCACTCAGCAACAACAATTTGGGCAGCATCAACAGAAGACTGGGCGAGCTTTTGCCCTAGCAGCAGAGGAACAAGAGCCAGAGCAGGAACCTATAGCTGATGTCATTACAGGTTTCATTTATGTGCATTCCTATCCTGCCTTAGCTTTATTTGATTCGGGAGCATCACATAGTTTCATATCCACAAAATTCATCTCTGTACACCACATAGATACGGGATTTAGCAAGAAGATATGTAGAGTAATGACCGGTGGAGGACCCCTACCCATCACTGAGACCTATAATTGCCCTATCACCATATCAGGCCACCAATTCATAGCACCTTTGATTGTGATGCCCTTACCCAACTATGATGTAGTCCTAGGGATGGACTGGTTGAGTAAGCAGCATGCGCTGATAGACTGTCACAAAGGATGTGTAGTCTTCAGCCCACCTGGAGAGCCAGAGTTTGAAATCTCTCGAACTCCGGAGGATATGGAGTGTGTTACCTACACCTCTATCACAGAAGAATTCGGACCTCTCCATCCTATCATAGCAGAATTTATGGATGTCTTCCCTGATAGTCTTCCCGGGTTACCCCCAGACCGAGACATAGAGTTCACCATTGACCTAGTCCCCGGTTCTTCCCCTATTTCTAAGGGATGCTACAGAGTCAACCCAAAGGAGGCCAAGGAGATGAAGGATCAGATCAATGAACTGAAGGCTTTGGGATTTATCCGAGACGGAGCTTCACCCTGGGGAGCACCTGTCTTATTTGTTCCCAAGAAGGACGGAACTGTGAGGATGTGCATCGACTACCGGGCGCTGAATAATATCACCATCAAGAACAAGTATCCTTTGCCCCAGATCGATGACCTATTTGACCAACTCAGTGGAGCCAAGGTGTTCTCGAAGATTGACCTCAGATCCGGCTACCATCAGATCAAGGTCAGGAAAGAGGACATTCCCAAGACGGCATTCAACACCAAGTATGGGCAGTTTGAATTCTTGGTCATGCTGTTTGGACTGACGAATGCTCCTGCTGTATTCATGAACCTTATGAATAAGGTTTTCCATGAATACTTAGATCAATTTGTTGTTGTCTTCATTGATAACATTTTGATCTATTCGAAGACTGAAGAGGAGCATGAGGAGCACCTCAGGAAAGTTCTGGAAACTTTGAGGAAAGAGAAGTTATATGGTAAGCTATCCAAATGTGAATTCTTTCTAGACAAGGTAGATTTTCTTGGCCATGTTGTCACAGGAGAAGGAATTTCGGTGGATCCTAAGAAGATAGATGCTGTGGAGAAGTGGTCTACCCCAAGCTCAGTTGCTGAGATCAGAAGTTTCTTGGGATTGGCTGGCTATTACTGGAAGTTTGTGAAGGATTTTGTCAGAATTGCTGAACCAATGACGAAGCTTACTCGGAAGAATGAAGAGTTCATCTGGACGAAAGATTGCCAGGCTGCATTCGAGGAGCTGAAGAAGAGGCTTACCACTGCACCAATCCTTGCGCTACCCGCAGGAACTGGTGGTTTCTCAATCTACAGCGATGCCTCTAGAAAAGGACTGGGTTGCGTTCTTCAACAAAATGGAAAAGTGATTGCTTACGCATCTAGGCAATTATGGAACCTTAAGAAGAATTATCCCACACATGACCTGGAGCTTGCTGCAGTTATCTTTGCATTGAAGCTATGGAAGCATTATCTCTATGGAGAGAGAGTGTAAATATATACAGATCACAAAAGTCTGAAATATGTTTTCACTCAGAAGGAGCTGAATATGAGACAAAGAAGGTGGCTGGAACTGATGAAGGATTTTGACATCGACCTGCAGTACCATCCGGGTAAGGCTAATGTGGTTGCTGATGCACTTAGTCGATACCCAGTGGCGATGATCTTGACCAAGGAGCGACACTTATTGGAGGACATAGAGAAGCTTGGTCTGGAGATTGTACTGCCTGAGGAGAAGATGAAAGAACTGGGGCGAGAAGCTGATGTACCTGGAGCTGACTCAACTATGATGCAGTTGCAATTGCGTTCAAGTTTGATGGACAAAATCAAGGAGACACAATTTCAAGACGAGACGCTTTGTAAACTCAGAGATGAAGTGCTGGCAGGAACACTTGAAGGTTTCTCTATCGCCAGTGACGGAGCATTGAAGAATGGTACGAGGCTGTGTGTACCATCTGACGAATTGAGGAATGAGCTGATATAAGAAGCGCACCAGTCACAGTATTCCATACATCCTGGAGCTAATAAGATGTATCGGGATATGCGTACCATCATTTGGTGGTATAGAATGAAGAAGGATGTATCGAGATTTGTGGCTAGATGCTTGATTTGCCAACAAGTGAAGGCTAGCAGACAGAGACCCGCAGGACTTCTACAGCCGCTGGACATTCCGGAGTGGAAGTGGGAGCATATAACAATGGACTTTGTGTCAGGACTGCCTCGATCCCAAGGAGGGAAGGACGCCATTTGGGTTATTGTGGACCGACTGACTAAGTCGGCACACTTTATTCCCTTCAAGGTTGGTTTATCCACCGAGAAGTTGGCGGCACTGTACATGCGACACATCTACCGGATTCATGGAGTAACGGTAAGTATTGTATCTGACCGAGATACTAGATTTACCTCACATTTTTGGAAGAGTTTACATGACAGCTTGGGAACAAAACTGAAGTTCAGCACAGCCTATCATCCCCAAACTGACGGACAATCTGAGAGGACTATCCAGACGCTAGAAGATATGCTGAGATCTTGCATCTTGGAATTTGGAGGGTCTTGGGAGGATCACTTGCATTTAGTGGAATTCTCCTACAATAACAGTTACCAAGCTAGCATTGGTATGACCCCATTTGAAGCTCTTTATGGACGTCGTTGCCGTACCCCACTTGCATGGGACGACGTAGGAGAAAGAGTACTACTGGGGCCAGAGATGGTGACTTACGCAGCAGAGAAGGTGAAGGTGATCAGAGACAAGCTCAGGATCGCCCAAGACAGGCAGAAGCATTGGGCTGATAGCAGTCGTCGACCATTGGAATTTGAAGAAGGAGATAGTATCTTTGTGAAGATTTCTCCTACCAGAGGAACTATCAGATTTGGCAGAGCTAGGAAGCTGAGTCCCAGATATATCGGACCATTTCAAGTTTTGAGCCGAATTGGTGAAGTGGCGTATCGGTTAGCTCTACCAGCTAATCTTGAGGGCGTGCACAACGTCTTCCATATTTCGCAACTCAGATGCTATATCCCGGATCCGAGTCATATTTTGGATCATTCAGAGCTGGAGATTGGACCCAGTCTTACAGTACCAGAGAAGCCTGTAGCAATTTTGGACAGAGGCGAGAAGAGGACCAGGACTTCGGTGACTCCCATAGTCAGAGTTATGTGGAGGCACGATTCCCCAGGCGAGTCTACCTGGGAGCGGAAAGATGAGATGCGGTAGCAGTATCCGTACTTGTTTGAGACCTGAGGTAATTCCTAACCTTATCTTTTAAATTTCGAGGACGAAATTTCTTAAGGAGGGAATGTTGTAAAACCCGTAATTTT
>JANAVB010038614.1:1786412-1815900 GCA_029216955.1 Iris pallida | reverse complement strand
GATCAATCTAACACCAATCTCGAGTTCACTATAAACCGAGTCTCGAGGCACAGTTACAAGGATGTGGCCCAAAATTAGCTACGTGGCTGTACACTCCATTCCTCATGAATTACTATAAATAGCAAGGTGCTATTCCCTTGCACAGACAGACAGAGACACACACATACATACATAGAGTATTTATTCACCGGAGCCGAGGTTGCGTTCGATCGTCCAAGGAGTAAGGTAGAGTTAATAGTACTTTCCCGAGCCTCTACCGTCACCCCAGAATCTAAACTAAACAATTGTACTTAGATTGCTTTTCCTAGATTTTGTTCTTAGGCTCTTTTGTACAAGCGAGTTTGTATTTGTGAGTCAAAGTTCAGTCCTCCTATAAAATTGTTCTGTTCTACGACAATCAATGGCAAACACGATGCGACTCTGCTGGGGACTAACTTCTCCACTGCTGATAAGTTGGTGACACAATCGGACGCAGCCAAACTCGGTTCCACGTAACAAATGCTGGTTGTTCATTTCGACCAGCAAGCGTTTGAAGAGATGCTCTCCGAAGGGAGCGCTAGCCCGATCCAGAAGCGAGCCAGCACAAAAAAGGCCCGTAGCGTGGAGGCCCAAAACTGTTGTCTTTCCCAAGCTCTGGAACAAGTTTTCTTTGCTGCTCAAGACGGCGAAGAAGACTCACATGCGGTCCACTTCAGGCCGTAGGGGACTATGCTGTCCCCAAGTCCGACAAAGGAAAGCACTACGATGCTGGACTTGTGGGGGCAAAGGGGAACTCTATGCGGTCCAAGAAGAAGCCACATATGGGTGCGGCCGCAGGAAGAATGCATATGCGGCCACTAATCCCAGCCGCATGGAGAATGCATATGCGGCCACCAATCCCAGTCGCATGAAGAATGCATATGCGGCCACCAAACTCAGCCACAGGGAAATGGCCTATGCGCACCCAATCCCAGCTGTCGACCATCCGCCCTATGCGGCTCGGGTTCAGTCTTCGATCGCCTCTCATACGGGCCTGACCTCATAAGCTCCAATGAAATGTGCCAGATTCTATGCGGCACAGCTTAGATTCTTCCTACTACACACCCTCGGGTGCTAGAGCAAGAAGTCTAGGACAGTGCGGGCTCGTCGAGCTCAGTCAGCTGTCCAACTTCTGACCATCAGAGAGTCCCGCTAACTGTTATGCGGGCCTCTGATAGAAAGTTGTACAGAACCGCCCATGTCCAGCCCCCGACGGCAAACAGACAGGGTGGCTCTCAAAAGTCTTCCAACATTGATCGAGGGCAAGTGCTTTTACTAGCCCCGCATCAGGGAGCAAACATGATACCTACGCATTCATGTGCTCGGGATTCCCGGGCTCATAAAACGAGTGCAAAGGTGGATCGAGATGTTCTTGAATTACGAGATGTGATCCTTCACAAGCGCAAGGAAAGAGAAGAAACCTTGGCATACAAAGAGTCCTTCCAGGGATGTCACTGCACTCAAGTTATTGTTAATTGCTGCTGCAACAAGACAGCAATGCAAGAGGACCGGTAGTCATCTTCCAACGACTGCGGCAGCCAGGACCGGTCCTAGAACAAAGCTCGGGGGATGAGGAGCTTCCTTTTGCCTCCTGTAACTTTGCCCGGAAGGTCCCTACCGGCAAAGGAGGAAAGAAAATAAACATGTCCAGCCGACAATCTAAACCAGCACGCCAAGAAACTCTCATCCAGGGGGTTGTCCACAGCCGTCGTAGGAGGGGTTTATCAAGGTACCCATTCAAAGACGAAATCTTCAACACTTAGGGATTCGTCGTCCACTTCCCTGGAGGTAGCTGGAGCGGATAGCACTCCTCGGAACATCCACAATAATCCGCATTTCAGGAAGATGAACCAGGGAAACAATCCCCTTAATAGATACAATAGACTCAGACGTCCCTGAAAACGTCCACAAATGCCGAAACGAGGCAACCTCCTATACATGGGGTAGCACCCCTCCGAGTCCGAACCAGTGGAGAATATTCCCACATACCCCGACGACTTCTCTATGCGAGGGTATGATTCGGAGGGCACGTCTTCTACAGTTCCTTCTATTCTCCTCATGTGAAGACAGTATTCATGACAAAAATGACCAAGACAGTCCCAGTGATCGACAATGCCTCGACACTCTTGAGGCCATACTTCAAACCTTGGTTAAGTTAGTGGATGAGATCAAGGCGGCCCTACTGGCTCTACAAACAAGGACACTTGGTCAAACAAGCTTGGGTCCTGCCATCAATGCAGACTCAAACACGACCGCGCCAACCCCGGGCAATGATTCGCCCGGAGTATCGGCTCCCACTGCTGTAGAAGAGGCTAGGGAGGTGAGAAGAGAAGTCCAGGAGCTTCGTGCAATGTTTCATGCCCGAGAATCCTCTCAGGACCTCAGGATACGACAACCGTATCCCGTTGCATTGAGAGATGTCCCCTTCCCTCCACGATACTAACATTCATTATCAATCCATATGACGGGAAGACCTCTGCGAGCCGATACATGACCTACTTTGAAGTAACAGACCATCTGCCGCATGACGACGCCATCCTCATGCAGTTGTTCATCGGGGCATTAGAGGGGATCGCGCTCGATTGGTACCACAACTTGCCGGATAACTGATCATTCCTTTGCCGGCTTCAAACATATGTTCTTGGAAAGGTTCAAGGTAGGACAAGATGTGACAATGTCAACCCTCATGGACGTTGTTCAAGGGAAAAAAGAACTAACAAGGAATTACATCGAGCGGTTTTGCCAAACCGCAATGAAATTACCCTCTGGTAACCCGGACTCTTCTTTAATTGAGATTTGCCAAAAAGGCTGTTCCCCACAATCGGCCTCTGGATGGGTGAAAGTCAATTGAAAGACTGGAAGGCCTTCATCTTTAGCGCCACTAGCGCAGAAGCAAAATTGAAGAAGGCTCGCCAACTGGGGTTGCATATCTCTGATGGAGAGGATAAAAGAAAACCCTAATACCGACAACAACAACGGCGGTAGTTCCTCTAACAACCAGGACACCAAAGGTAAATAGGCTATGGTGGCCGATACAGCCCAGAAGCCTGAACCAAAGCAGGTAGAGAAGCAGTGGCCTCAGGTGACTTACTCCTTCGAGGATAGCCATGTCAAGCCCATCTTTGACATGCTCTTGCAAGAGATAGAATTCAGCCCTCCACCAAGATGTGAACCTCGACTTGCATAGATAGAGAACCTGAAGTACTGTCACTTCCACCGCTACGTCCACCACGCTACTCAGGACTCTTTCAATTGAAGCGTTACATCCAGAACCTCATCGATTCCAAGGCTCTATCCATTAATTTCGAGGAGGTAACTGTCGCCGCCAATATGGTGTCGGTCCAATTCGGCAGCTTCCTAACGAGAACTCAAGATGGCGTAGTACCCATCCCGTGCAACAATGGAGGTCACTAATCTTTACCTCCCCGAGACCAGACGACTGGGCTGGTACCCCTCACCACGTCACGAGGGAGGTCATGTGGGTCCATCCGGACTTAGTGCCTGAAGTAACCCAGTCAGCATCATCCTCCACCGCAAAGAAGGGCGGGAAGGCTAAGTCTTGCCACACAATCTTAGTCGAAACCGAAGAAGCAACAGTTGTCGTTACCCGGTCCGGTGCACAATCACAACCCATACCGGGTAACTCGGCTTAAGATCATCATCCGGCCACTACTAATGCCCCAGGACCTTCTCAGCCTCTGCCGGCCGACAAGCCTAAGCCAAAGGAAACCCGCTTCGACAAGCCGATGTAAAAACCCTAAATTTCTACTATATTTTTTTCTAAATTTGGTAATAATTTTTTATTTTGTATTGTACGTCGTATAGTTGTATTTCAAAAGGTTGGGTTGGAATCCCTAAATATGTATTACATTATGTATACATATTTTATGTACTAAAAGTATTTAAAAAAAAGGTAAGTTATCCTAAATATAGGTTTTAAAATAATTACCTAAAGTAATTTTAACTAATATCTTCCTATCAAAATCTTATTTCTACAAACTTAGAGCTTTTCCCGAAATAATTTTTTTTCTTGACTTCGAGTATTTTTAAGTATCTTTCTTAAAATATTAGACTCATAAAAACTAGTTTTACGTATTATAATCATCTTTCAAAAATTAGTATATATTATTTTCCAACTTTCTTCGATTACCCTTTGACCGTGACTAATTCCCTTTATCCTATTCTTTCACCAATTCTGTACTCCCTTATGTCCACCCTAACTAAATTGACCCTTCTGGACCCAATGGAACTGTCTGTGCCACCACCCGAGGTCACCTTGCATAGTTGTTGCACAAAACTCGTAATTCGTGCCACCTTGATCATCGCAGCACACCAGGCGTCCTACCAGGCAAGACACCTTGTCATTTGCTGTTTATTTATTTTAGCTCATATTTCATGCATTATTCATTATTTTTTATGCAAAATAAACTGTGATACATGGCATAACCTGTTAGAACTTACTGTTCAGTTATATTTCCTGCTATGCATTATTTTTTTCTTATACATTAAACCAAGATTTAAGGGACCACCTTTGTATATTGCATTTATAGGCCTTGACACGTTTATACTACGTTGTTGTGAGTCACATATAGGACTCGAACATGCATGATTGGCTGGCCACAGTACGTATAAGCCGTGCGTTAGGAAATAACTGCTAATAGAGTTGCATGCTAGAAGATTTAGCAGTTATGAGTTGGCATTGGGCAGGGAGAACATGATTGGAAGTTGGCTACAACCCTATCTGTCGTACACTCGCTCGCTATGAGGAACGATAGGTAGACTATATGCTATAGACTCGCTCGATACTGAGGAATAGTATGGTGTTGTGACTCGCTACTGAGGTACTATATTGATATTTTCTTGGCTTGACCCGGTAGTCATGCGACCATGAACTGTTCTTAACTATATTTTACTTAGAACGTTAGGCACCTTTATCCGTTAGGTACGAGTACTTTTGGTTTGGGTACTTGTATCTGACCGTGGCTTGGAACAATAACTTGTCGCGGACTAGCTAGTTTGCCACATCTTGTCCTTGTTTGGTTGTAGGTGGCTTACTACTCCGATGAGAAGTATTGAACCTTGTTGGGGACCGGATACCATCTTGGATTCATAGCATGGAAGCTATCACCGTGAATTAGTTTACCATCTCCTATCCTTGTTTGGTTGGGGGGATGGTAAGCTAGTTCAATAGGTGTGTATTGGACCATGTTATAATTCAATTGACTTATTTATTTGAGCAATATTTATTCAGTTTATATGGCATGATAATATGTATCTTGTTACGTCCCTCTGAGGACCTGGTTATCTCTCAAGGTGTGTGCTCTTATCTTTCGCAGGTATTCTAGCTCTATCCGTGATCCTCTCTATTTCTTGAGGATGATTGCGCTTGGATCGTCTTCGCTTCGCTCGCCAAAAATTATCTTTTTCCATGTATTTTTCCCTTGTTGGTAGTGGATTGTCTCCGCCCAACATATTATCAAGACAATTCATTATAAGTATAAAATATTTTTATTCTTTCGTTTTGGTGGAAGATTAGTTGTTATAGTTTCTACTGCATTTTAAGCTTATGTATACATACGATGTTTCACATATTGGAGTATACTTCGTATGTATGCAGCTGGCATGTCTACGTTCCTAGTCCTACGTATTTTGGGATTCGGGCGTTATATGTTTGTGGTGGCCCATGCAGGTCGAGATAAATTATTTGGTTACTTTACCGTATCAAGCCAGCCTGCGTATAGGATTAGAAGTCTAGGATCTCATCCACATACTTGACCTTTTCCTCGATCCCATATTCGAATTACCGTTCGACTCATTAATTGCATCTTGCTTGATTCCTTCTATCATTATTCTTATCTTCCCTTCGTGCTTGCTAGAGATTGACCCTACTAGTTAGATGTCCCAAGCACCCTTAGCTTAATTCTTTAAGTTGGGTAGAATACCCCACGACCTGACACAACCTTGACCATTAAGGGAATACAAATAGTATTATCTAGACCATAGAGACTAGAGGAATTTAACCCATTTGGTCAACCAAGCCTTGGTCAATAAAACTGTAGAATGATGGTATAGGAATAAACAAGACTTAGATCCTTATGACTCTTAGACTATTCATATTTATTTTTATTTCATCTACCATCGTGCATATGTTCTACTATCTAGACTAATGATGCTAATATAGCCTAGTATTTGCAAGCTAATTCTTTATCGAGCTTGATCAAGGCATATGATATTGAGCGGCCGCTCACTAACATATTGTCTAATCAGAACCGGTGCAGGATGGTCTGATCAACCAAGTGCACTTTGGTTCACTTTTGTCTATTATTCTACGTGGATGGAACATAATTAAACTTGGCCTTTAGAATCCCATCCACGACTGCCTTGACAATTCTTTTAAAATTATCCTGTCATCTTTGAACCACGAACTCGTATTCGATAATATCGTCTTTGAACTCCTTATTGCGTTCGCCTTCACCTATTTTAGAAGGACGAAGGAGTTATGCTAGAACTTCCTCTAGCCTTCCTATCGATTATGACCGTTATCACTCGATGTTGCTATATCTTCATCCTAAACTACTCATCCTTTTCTTGGCCCTATATTCGCTATCATGAACCTTCCAAATCACTTAATTTAGGCATGAACCTAATCGATCTCTTACTCGTGCCTCAACCTACCCTCAAGAAAGCATATCTTCTAATCCCTAAATTATTTCTCTTGATACCATGCTATTCTTTATTGCATGTTATCTTGATTAAACTTTAACCCTAATCATTTTCCTTCTGGCGTTAGTTAGCCATATCCATAATTTATTTTCGTCGCTATTTGAAATCGCAATTTTCTATTGCATGTTTGCATTGAACGTCGTTTCTTTGCCTCGTCCAGTGACTTGATCGTATTCATTACCGATACACCCATGTGACCTTCTCACCCACCCTCTACTAATTCTTAATTTCGAGGACAAAATTCTTTTAAGTTGGGTAGGATGTAAAAACCCTAAATTTCTACTATATATTTTTTTTGTAAATTTGGTACTGATTTTTTATTTTGTATTGTACGTCGCGTAGTTGTATTGTACGTCGAGCGCGAAATTTCGTTTTTGCTCGACGAGTGCGAATATGTGCGAGCGTACATATTTTTGGAAAAAACATTTTTATTTTAATATATGTAATAATTATTTTAGCTATCGTACCAAAATTTCCAACTTTATGATTTTATTTATGAAAAGCCTTTCATTTATACAGTTATAATAATAAATAATATTCTTATAAAATGGTATACTGAAAAAGTATATTTATGTAAATATTATTTGTGCATACATATATATTTCGTAATTATTTATTAATTTATTTTTAAATAATAATATAATTTTTGAAATTATTATTATTAGTATTTTTGGAAAACATATTTTGAAATTATCGTGACAATTTAAATCTTTGATTAGATTTTATGGATTGATTTAAATAGTTTAAATTTAAAGATAGAATTTATATTGAGTTTAGATTATCTAGATCTAAATTAGAATTGGATTTGGTTTATTATTGATTGAATGATTTAAATTGGATTTAAATTAATAGATGAATTATCTAATTGGGTTTAAATCATAATCCTTATCTAAGTGGGAATTCCCACCTCCTATATAAGGAGAGGTACTCCTCCACATAAATATTCTACAAATTACTCCATCCTCCATAAACGAACGTGAGTGCATTGTGTCCATGTCCGCGCCCTTCCCATCCACTAAAATTTTCTGTTACATTTACATGTTCCAATGAACGTGTCTGACACACCCGTACAATCTCAAATGCTACTCCTAAACTCTAACCCATGTCCTCCATCTTCGGCCAAGCTGCCAAACGTCGCCCTGTTTCAGCCTCGACCCTTGTCCCGGCCATACAACAGCTCCGTCTCAGACCACAGCCAACCACTCGTGCCCAAATTCCCGACGCCCTAGCCGAACCTACCTCCACTTCGACCCAGGCCAAGTCGGTCGGCAGCCATCACCTACTTCCACCGCCACCAACGCCAACCCGACCACCGACTGCCGTGCCAAAACCCCAGACCCACGCCATCCTCCAGTCCACTCTCCGTGTCCGGCCACCCATCCTGGCCGCCCCATCACTCCGACGGTGCCCCCGCAACCACCAAGCACCACCACCCCGTCACCTTCATCTTCCCCATATCCGACCTCCCTATCCCGTGTGCCACCCAAACCTACACCACCACCGCGGCCATCACCGCGGCAGTCCACGCCCTCCACCACCATCCCAAAAAAGAGGGGAAAATAAAACCCAAGGAGACCTGACTCACCTTCTCCGGACCGTCCCCCGTCGTGACCTTCGTAGCCGCCGCCGCGTGCTCGCACAGTCGATCCGACGCGCGCGACCGCCTCCTTCCCCGACCACAGCACCGGCCGACCCATCGCCGCGGGTACCTCTGAGGTCCACCGCGCCTCCACCAATATTCCTTGCGTCACCCCGATCACGGCAAGGCAGATGGTCCACCGCCAGATGCGTGCGGTAAACACGCCCGGCGAACGCGCTCCCTTTCGATTTGTGCCGCCGGCGTCTTGCCGACCCTAGCCGGTGATTCTTTCGACCGCGCCTCACTTCTCCTCCGCCCGCGCCAAGCCATCGCGGCCGCCACTCCGAGCGCCGCCTAGTGTAGCCAGCGAGCCGCACGTCCATCTCTCCTCCGCCGCTCTCTCTCCTCCCGCCCGTACCTCTCTCTCAGCTCCTCCTCCTATCCGCTCCTCCGTCGGACCACCGATCCCCTCCGCTCTCCTGCTCCCTCTCTTCCGATCGCCTCTTCCACTCTTCCCCTTCCGCTCATCCCTTCTTCCATTCTTTTTTTTTGTTCTGAAACTTTTCTCTCTTCCCCTTTTTTTTTAGTTTTGATGTTTAACACTTTTTGGTTATTTTTTTTCTTCTTTCAAAAGTATGTTATAACAGTAATCATAAGTATGTTACAACAGTAGCAGCGTTAGCTGCTGTGCCAATTTTGTTGGTATATTTTTTTGTATATATATATATATATATATTTATTATTATTTTTTATTAATAGTATTAGAATTAGTTTAGTATATGAGTATAAGTTATATTGTTAAGAGTAATTATTATTATCATTTTATTAATTTAGTGTTATTACTATTTATTTTATAAAGTGTAACAAAATATAGCATTTGGCTTAGGCCGTTTATAATTTCAAAAGGTTGGGTTGGAAACCCTAAATATGTATTACATTATGTATGCCTATTTTTATGTACTAAAAGTATTTGACAAAAAGGTAAGTTATCCTAAATATAGGTTTTAAAATAATTACCTAAAGTAATTTTAACTAATATCTTCCTATCAAAATCTTATTTCTACAAACTTAGAGCTTTTGCCGAAAACGATTTTTTTCTTGACTTCGAGTATTTTTTAAGTATTTTTCTTATAAATAATTAGACTCATAAAAACTAGTTTTTACGTATTATAATCATCTTTCAAAAATTAGTATATATATTATTTTTCAACTTTCTTCGATTACCCTTTGACCGTTACTAATTCCCTTTATCCTATTCTTTCGCCAATTCTGTACTCCCTTATGTCCACCCTAACTAAATTGACCCTTCTGGACCCAATGGAACTGTCTGTGCCACCACCCGAGGTCACCTTGTATTGTTGTTGCACCAAAGTCGTAATTCGTGCCACCTTGATCATCACAGCACACCAGGCGTCCTACTTGGCAAGACACCTTGCCATTTGCTGTTTATTTATTTTAGCTCATATTTCATGCATTATTCATTATTTTCTTTATGCAAAATAAACTGTGATACATGGCATAACCTGTTAGAACTTACTGTTCAGTTATATTTCCTGCTATGCATTATTTTTTCTTACACATTAAACCTAGATTTAAGGGACCACCTTTGTGTGTTGCATTCATAGGCCTTGACACGTTTATACCACATTGTTGTGAGTCACATATAGGACTCGGACATGCGTGATTGGCTGGCCACCAGTACGTATAAGCCGTGCGTTTGGAAATAACTGCTAATAGAGTTGTATGCTAGAAGACTTAGCAGTTATGAGTTGGCATTGGGCGGGAAGAACATGATTGGAAGTTGGCTACCACCATATCTGTCGTAGACTCGCTCGCAACTGAGGAACGATAGGTAGACTATATGCTATAGACTCACTCGATACTGAAGAATAGTATATGGTGTTGTGACTCGCTACTGAGGTACTGTATTGATATTTTCTTGGCTTGACCCGGTTGTCATGCGACCATGAACTGTTCTTAACTACATTTCACTTAGAACGGTTAGGCACCTTTATCCGTTAGGTACGAGTACTTTTGGTTTGGGTACTTGTATCTGACCATGGCTTGGAATAATAACTTGTCGCGGACTAGCTAGTTTGCCACATCTTGTCCTTGTTTGGTTGTAGGTGTGGCTTACTACTCCGATGAGAAGGTATTGAACCTTGTTGGGGTCCAAATACCATATTGGATTCATAGCATGGGAAGCTACGTCACCGTGAATTAGTTTACCATCTCCTGTCCTTATTTGGTTGGGAGGATGGTAAGCTAGTTCAATAGGTGTGTATTGGACCATGTTATAATTCAATTGACTTATTTATTTGAGCAATATTTATTCATTTTATATGGCATGTTATTATGTGTCTTTTTACGTCCCTCTGAGGACCTGGTTATCTCTCTAGGTGTGTGCTCTTGTCTTTCGTAGGTATTCTAGCTCTAGCCGTGATGCTCTCTATTTCTTCGAGGATGATTGCGCTTGGATCGTCTTCGCTTCGCTTGCCAAAAATAATTTCTTTTTCCATGTATTTTTCCCTTGTTGGAGTGGATTTGTCTCCGCCTAACATATTGTATCAAGACAATTCATTATAAGTATATGATATCTTTTATTCTTTCGTTTTGGTGGATGAGATTAGTTGTTATGGTTTCTACTGCATTTTACAGCTTATGTATACATACGATATTTCCACATATTGGAGTATACTTCGTATGTATGCAGTTGGCATGTTTACGTTCCTAGTCCTACGTATTTTGGGACTGGGGCGTTACAGCCACTCCGTAAAGACGCACCTCAGGGGCTGGAGAGGCCTTACAATTTTGACATCCTGGCACAATTGGCCAACATACCAGCAAAATTATCATTATACGAGCTCCTGAGACTCTCCAAGGATGTTCGTGTCGCACTAAGCGAAGCACTCTAGAATGCTGACGCTTATTTGGCTCAGGTCAAGCTTACAAGAGAGAGCTCGCCAACAGATTTCCAGGACAGTGCTTGTACAGGTGCAATGCCCAACATAGTGTTTACTCAGGATATGCTCATCAAGACTAACCTGCATGATCGCCCTCTGTATTATACTGGATACATCGGCGACATCAAAGTAGATCGGATGCACATTGATCTCGGTTCTTCAATAAGCATCATTCCGAAGAGCTTGCTTCACCTCCTGAGCATTCCTATGCATCGACTGACACCTACCAGCACCACCATCAACGCTTTCAATTCAGGAAGAAGCTATCCTATTGGAAAGATTCGCCTGAAATGCCAAATTGGCGACCTCCAGTCGGAAGTAACTTGCTATGTCATAGACGCAGATACGTCCTACAACATTCTTCTGGGGCGTCCTTGGATACACGATTATATGATCGTGCCCTCCATATTGCACCAGTGCTTCAAATATGTCGACAAGCACGGCTTCATAAAAACGGAATTTGCCGACATTGATCCCTTCAAAGGGGTTGAATCCTACTATTCGGATGCCTGCTTGTACGAGAAATCAAAAAAGCACCTGGTCAAAGAGGATGCTCAAGATCAAACAGAGGCTACAATAGGATCATAAGAACCTTGAAGATCTACCTCCAGGCCTGCAAGCCAGACAGAACTGCACCTCTTGTAGCTACTCTGCGCAAAGAAGTAACCAGTCTACCGGTGCTCACCGTACAAAAGTAGCAAATAGTTATCCGACTCCCAAGGTCTAGCCCGGGGTCGAGACCCACTGTGGAGCCAATGACAATCAGACTGCCAAGAGCTGGCCAACAACAGTCAGAAGAGATCAATCCTTCTGTTAAGCCGATGGTCATTCGTCTCTCCAGGACAAATCGACAGCCAAGCGCTAAGCCAGGGACCGCTAGTGAGCCAACGACCCACGGCCAGCATCACCAGCGGAACCCTTGATGATCAAGCTACCCAGGTCATCCTTCCAATCTTCGATAATACCGGGGGTGGCTGAAGAGTAGCTAGAGATAGCCAAATATGTGGCTACACATACTGATGTTCCCTCTGCCGATGATGTAATATCGCCAGAGAAGATACCTTATTTTATTAATAAAGGGTTATCTTTGAACTACCTCGAGCTTAACAAGCTCCGTATAATGTATGCTATGGAACACGGTATGGGCATCAACTTACACACACAAGTGACAAATGTCTATACCACGAACCAACTTACTTCCGTGGAAGGCGCTTGCTTCATAGTCCCGGGAGAGGATCATCCAATCATCTTCGGCCGAAAGAATGGTCAATAGTCCTTTAGGCCAGAGGAAGTCGATCTCGAACCCGACACCAGGAGACTGCCCCTTTATCTGTATAGCTCCCGATCCAAATACTTCATGCAAAAACAGGGGTATGACAAGGAGACTACACCAGGCTTGAACTACGGCACCGGCCGGCGATTACCTTTGCAATTGCCGGTCCCGGCTGGAAAATCACAGGATTATTACAGTAAGACCAGACGTGGTCTAGGCTATGTTACACCTGCAACAACTCCTGAGAGCTCGGATGAGGAATGCGAATGGCATTCACATTCAACCGGGTCACCCACTTTCGATTCAGATGTCAGCATCGGGGACGTACTCAGGCAAGCTTGGTCTGTCAATATGGCATTTGTTGACGCATACGAAGAAGACAAAGACATACCTAAACTCCTTGAGTTAGAGCCTTGGGTCCAACAGCTAGATGTGCAATGGAAGATGCGTTTCGAACGAAGAGATCCCCCTACCGAAGATGAGGTCATGCAAGTTGACGTCGGCGATGAATCCTCTTCAAAGCCAATCTTCGTTAGTAAAAGTCTGACAGACGAAGAGCGGGAGTCGTTATTGAAACTCGTCAGAGAGTATATCGACATGTTCGCCTGGAGCTATGAAGACATGCCAGGGCTAAACCCCGTGATTGCACTCCATAAGCTCAACATTCATCCGGACGCGAAGCCGGTCAAGCAACAACAACGACGGTTCCGCCCAGACATCATGAATTCTATCGAAGCTGAGGTTAACAAACTAATAGCCAGCGGCTTCATCCGTGAGGTACAACATCCAGACTGAGTCGCCAACATAGTACCGGTCCTCAAGAAGAATGGGAAGATCCGAATTTGCATCGACTTCCGGAATCTGAACGAAGCATGTCCTAAAGATGAGTTCCCTCTTCCTATTACGGACGTAATGATTGACAACACATGTGGCTTTGAGTGCATGTCATTCATGGATGGCTTCTCAAGATACAACCAAATCAAGATGTTTCATGACGATGAAAAGCATACATCATTTCGAACGCCGATTGGCGTGTACTGCTACACAGTCATGCCCTTTGGTTTAAAGAATGCCGGTGACACATATCAACGAGCTATGAGTATTATCTTCAGAGACCACCTGCGTAAGACTGTGGAATGTTACGTCGACGACATAGCCGTCAAAAGCCGCTCTAAGAAAGATCATCTGCACGATCTGAGGACAGAATTCGACCTGATGCGGGCACACAATTTAAAGATGAATCCCACCAAATCCTTCTTGGGCGTATCCAGCAGGAAATTCTTGGGTTTTATCATGACCGCCCAGGGTATCCATATAGACCCTGAGAAAATAAAGGCAATCATGGGGGTGGGTCCCCCGAGAAATCTCCGTGAGCTCAGAGGCCTTCAAGGGAGACTAGCTTATATCAGGAGGTTTATCTATAATCTCTCCGAACGATGTCAACCATTCACACACCTCATGAAGAAAGACGTCACCTTCGTATGGGATGAGGAGTGCCAACGTACCTTTGACAATATTAAAGAATATCTGTCGAAACCTCCAGTTCTGGTGGCCCCGGTTGCTGGAAAGCCATTTTTGCTTTACGTGCGAGCGATAGAGCATTCCCTCGGTGCTCTACTAGCACAAAACAATGATGCGGGACATGAATAAGCTATCTATTACCTCAGGCGAATGATGATAGGGCCTGAGCATAGATACATCGCTGTGGAGAAGGAGTGCCTCGCTTTGGTGTTCGTCATTCAGAAGACGCGATACTATGTTACGGGACAGACCATCCATGTTATATCACGAGTCAACCCCCTCAGGGTCCTCATGACCAAACCAGGTGCACTCAGCTCTCTCCTCGCTACCTGGGTGATACTACTGTCCCCTTACGACATAATCTTCGTCCCGCAGAAGGCTGTTAAAGGTCATGCTTTGGCAGACTTTTTAGCTACCCATCCAGGTTCGGAGACAACCAGAGTATATGAAGAGATTCCAGACAAGGTCGCCAATTCAAATATGGCTTCCTATGATACCGTCTGGCGAATGTTCTTCGACGGTGCTTCAATAACCGGGCCCAAGGGCAATATCGTTGTTGGGGTCGGAGTGGTACTTATTTCTCCCTCTGGATTGGTGATCAATCGGGCATACTCCCTCACGAAACCTTGTTCAAACAACATGGCCGAGTACAACGCCTTGGTTATCGGCCTCCGACTTGCAAAGGAACTGGGGATAGAGTACCTGGAAGCATATAGCGATTCACAGTTAATCGTTAATCAGATCCGGGGTCTTATGAAGTTCGCCATGAAGATATGATCCCTTATCATCAAATAGCAATCGCCATCATTACGTCCCTGAAAGGATTCTTCATAGAACATATTCCCAGACTCCGGAATATTAAAGCCGATGTCCTAGCAGGTCTTGCCGCTTCCCTGGCAGTTCCAAATCATACTCATCATTTGGTTGACGTAATAGGCCATAAATTGGTTTTTCCTAAGAACAACGTGCAATTTGCTGTGAGTTACTCTGTCCTGGAGGTCGACAAAACACAGGACTGGAGACTTCCATTTATTGACTTTGCAGTCTATGATATCTTGTCGAAAAACCCGAAAGAGGCCACTTCTATCAGAAGACGTTCTCTCAGATTCTTCTACGATACAGAGACAAAAATGCTGTATCGGCGATCCTATGATGGATTACTGTTCTGGTGTTTGTCAGATACGGAAGCCAAAGAAGCCGTGCACGAAGCTCACGATGGCGTCTGCGGGGCCCATCAACCTGGCCTGAAATTATAAGACCACCTTCGTCGGATGGGCTATTACTGGCTTACGATAGTAGCAGATGCGATAGATTATCCAAGAAAATGTAAAGCTTGTCAGGTCCACACGAATTTCATACACCAACCATCCGAATTCCTACATCCGACGGTGGCATCCTGGCCATTTGAGGTATGGGGAATGATATCATTGGTCCAATCACCCCGCATTCATCCAGAGGACACCGTTTTACACTCGCAATTACGGACTACTTCTCCAAATGGGCGAAAGCTGTTCCGCTTGCAAAACTGAAGACATCAAACGTGATCAACATCGTCAAGCATCAAGTCATTTATCGCTTTGGACTACCTCGAAGGATCATCCACGACAATGCTCCACAGTTCGCAAGCCATGTCTTCTATCGGTTTTGCGACAAACATCGAATTCAGAATGTTGTTTCAACACCATACAACCCGGCGGCTAATGGTCTGGCTAAAGCTTTCAACAAAACCATAATCAAGTTTCTCAAGAAGTTCGTGTCCTCAAACAAACGCGACTGGAATAAAAAGCTTGGCAAATATTTATGGGCGTACCGTACCACAGTCCGGACAGCCACTGGGAACACACCATTCTCTTTATTATACGGAAGTGAGGCAGTTCTCCCATTAGAAACTCAAATCTCCTCACTCCGCGTCGCCTTCACTTACCACTAACGTCGGATGATAATTACCGTCGTCGGCTACAAGAATTGGAGGCCTTAGATGAGAAGCGCCTGCTAGCTCAACAACGAATCGAGCTTTATCAAGCACGTATTTTTGGAGCCTTCAACAAAAAGGTCAAACTGAGAACATTCCAGGTAGGCGATCTCATCTTGGCAGTTCGGAGGCCGATGGTTATGACTCATAAAATCACCGGCAAGTTCCAGCCCAAGTGGGAAGGCCCATTTATCATCGAGGCTGTATTCTCCAATGGTGCTTAGCATTTTGCAAAGCAAACCGGAGACTTGCTCATGATGCCCATCAACGGCAAGTTCCTGAAGAAATATTATGTCTAAACGACACCCTCCGAATCAACCAGATTGTTGAGTTATGTACCCTTCGGTACCGCTGAACTTACACTCCGGATACCCCAAATGAATTCATATCGCATCTTCCTGGTAGCAAGTCATGTATGATCATACCTCTGAACTTCCTCCCTAGAAAAACATTTTCCTCAGAAACTTTACCCGCGCTTTCAGTGCATAAAAAGGGCAACATGTGCACAAAATTCCCGAAACAACCACGTCGATGTCACCTCTGAGTTGTTTCTCTTCCATCACAAACAAATTACCCCTTACATAGAACTTCCACGTCCATATTACCTCTGAGTTGTTCTATGTATTCTTCGTTGAGTCCACTCCTGCCACGTCCTCATTACCTCTGAGTAGGAAGACTCCGTTGTAAAACCCCTATACTTATCACGTCCTCATTACCTCTGAGTAAGTATGTTGGTTCTCTTTCGACTTATTATCCGTACCCAAAACCAGGGTATGCCAAGGGTAATAGGCCCACAAATGTCCACAGTTGACCACAAATGTTCGCAGCTGACCACAAATGCTATACTAGGTCCTCTAGCACATGTACCTCTTTTCTCACCATCACATGCCTCTGGAGCCCAGTTTTCCATGGCATTCCTTCGCCCAATACCAAGAACTTCCGTGTCTATCTCACCACGAAGTTGTTCTATGTATCTACATTGAGCCTATCCCTACCATGTCCTCAGTACCTCTGAGTAGGAAGGTTCTATCATCAAACCTCATGTTTACCACGTTCAAGTAAATATGCTGGGTTTCTCTATCGAACTTATTATCCATACCTAAAACCAAGGTATGCTAAGGGTAATAGGTCCACAGAAGGTCCCCCAGTGGGGCAAGTAACATAACACTAAAAATATTATACGAACACAACAGATACCACAAATAAAGGATGAAGTAAACATACTCATTCATTTTAAATCAAAAGTGCTACATTGTCTTGGGACCACGTCCCTGCTTAAAAAATGGAGAGACATAATAATAAAAAAGAGAAAAAAATTCGATTATGGTTCGGCGACACACAGTTCTCTGAGCCGGTCCTTCAGCTTGGTTGTTGACCGCTCGATCCTCAGTGCGGCCCGGCGCTCAGCTTCTTCAGTCAACTTCTCTGCATCCTCTAGATGCACATGAGCCTGCCAACGGTCTTCAAGTTTCTTCAGCACGCATTCCAGGGCATCAGAGGTTCGGGTGACTTGGTCGGTCTCCCGGCAAATTAACTCCTTATCTCTACTGGAGGCCTGGAGCTCAGATTCTAAGGAAGCCACTTTATCAGGAATTGGAGGATCTGTTCATTGGTATCGGCTATCCCACGAGAGACAGCCTCCTCCCGAGCCAAACAGTCATTTCCTCTCTGGCTTAGTTGATCATAATTCAGAGACGGATCTTGAAGGTCCTTCACCAGAGCGGGCTTGGACGTATTCAATACTGTCTTTACCTTCTCCATGGCAGTTGTAAGGAAGGCCCGCTCCTGATCTATGGCCAAAGACATATCAACTTGCCGCAACCCTTGAAGCTGAGCCACGAGCTTATCAGCTTCTACCAGTTTGGGCTCCAAGAGGTCGACTATCCCTACCCCGCCCGAGAGTGTTCTGAGAAGTTCAATTTGACCGCGGACACATTGACGAACCAGTACAAAAGATGTCCCTCTTTCCAGGGCAGCGTTGACCCCTCGCTTCAAATGGCGATAAAAACTATCAATCACATCCTTCGACGATTCGTCCAGAACTTTCGAAGTGGACGGTGTCAAAGGAAGAGTAGCCGGGAGAGTTGAAGACGGTTGCAAAGAAGAGGTACCAGAACTTGATGCCCCTATCACTAGGGATGCAAGTTTCGAGCGATAAGATGCTTGAATAGCAGTCATCTCCTCTTCCGTAGCCCGAAGGATTCGAAGGCTTGGCAGTGCAGATAGGTCGACCTCCGGTGTTGAAGCCACATTAACCGAGGAGGGTACAGGGACCATTTTTTCCCACCCCGGCAGTCCTGCTACTTGTCCTTCTGAACTCGACCCGGCAAGAGGGCCCTCGGTCTGAGCTGGAGGAGAAAGATGTGCACTTCCTTCCACTAAATCTACCCTGGTAGCTTCTCCCCCGACGGTGTCCGTTATCGACAGTGAAGGAGCAAGACCTGTGTGTCCAGAACAACCATCGATCAACTTAACCCGAAGGATATGAAGATAGAGCAAATGAACCTCATCACTAGTCAAGACATGACATAGCTTACCAGGGGAGGGTCGCTGAGGCTGAGGCTCACTTACAGCCACCGTATCATCCTCAACGGCGACACCTGAGCCACTTGCAGCCGCCTCCTCTGCCCCAGCCGCCCCGAAGGTGCATACAGCTGGGTCGGTATCAACTGGCTGAGGTTCAGCAACCTCGGGGACTAGTTTAGTAAAGCCCACATTGCCCCTGTTTGAGATGTCAGCAGCAGGAGGAATCTCAGCCGTCGCCTGGACGATCGTGGTGGAAGTAAGCTCGACAGTCATAGCACTAATTAAGGTGGCTATAGCAGGGTCAACCTCAGAGGCGGTAGCCGACTCTGGGGAGTTCACTTCTCCTGACTTCTACAAAAAAATGATGATCAGATTATATTTCAGAAAAGAAGAACTAAAAAGGGTGGTCGTAACTTGATTCACCTCTGAGATGGCTTCAACGTCATCACTTCTCTTCCTAGTGCTTGGCCCGCGAGGCTTGACCATAGCCCATTTTTAGGAGTAAGTTATGCTATCGACAGAGGACTCATACCTGCTCCTTTTACGTGCAGGACTAGGCACAGCAGGGGGCAGATCTGCCACCAAATCGTCTGCAGGAGGAAGCAGGTTATCAGGGTCATCCTCCTCGTCTACATTGATAGACTCCGAGTCAGACACTTCAATTGTCTTCCCCTTCCTGGACTCTCTTAGCTTCTCCTCCAAACCAGTACCGATAATGAAGCTGGTACTTGGGTCAAAATCTCTAGGGGACTTGTTCACCATAACATGGTACAGGGCCGCCATATATAAAATATGCTCCAACTCTCTAGCATCGAAAACAGAGAAGCTGGCACAGATATGAACCGTGCTATAATAATGCCAAGCCCGGATGCCGTCTAAAATGCTACCTTCAAAGCCCAGACAGGAGCTGGGATTGTCCAAGAATATTTGACTATACCCAAATTGTCGAGAGAATCGACTGGGTAAGTAAGGCTCCAAAAAGACGGAGTCGCGATTCTGATACACCAGATGTGCAGGGCGGATGTTCTGCCACCAGAGGAGCATCTTCTCGGACAAAAAATAGGGAGACGCAGCACCATCAAGATGTACGTCTCTTACTTCTTTGTCAGTAAAATGAGGAACAGACACGAAAAAGGAGTATCTGTCCACTCGCGCTAGCACCATCCGACAGGCTGGCATGGTAGTATACTCCCAGGGCATACGGCGGTACTGGTAGATGAAGGCATCATCAGCAGTCACATCGTCCTCTGGGCCAGGCCTCATCAAAGATGGGCAATGCATTAACAGCCACCCCATCAAATAATGATAAGACTGTTCGATTCGTTCAAAGTCCTTCGCCGTATCGCGAGCAATGACTTTGGACGAGAAGGTACGAAGGCCACGATAAATGCTGTATACCATGGCGGGGAGTAGAGCTAGCCTGCCTCCAAAGACTAGCTTCCCCGCGGAAAGGATCAGGTTGCGGCTGATTCTCTCAATAGCACCAGCCCCTCCCGAAACTACATAATTCTGCAGCCACAGTATCAGAAATCCCGCCAGGAGTGCCTTGTCGGACATCTTCTGGGTATCTTGATAAAAATAATTAAAGGTGTCAGATTGGCTCCCAAATCTATCACCCGTAGTTTTAACCCTCTTGGCGTTCAAAACCTGATTATGTACCTCTTCCCGGGTTCGAGGACTTCGAGGGGCAACCCGGCATGAGGCACCTAGTGCAAACAAGTAGCTGAGACAGGTCTTGGTGTGAGAAAGATTTCCTTCTGAACTATCGTTCTTCTTCTTCAACATGTGTTGGCACGTGCTATGGTGACATAGCAATTCTAGGTAAACAACCACAAAACCTGGGAACCGCTGCTCCAATTCTTCAAATTCTTCATTCGTAGGGGTATACGCCTCAAAAACTTCATCTCCCCTGGACAGCTTGGAGACCTTACGCATCTCATGGAGAGCGAGTCCCATTTCCACTCCAGGTGTGAAGAAGGTCCCCGTGCGACGGTTGTACATCTCAAGAAGAGCCATGAGCAGCTTCTTGTTTATGGACAGACCATAACAAGTGCCCCGTATGGCATGATAAAGACCAATCTCGAGCAGGAGTTTATTATATGTCTGCAAGATATACGAGGCCAAATTGATCCATGAAGGGGTGGGGTTCATCCAATTCAGCAGTGACAGCCGACCATTGGGGTAGGACCCCTTTTGAGCAATCTGGTTTACAAAAGTATCAGCTTGAGAGAACCGAAAGTTGGGACCCTGCACGTTTATAAAACTGCTCGGGGCCAACCCCATCACAGAGCGACTGATCGGTATATTGCCTTCGACTACCGATCTTGATGTTTTGTTGTAATGTATATCACCCACGAACATCTTCTGCTGGCTCAGAGTTAGGGAGTCCATCATTTTTCTGTCAATGGGCAGCATATTAAACCAGGACAACGGGAAATAATATTCCATATGAGGAATATGAATCGCCATCCCGTTGGGAGAAAAAATCCAACTTTCAGATAAATCTAGAACACTGGAGTTCTTTACAGTTAGGGCATCCCCAAAGAAGAACGCGGGTTTCAGATGCGTGCCCCCTAATTGCCCCGAGTTCATCATGCCCAAGAGGTAGAAGAAGGATTGGTTGCTGATGACCCTCAGCCTGTCCTCAGATTGGTCTTTAGTAATTTGGGTTGACACATATTCGACCACCTGGTCGAACGTCACACCCAAGGCAGATTGAGCCTGACCTACCAAGAGCTCCCCGGAGGGATTGACCGACAGCTTCACTGAAAAAGAAAGGAGGAAGAAGATAGTCAGAAAACAAAAACTAATTACTACTTCTTGAGCTTATGCGGCTTGTTTGGTAGGCGTCCATGCGGCCCAGTCCATAAGGTGCATATACGGCTATGAAGCATTTCTCATGCGGCTCGACCATGAAACATCATTCATGCGGCCCAGTCCATAAGGTGCTTACGCGGCCATGAAGCATCTCTCATGCGGCTCGGCCATGAAGTATCTTTCATGCAGCCCAGTCCATAAGGTGCCTATGCGGTCATGAGACGTCTCCCATGCGGCTCGATCATGAAGCATCTCTCACACGACTCGGTCATGAGACATCTCTCATGCGGCTCGGTCATGAGACATCTCTCATGCGGCTCAGTCATGAGACTTCTCTCATGCGGCTCAGTCTTGAGGCATTCATGCGGCCCATACAACACAGCTCATATGGATTCGTCACATAGAACTTGAGCAGTTCAGTGAAGACGAAAAAAGCATCAACTATGCCGAAGCATAACAGAGAAAGGCTCGCGCATAAAACATACGACATAGCCATTGTAGTTAGGGTTTGGATTAATAAAGTTTCTTTCTATCGCTCTTACCACTAATAGGAGGATAAACGTCTGGGTGGATCGAGCTCACCATATTCGATGAGGAAGCAGGTCCTTTGTCCTTCGCTGCAACGCTGGAAGAAGCCTTGGGAGCTATGAATGATTGAAGAAGAAGAGAAGCGACGACTAGGGCAATAGAAAGATTAAAGAAGGAAGAAAAGAACCTCTATCCTCAAACTGCTCGTATTTATAGGCTGGCAGGGGCATGTGAATCGATAGACACCGCTTCGAATTTTGTACTGGCCGAAGGATAAAGGCAACTCTTGGGATTCTATCCCCTTTCATGCAAGAGACGGCTCCGAATCATCAAAGCGAATCAAAAAATTTAATGCCGACTCTTGGGACTCTATCCAAAAGACGGCTTTAAATCATCAAAACAAATCAAAAGCAATTAATACCGAAGTAAAGAGATGCCCACGTGGCACGAAGCCGATATGCAATCAGAGAAGCTTATGCGGCATGAAGAACTTATGCGGTCTCGATGCTTCCTAAGGACATACCCATGCTTCTTATTCAAAGTATTTCAACAAATTGAAAACTTTGAAGGTGGTCTTGTAGAAGCATGGAAAAGGATGAGATTTGCTATGCGGCCGAAAAATCAAACATGAACTTCATGCGGCTCAAAACCCAGGAAGCTTCATGCGGTCCAAAAGCAACGGGGAGCCTTATGCGGTTCGAAATCAGCCTAAGCAACAAACGTCTCTTTATGTAGCTGGCCATAATTACTCTTACATAAAAGTGACAGCTCTGACAAAGATGACAGCTCTGATATGAAGACTAGACATGACATGCTCCTAAAAAGACGAGAAAATCATCAGGATATCCGGTACAGTGTACAGTTCCAAAGAAGACTCTTCGTGCGGATCTCCTATGAGACACTCTTCATGCGGCTCGGTCATGAGACATTCTTCATGCGGCTCAGTCATGAGACAACTCTCATGCGGCTCGACCGTGAAGCATCTCTCATGCGGCTCGGTTATGAGATAGTCCTTCATGCGGCTCGGTCATGAGACGTTCTTCATATGGCTCGGTTATGAGATATCCTTCATGCGGCTCGGTCATGAGACATTCTTCATGCGGCTCGGTCATGAGACACTCTTCATACGGCTTGGCTATGGGACAGTCCTTCATACGGCTCAGCCAGGACACATCCTTCATGCGGCCTGCCACAGTATAGCAGTCGAGACACGTGGCAGAAATTGACAAAGTCTCGATAGTTCAAATTTACTGCAATAAACAGATCATGATCAATCTCAACAAATCCCCAGCTGTTTACTATAAACCGAGTCTCGAGTCACAGTTACAAGGATGTGGCCCAAAATTAGCCACATGGCTGTATACCCCATTCCTCATGAATTCCTATAAATAGCAAGGTGCTATTCCCTTGCACAGACAGACAGAGACACACACATACATACAGAGAGCATTTCTTTACCGGAGCCGTGGTTGCGTTCGATCGTCCAAGGAGTAAGGTAGAGTTAATAGCACTTTCCCGAGCCTCTACCGTCACCTCCCAGAATCTAAACTAAACAATTGTACTTAGATTGCTTTTCCTAGATTTTGTTCCTAGGCTCCCTTTTGTACAAGCGAGTTTGTAATTGTGAGTCAAAGTTCAGTCCTCCTATAAAATTGTTCTATTCTACGACAATCAATGGCAAACACCTGTGTCCAAACTGGACTTTTGGATAGGCTATTCTAGCTATTTTGACCATTCTGGATACGTTGGCGATGGTTTTTTTGCCATTCAACAACATCTGTAGGTTTTCACCCTATCTATCACCATGTGTTATAATATTTCTCTTTTGGTTCATATTTTGAGATCCGTCGATTCCGGCAATTTCACAATCACTAAAATTCATATATTGACCTTGTGGATGATTATAGAGACTAACTTTGACCTAGTTTAACCTAGAGTGGATTAGAGTTGACCAATTGACCAAAGTCAACTGTAAGTCAACCTTTGATCCTGTTTGACTTAGTTTGACTGAGCTTGACCTAGAATAGGCCTATAAGCATTAAATTAATGTGTATATATATATATATATATATATATATATATATATATATATATATATTGTTTACTCTAGAATATTAAGTAACTCTGCAAATTCATATTAGGTCTCTGTGACGTCAGTTCAGGCATCGACCCACACTTATTGCTCAGGACAGCAGGTGAGTACATTTTCTGATAGTTTTTATTATCTTGATATCTGCTATATCTGATTCAGTTGTAGTATTTTACTTGATTCTCGATACGATGGTACACAGACTAGTATACGTCGGATCCTGTCATGAGATGTCATTCTTGGGTTACCATGGTATATTGGTACATTGTTCGATCTTGTTTTCTTGTACTTGTATAGATACCGATTCCTAAGGGGATTTGCTACCCTCTTAGAGAATCCCGCATCATGACGTGACATGTATGGATCCATTATACTACTCGAAGATGGAGAGTTATTAGAGGTTATGTGATCATACCCCACTGGTTACTACTGTTAGGGTTATATACTAAAAGCATCACTTTTGTAGTAACCTTATTTCCTTAAATTTTGAATGAGAATCATATGGGCAAATGTTTGCATATTGTATTAGTTGCAAGTGTTAATGCAAATATCTGATATTCTATATTGTAGATAATATGGTGTGTGGTGTCACACAGAAGATCATATTATCAGTTCCCTATGGAGTATATAAATAGTTCACAACCTAGATGGAATTGGAAAATCTATTGGAAAGGTTGTAGTGTAATCTGGTATTAGTCTATCTTGATTATAGGTTTACACTAGTACACTTTGTGTGTATTGAACAGGACCACTTGAGGTTGTTCTCTTTGTACTGACTACATAAAAGAAAAAAACACCTCTGTTATTATGGATGCTTGTGCTCTTAATCCGGATATAATAACGGACATGTATATACAGTGTACATTATTTTGACTCATAAAAGAGTGAGATTCATTATGGATCAACAACCTCTATGAATTGGGTAATAACATTGTATGTATGATAGGCTGTTGATTATAAATAGAATCCATGTCCTGATACATCGGGTTGATGATGTCCCCTTAAGGAGCTCATAAGGATTGTCATGTAAACCCTGCAGGTGGATTATATCCGACATAACAAATAAAGTTGAGCGGTACTACTTAAGGATAAAAGATGTCGAATCAATATAGTTGTCAGTAACTTAATTTGATCGACGAACATACGATATCTTAACATGGAGAGCCAAACGAGCATATAATAAAAGGGGCCCACAAACATAATTTGGGATTAGGGAGGTAGTGCAATAATAGCTCATTAGTGGACCGAGCTATTGTTAATGGGCCTGGATTGTGTGTTCAGGCTGAACACACGATATCCAGATCCGTTAGGAGGCCTAACCCTAATTTCTCCTCATGGTCCCTGTCGTAGCCTATATATATCCTCTATTCTCTGGCCGCCAGATTACCGATCAGAAATCTGAAACTTTCTCTAAATTTATGATTCACGTAAGGAGAGAAAGAGAGGGCTGCCAAGGAGAAGAAAAGGTTGGGAGATCGTCGCCCACACGACGTCCAACTCGAGGAAGGAATACGTACAAAAGATCTTGGGGTCATCAGCTCGAGATTGTCAGGAATTACTTGTCTCCTTTCCACCGCAGGTATAATTCGTGAACCCTAGTTTCTGCCTATGAAGGGTTAGAACACGTATTAGATCTGTTTAACTTTCTATTGATCAATACGCACACCAAAGGAAGGGTCATGGGAATCCCCATTTCCATCAACTACTTGCATCATAGCTTTACCCTCGCCTCATGTAGGGTAAAGCCTGACCTGATACTACTTACACCATAGCTTTCCATTTTGGCGAGCCTGATCTCCAGGTTTACCTGTGCTTGTTCTTGCACCATAGCCGGTCAAATGGAAGAGCCAGATCTTGACCCAAGCCGATCACATAATGCTATAATATCTCAAGGCACCGTTTATGTTTATATTATACATCAGATATTTTTGTACTATTCTACTTTCTAGTATTTCATACCCTGACATGATGTCCAGTTTTACACATCCTGTTTATATTCCAGTCTTGATATTTTATCTTGTATTTCATTATAATTGTCTCTTATAGAATTTGTCAATTCACATGGAACTGTTGTTAGTTTATGTACTCATTCCCATCCTGACTGGATACGTTGACAATATTTTTAGGAGTTGTTATGCCCTCATTATTGGACTTCAGGATGATGCTAGCTGGGGTGGTTCTCGGTATTCTTTACCGTGAGTTCTCTCACTTGAGTTCTAGGTCTATTAGTTATTTTAGTTTTGTCTTGTTTCTCCTTCGTTATATTCTTGTCTCATATGATCTTTCTGTAGATTCTAGTTGTTCTATTGATATTGTTATCTTTCTTGTTTCTTTAGCTTTTGTGATGTGATTTGAGTACTTTTATAGTTATGGATCTTTTAGGTGTTGTAGTTAGTATTGGGTACTTGACAGCACTCTACCGCCGATACTGCGGCGTAGGCTGGGCGTGGCCCACGTATTCGTACCCTTATATCAGGGTACGGGTCGTGACATGAGTAGACCTTGACCATGTCGATGAGAGTTGTAAGTAGAAGCAGCAACCATGGCGAGCACGAGAGAGAGACTAGGGAAGAGTAGCAGCTCAAGATGTGAAGAAGATGGTGGCGGCGGCTACTGTTTCGTTAATTGAAACAAAGAAAGGCTATCAAGGGCTTTATAGCTGCTGCTAGGGTTATGTAATGGTGCAATTTAGAGCGAGGCCTGGGCTTAGGCTGGGTTTTAAAATGGGAGATTGTGGATATGCATATAGGCTAGGTTGGTAAATTAACAAGTGAAAGGGAGTTGGGATTGGGTGTGTACAGTACCATGCAAGGAAAATGATGTGTCTACTAGCAAGAGTTGCTGCCCACATATGCAAATGTTGGGTGTGTGCTTGGGCCAGGCCGATTCACTTGGGCTATGGAAAAATTGTATTAGGATGGCTATTCATGTATAGGTATATGTATGCACCCAAAAATTTTATATACGTATATATATATATATATATATATATATATATATATATATATATATATATATATATATATATATATATATATATATATTTATTTTTATTTTTTATATACGTATATATATATATATACGTATATATATATATATATATATATATATATATATATATATATATATATATATATATATATATATATATATATATATATATAATATATATACGTATATAAAAAATATAATATATATATATATATATGTATATATATTTATACTCTGAATTACACAGTTACTTATCCAATACTAGTGACAAAACAATTTAGGCTGTGACTATAGGTAATTAAATTCCTAAGTTTACTTTGGCGACATGTCATAAATATATAGGTATTTGGATTCTAAATTACATAACACATTAAAATATGAATACTAGTAAATAAATAAGAGGGGGAGGGGTTTTAAGTCCCAACTAACATATATTCCACATTCATATAGGCCCAAAGAATCCATGTGCTATAAAGGCCGAGGATCCACGCAAAGTAATACCATACACACTCATATTGGTTTAAAATAATTAAAAGAATAATAAATATATGTATATATAATATTTAGAATTTAGTCATTAGACTAAAAATAAGGTACTATATATATATATATATATATATATATATATATATATATATATATATATATATATATATATATATATATATATTTTTTATTTATATATATATATATATATTTATTTATTTATTTTTTATTTTATATATATATATATATATATATATATATATAAAATAAAATATATATATATATATATATATATATATATATATATATATATATATATATATATATATATATATATATATATATATATATATATATATACATGAGCGTCTCTGGGCACACTACCATTTTACATGGTTTGGTTTGGGTTAGACTGGGTTGGGTGGTTTGGGTCAAATTGGCTAGTTTGGCTTAGTGCGATCATGATTATAAATTTATATCAAAAGCATGCGGAAGCTCAATTGGATGGCACACGAGGGACATGTGTGTAGTAGCTCAAAATAGATCAAAATCATTTATTGGGTCGATTAGGTTGGATCAATGTCGAGCCCCAAAATCAATTTGGAAGTTAGGTCAAGTTTTATGGTAGATGGTCAAATGGCCTAAATTGACCAGAAAGTTGCACAATATAAATAGAATGCAATGGAACAAATTTGTGTAGGACATGGTATATCGAAATGTAGATAATCTTATCTACTGCAAAACTCATAAAAGAAGTTTCGAGAGATTGAAATATCTGACGCTCCAAAAGTTAAAGTCACGAAAAAGTACATTTAATAATCAAAGCTAATTAGGTTAAAATATTTATTGAAAATAATTCATTAAAAAAATTCAAAGAACCCTAAAATCCAAGGGCTTACAGTATTGTTGTTTAGTGAGTCGGGAGGGGAAATACTCGGTAAGTACGTGAACAAACCCAAATACCGTTACTGAATGATAGCTAAGTCATACACTTCATGTATGAGTTAGCCGTACCAATTACTGAATGATATTCATCTATGATATGCCGTATTATCCCATTCGTTCACGTATTAAAAGGTATTTCACACACACAGTTATTCCATTGTTCATGATCTTAGTTCAATTCTTTATCTTCATACTTCTTTTCCATTAGCATACTCGTTCATGATTATTGCTTTCCATATTTAGTTCATATCTTGCTAGTTCTTTATATGTTCTGTACCGTTACTGTTTCTTATTGTTTTAGCTTATTTTGTGCTAACAACATTAAATGCAATATGGTTGTACTTTGCTCTTTTCCTGACTAGATCGTTGATATAGGTGGGGATGACGAGTATCTCTACACTTTTTTATTATGGACCCTTAGAGGATAGTGCTGACGATGTTGGTACCAAGACTCAGGAGCCATGATCGATCTCTGGAGGGATCTTGATTTGCCTTTATTTATGCTTTAGTTTTACTTTCTTAGTTGGACCGAATTTGTTCCCGGGTTGACTATTTTTTTATTCTGAATTTAGTCTCTTGTTATTGGATTTGGATATTATTATTTCATTATCTATCATACTTTTATTTTCCTGGTTTGTGTTATTGTTGAGTATGATTTGTATCTGTGATCACTTGTATATGTAGAGGATTTTATTATGTGTACTAGATAGCGTTCTACCATCGATACTGCGGCGTAGAATGGGATTGGATACGAACTCGTACTCGATTATCTGGGAGCAGGTCGTGACAAGTTTTTATGCTGGTCCATGCATGTTAGTTTTTGCAAAAGATTGCAAACTCGTGGTAGTACTTAAGTTAATCGTACTACTGCGGGCCTGCGAATAGGATTAGATTTTAAGGACCTCCTCCACATGTTTGACACGTTATTGATCTCCACCTTTGACTTCAACTATTCCTTGATTTGCATCATGCTTGAATCTTTCCACCGTTTAATGGTTTATTTTATTGTAGTTAATGGATTCTCAAGACAGGAACACCATTCCCATTGTCACGACCT
>JANAVB010038614.1:1736412-1781412 GCA_029216955.1 Iris pallida | reverse complement strand
TCCATGACTGACATGTGCCTCTAGTAACCGCCAAGTCTTCTAGCATGGAACTCTATTGGCAGTTACCCCTATCCGTCGTACGCTCCATACGTATCGGTGGCCAGCCGACTACGCGGATACGTATCCAACATGTGACTCACATCACATGATACAACAAGTGTCAAGGCCGTATGAGATATACCAATACCTCAACATTAATAGGTGGTCACTAGACTAAGTCAATGCAAGAGAAATAAATAAAGCGAGAAAAACGACCGATAGAGTCGCTTGCACTCAAGTGTGACTTGGACGCACAGTTTAAATATCAAGAAACAAGAATGCTGAAAATAACAACTGAAAATAAGAAATATAATAACCACAGAGTAAGTTGGCAAGGTATCTTGCCTGATGGTACAAAGTGGCAAGCCTAAGAAATCATAATATCAGCCAAGAAATGTCACAGTCTCCAAACAACTCCGGACGCTGAAACAAACATCAAAAATGCACTCGGTGTAAAAGATATACCTAGGAAACGCCTGTCCAAAAGTCAAATTCTAGAACAGGGGCAAAATCGTAATTTCGGATCAAAATGATGTCCGTCGTTAGACCCGCTTTGCACCGAAATGCGTGCCAAAGTCTATGGTCTCTAAAGTCGTCAAACTACATGTTTACGGTTTCAGTTTGAGGAGAGGAACTCAACGGTATGTCCAATTTTGGATTCCGATGAGCCGTGTACAAAATCGCCCGTTTAAGTGGGTCGCGGGCCCGCAAAAAAGGGTTCCGATTCGACCTTCCCAGAATCGAACCAAACTTGGCACACAGGACCAGAATTTCGATCCGGACCTATTGGCGTAAGTTTCGTCTCGAATCGACGACTGTACACGAAGTTAGGGCAAAGTTTACAAATTGGCGACACGGGGTATCTTGACGGATACGGACTGATTTCGTCGCGCACACACGACGAAACTGTGTTCCGTCAGTTACTACACGTCGGCAACGTCCATACACGCCTTTCGATGCATATAGCGCGCGACCACGTTGTCCGGTTTGTCGGGGCACGTGCCGTATCGGGATAAAGTTTTTGAAATTTACTATGTTATACACAGTTTTTCGACAAACTTTAACAGCAGTTTAATTCGTGCATAGTGATCAAACTGTAGAAATAAAATTTGTGTTGTAATCTCGTTTATGTTGTTAACTACTGTTTTCAATTAGTTCATCAAAAACCCTAATATTTAGATCGTAATTAGACTTCTAAGTTGAGGTTTGGAACAGCCTTGTTGCTCTGTTTTTCGAGCGATACGGGCTCAACTTCGTGTCGAATTTTCGACCGATCTAAGGAACGGTGTCGGGATCCATCGAAGGGGATGCGAAGAGGGTTATACTGGCATCCTATACTAGTTTGTAGAATCGAAAACGATCATGTGTAGAGGAGGTGTGATGGCGAGAAAGGGGGTTACCTTGCTGCGTAAAGATACTGGCACTACCACTGTCCCGACCGGTTGACGTCGGGTTCCACGACGGTGCGGCGACGCGGTGGCTTTCAGGCGGCGGCGACGGGTCGGAGGTGTGCGCGTGTAGATGAGGAGGGTTCAGGAGAAGGGATGGCAGTCGATTTGGGGTGAGTTAGGGTTCGGCTTTGCGGAAGCAGTATTTATATTGCTGCTGCCGCTCTGTTCATATTAGGACTCGAATATGGGGGGGGCTCGGGTTGATACAATAGCAGTTGATGCTGCTTAGTTTTTTTTTAGGGGGGGTCGGGCCCCACCCTGCAGCTTAGTTGCTGCTGATGGGGGTGGGGGGGGGGGGGGGTTCGGCCCACCACTCTTCTGCTTTTTTTTTACAATATATATATATATATATATATATATATATATATATATATATATATATATATATATATGTATATATATATATATATTCACAAGAACAATTCTATAATTCGTAATCAAGTATCAAAAATATTTTGTAACAAAGGTAGGCTATATTTAGTAGTATTTAAAATATCAAGCACACAATCATACGTATAATATATTTATATATATATATCTATACATACGTACATATACCAATCACCTCTTAATGCCAATAATATAGTAAAAAAATTTAAAACACTAACATAATTAGAAAATATTAGGGGTTTACTTCCTACCCAACTTAAAAAAAATTTCGTTCTCGAAATTAAACTAATATCGGGGGATCAAATGCAATGCAAGGAAATTAATAGTATTTTAAGAGCTTTAATGCAAGACATACCTTCGTCTTCGAACAAATACGGGTAGCGATTTCGGATGTCGTCCTCGCACTCCCAAGTAGACTCCCCTGGCGAGTGATGCTTCCATGCAACGCGAACCAATGGAATAGATTGATTCCGCAATACCTTCACTCGGCGGTCGAGGATACCTACTGGTTGCTCTTCGTACGACAAACTCGGTCCAACCATGATCTCGGAGTGATCAAGCACATGATTGCTGTCCGCCACGTAACTCCTCAGCTAAGATACATGGAATACGTCATGCACTCCCTCCAACGACGGTGGCAAGGCCAATCTATAGGCAACCTCTCCAACACGTTCCAAGACATCGAACGGCCCGATGTATCTTGGAATCAACTTGCCACGTCCTCCGAATCGAATCGTGCCTCTAGTGAAAGATATCTTCAAGAACACAAGGTCGCTCTCTTTGAACTCCAAGGGTCGGCGACGATTATCTGTCCACTGCTTCTGAAGATCCTGCGCTGCTCGCAGGTGGCCCTGAATTTTCTTCACTGTTTCTACTGTGCTCAAGACCAACTCGGGACCCAATAGCTGTCGCTCTCCTATGTCGCTCCAACAAACAGAAGACCGACACTTCCTACCATACAACGCTTCAAACGGAGCCATCTGAATGCTCGCTTGATAGTTATTGTTGTAGAAAAACTCAACAAGATGGAGATGGTCCTCCCATGAACCGCCAAAGTCAAGCATGCACACTCTCAATATATCCTCTAGCGTCTGAATGGTACGCTCCGACTGGCCGTCTGTCTGCGGATGGTATGTCGTGCTAAACGTTAACCGTGTGCCCAAACTCTCTTGCATGCTTCTCCAAAAATATGAGATAAATCTTGAGTCGCGGTCCGACACAATACTAACAGGCACACCATGTAATCTCACAATCTGCTCCATATACATCTCTGCCAATACCTCTGTCGACTGCCCCACTCTAAAAGGTAAGAAATGGGCTGACTTCGTAAGTCTATCAACAATCACCCACACTGCGTCACGTCCCCTAGGACTTCGAGGAAAACCCGTAACGAAATCCATAGTGATATGCTCCCACTTCCACTCGAAAATGGGTAGTGGCTGCAATAATTCGGCCGTCCTCTGGTGCTCCGCCTTCATTTATTGACATACCAAGCACTTGGCAACGAAATGAGCTATCTCTCGCTTCATTCCGTGCCACTAATAATACTGTCGTAAGTCGCGATACATCTTGGTTCCTTTGGGATGAATAGAGTATGTCAAACTGTGAGCCTCTACCATAAGCTCCTGCTGTAGCTCTCCATTGGGAACATAAATGCGATCACCATATTACAATATCCCATCGGAATGGATCCTCAATCCCGTCTACTCTCCTGCTTCAGTCCTCTCTCTTAGCCGTCGAAATCTAGCATCATTGGGCAATGCTGCCTTGATGCGCTCTACCAATGATGATTGCACTTGGAGGTTGGCTAAAACGCCATCTGCTCCAGCCAATACTATCTCAATACCAAGCTGCTCCAAGTCTCTAATCAACTCCTTCTGCGTAGTCAAAAAGTGTGCCATGGGATTGCGGCTCAATGCGTCTGCCACGACATTAGTCTTGCCCGGATGATAATGAAGTTCGATCTCATAATCCTTCATCAACTCCAACCAACGTCGCTGTCGCATATTTAACTCTTTTTGTGTGAATACGTACTTGAGGCTCTTATGATCAGTGTAGATATCAACCTTCTCGTCGTACAAGTAGTGTCTCTATAGCTTCAAAGCAAAGATAACCACTGCGAGCTCTAGATCGTAGGTCAGATAATTCTTCTCGTGCACTCTCAACTGTCGTGATGCATATGCTACTACCCGTCCGTGCCGCATCAATACACATCCTAATCCCATTCCGGATGTATCGCTGTAGATCATAAATCCTCCCGGTCCCGATGGTAGTGTCAAGATCGGTGCTGTGGTCAATCGCTTCTTCAACTCGTCAAAAGCGGCTTGACACTCGTCTGTCCATATAAACTCCTGATCATTACAAGTTAATCGAGTCATAGGCCCGCTATTCGAGAGAAATCTTCTACGAACCGTCGGTAGTAACCCGCAAGTCCGAAAAAACTTCTCACATCAGAAGCTGATGTGGGTGCGGGCCATAATTTGACTGCTGTGATCTTCTCTGGGTCCACTGATATTCCATCACCCGTAACAATATGACCAAAAAATGATACCTCTTTGAGAAAGAAATCACACTTGCTAACTTCGCGAAAAGTCGTTCATTCCTCAACGTTCCCAAAACTATCCGTAGATGCTGCTCATGCTCCTCTTGACTCTTGGAGTAAATCAAGATATCATCTATAAAGACTACTACAAATTTGTCCAAGTACTGGTGAAAGATCTTGTTCATCAAATTCATAAAGACTGCGGTGCATTGGTCAAACCGAAAGGCATGACCAAGAACTCGTAGTGTCCATACCTTGATCAAAAAACTGTATTTACAATGTCTTCCTTCCGAACCTTCAATTGGTGATAGCCTGATCGTAAGTCAATCTTGGAGAATACTTTTGCTCCACTCAGTTGATCGAATAGATCGTCTATACGCGACAAGGGATACTTGTTCTTCACCATCACTGCATTCAATGCTCTATAGTCGATGCACATGCGTACTATCCCGTCTTTCTTAGACACGAAAAGAATGGGTGCTCCCTACGGTGACGCACTAGCACGAATAAAGCCCTTCTCTAATAAGTCATCAATCTGCGTCTTCATCTCTACCAACTCCTTGGGTGCCAGACGATATACTTGAGATGAAATAGGCTCGGCTCCGGGGATAAGCTCAATGGAAAACTCAATATCTCGGTCAGGTGGCAGTCCTGGCAATTCCTCGAGGAATACATCCTTGAATTTAGTGATAATAGGGTGCTGTGGGGTGTCATGCATCATCATATGATTCCCCGATGCGGGTGCATCACAACTATCTCCGTCTTCTTTGGTGAACTCAAACTCTGCCGCATTCGGTGGTCTGAAGATAATACTGCTCCTATGGCAGTCTATGAGAGCGAAGTGCTGGCTCAACCAGTCCATTCCAAGAACCATATCAAATGCCGGCATAGGGAATACGAGAAGTCGTGCCATCATCTCCCTGCCACTTATCACTATAGGACAAAGTCTACAAACACCACTAACATGTACAACTCCTCCTCCAGTGAGGATACTAACATTCTTAGCTAAGGGTGTGATGGGAATGTTGTGTCTTGTGGCAAAACTAGTGGCTATAAATGAATGCGTAGCTCCAGTATCAAATAATGTAATAGCAGGAAAAGATGCAACTAAAACCATACCTGCTATGACCTCTGCCTCTGCCTCTGCCTCTGTCTCTACATTCTCAACAGCTAGAGAGAATGCCTTTCCATGGTTCTGTCCTGGGCCTTGAGCTCTGGCCTTATGGTACTGAGCTGTCTGTGGTGGTAATGGTGGACGAGGTGCTGGTGTTGTGGGCCTCTGGGCCTGATGTGCCTGAACTAGAGCCTGCTGCTCAGGACAATCACTGGCCAAGTGCTGTCCTGATCCACATCTCATACATAAACCCAAACGAAGTCGACAGTCATCTCTGATATGACCCTGATTTCCATAATAGTGGCAAGTGGGCTTCTGGTAGGGAGTAGTCCTCTGCTAGTACTATCCCGTGGTCCTTCTGATTGGTCCACCCTGAGTAGCTCGGGCTGGTGTAACTGCTGGTGTATGATGTCTCGATGTCTGCTGCTGTTCCTTGCGAAGAATCTCCTGAGCACGAGCTTCTTCCAAGACAGCTGAATGGGAGAATCGAGACTGGGTAGTCGTATAAGACTTGAGCTCTGGTGCAAGTCCCTGGTGAAATCTCCTCGCCTTCTCTAACTCTGTCGAAATTAATCCTACACCAAATCGACTCAGGCGATTGAACTCTGAGTCGTACTCATCAACTGTCATATTCCCTTGCTTCAGATGAAGAAACTGGTCGTAGAGACCATCTCTGACATGAATAGGAAAGAGCCTCTCATAAAACGCATCATAGAACTGCTTCCAGGTGATCCCAGTGCCTAGTCGTCTCTCTTCTGCCTTCCACCAGTGGTGAGCATTGTCTTCTAACAGTAGGTCCACTGCTGTCATCCAATCTCGAGCTGGCAACTGGGATGCCTTTAGTAGCTTTTATGTACTAATAAGCCACTGTGACACCTCTAATGGCTTTTCTGTTCCTCTAAAGGCCTTGGGGTTCATATCTGTAAAATTCTTGATAGAGCCTTCATAAGGATGCAGAGCCGGTGCTGGTGCTGTTACTGGAGATGGTGGTGGAGGTCTAGCCAATGCTGCCATCATTATCTGTCTCATCAGCTCAGTCTGCTGCTACTGAGCCTGCATCATGGCGTACATAAACTGAGAAGTAGGGCTTCCATCAGTCGGTGGCGGAGGCATTTGAGGTCCCGACTATGGAGGAAACTGCTGAGGGAATGATGGTGGTGGAGGCAGTGGTACATTTTCTTTCGGTGGCATGGTAGCGGTCTGCCCAGCCTGGCTGCCTGGGGGTGCTGCGTACTCTGGGTACTCCGTCGTCGGTGTCGTAGTAGGCTGCGAATGTCCTGGCTGGTATGGTGTTGCTGGAGTCATGGGAGGATTTTGTCCCTCCGGGGTAGCCTCTTCACCAGATGTGAGGGCCAAGGAAGAAGTGCGTCCGCTTCTTAAATGCATACTGTTGGCATGAGGAAGATAAGTTGATATTAGGAAAGATTAGATATGAGGTAAATCAATAATCAAGGAAGTTTCAAAAAGATCGAAAGTCAAGAGGTAGTAGTAGTTCTGGATGAGATATTCCTATTCCTATATGCAAGCTTGTTGGGCACAGTCATGTAAACCAACAATATTAACGTAGACCTGCATGGGCCAACACAAAAACATGTAACGCTCCAGTCCCAAAATACGTAGGACCAAGTACGTGAACATGCCAGCTGCACATGTACGAAGAATACTCCAATATATGGAATCCTCATATATGCACATAAGCTGTAAATAAAATAATCACAGGCCAGAATAATATAATCTAATCTCATCACAGCTCAACACAGAAGATCATAGAGTCCAAATAAATAAATAAGAGTATCAAAAGATAGCCGGATGAACATGCTCACTCCAAACAGCTATGAAAAATAGTCTCACAAGATCGGAGTCCAACCCCCACAAAAATAGAAAGAAAAGAGATGTAAAATAATGTCTACAACTGTCTCAGATAAGGAATAAACTAGAAGTCAAAAGGTACTTTCTCGTCATCGATGTAGGATAGTTCCAACGCCGCTCCGTACTCCTGTGGAAAATCGTCTAACCCTGGAGAGATAACCAGGTCCTCAGAGGGACGTAGCAAGATACAAGAAAACACCATGCCATACAAACTGTGATAATATAAAAAGAGAAAAGGTATGCATGCAATCGGGTTCCTGACCATTCTACTGTGAATATGCAGTTGAGATACAATCCTTCGACGCATGAGCCCTGGCTGAAAATAAGATCTGGTATAGTTCCCTCTTGGGCACCAGTGACCAAGCGTATGACGTTTCAAGAACGACAGTGGCCAACCTGAGAGGCTAAACATACCCGTATCTCCAGCGGAGCTTTCGGGTTACAAGGGAAGTGCAATCGAAGCCCATACGTCAGGTATTGTTCTCCCCATCCAATGCCTAGTATCATCATCTCCATGACTGACATGTGCCTATAGTAACCGCCAAGTCTTCTAGCATGCAACTCTATTGGCAGTTACCCCTATCCGTCGCATGCTCCATACGTATCGGTGGCCAGCCGACTATGCGGATACGTGTCCTACATGTGACTCACATCACGTGATACAACAAGTGTCAAGGCCGTATGAGATATACCAATACCTCAACATCAATGGGTGGTCACTAGACTAAGTCAATGCAAGAGAAATAAATAAAGCGAGAAAAACGACCGATAGAGTCGCTTGCACCCAAGTGTGACTTGGACGCACAGTTTAAATATCAAGAAACAAGAATGCTGAAAATAACAACTAAAAATAAGAAATATAATAACCACAGAGTAAGTTGGCAAGGTATCTTGCCTGATGGTGCAAAGTGGCAAGCCCAAGAAATCACAATGTCAGCCAAGAAACGTCACAGTCTCCAAACAACTCCGGACACTGAAACAAACATAAAAAATGCACTCGGTGTAAAAGATATACCTAGAAAATGCCTGTCCAAAAGTCAAATTCTGGAACATGGGCAAAATCGTAATTTCGGGTCAAAACAAAATCCGCCGTTGAACCCGCTTTCCTTCGAAACGCGTGCCAAAGTCTATGGTCTCTAAAGTCGTCAAACTACATATCTACAGTTTCAGTTTGAGGAGAGGAACTCAACGGTATGTCCAGTTTTGGATTTTGATGAGCCGTGTACAAAATCGTCCGTTTTGAGTGGGTCGCGGGCCCGCCAAAAAGGGTTCCGATTCGACCTTCCCAGAATCGAACCAAACTTGGCACACAGGACCAAAATTTCGATCCGGACCTGTTGGCGTAAGTTTTGTCTCGAATCGACGACTGTACACGAAGTTAGGGCAAAGTTTGCAAATTGGCGATACGGGGTATCTTGACGAATACGGACTGATTTCGTCGCGCACACATGACGAAACTGTGTTCCGTCAGTTACCACACGTCGGCAACGTCCATACGCGCCTTTCGATGTGTATAGCGTGTGACCATGTCGCCCGGTTTGTCGGGGCACGTGCCGTATCGGGATAAAGTTTCTGAAATTTACTATGTTATACACAGTTTTTCGACAAACTTTAACAGCAGTTTAATTCGTGCATAGTGATCGAACTGCAGAAATAAAATTTGCGTTGTAATCTCGTTTATGTTGTTAACTACTGTTTTCAATTAGTTCATCAAAAACCCTAATATTTAGATCGTAATTAGACTTCTAAGTTGAGGTTTGGAACAGCCTTGTTGCTCTGTTTTTCGAGCTATGCGGGCTCAACTTCGTGTCGAATTTTCGACCGATCTAAGGAATGGTGTCGGGATCCATCAAAGGGGATGCGAAGAGGGTTATACTGGCATCCTATACGATTTTGTAGAATCAAAAACGATCATGTAGAGGAGGTGTGATGACGAGAAAGGGGGTTACCTTGCTGCGTAAAGATACTGGCACTACCACTGTCCCGGTCGGTTGACGTCGGGTTCTACGGCGGTGTGGCGGCACGGTGGCTGTCAGGCGGCAGCGACGGGTCGGAGGTGTGCGCGTGAAGACGAGGAGGGTTCAGGAGAAGGGGTGGCTGTCGATTTGGGGTAAGTTAGGGTTCGGCTTTGCGGAAGCAGTATTTATATTGCTGCTGCCGCTCTGTTCGTATTAGGACTCGAATATGGGGGGGGCTCGGGTTGATACAATAGCAGTTGATGCTGCTTAGTTTTTTTTTTAGGGGGGTCGGGCCCCACCCCGCAGCTTTGTTGCTGCTGATGGTGGGGGGGGGGTCGGCCCACCACTTTTTTTTTCAATATATATATATATATATATATATATATATATATATATATATATATATATATATATATATATATATATACATATATATATATATATATATATATGTATTCACAAGAACAATTCTATAATTCGTAATCAAGTATCAAAAATATTTTGTAACAAAGGTAGGCTATATTTAGTAGTATTTAAAATATCAAGCACACAATCATATGTATAATATATTTATATATATATATATATATATATTTTTTTTTACGTACATATACCAATCACCTCTTTAATGCCAATAATATAGTAAAAAAATTTAAGACACTAAAATAATTAGAAAATATTGGGGGTTTACATCCTACCCAACTTAAAGAAAATTTCGTCATCGAAATTAAACTAATGTCGGGGGATCAAATGCAATACAAGGAAATTAATAGTATTTTAAGAGCTTTAATGCAAGACATACCTTCGTCTTTGAACAAATGTAGGTAGCGATTTCGGATGTCGTCCTCGCGCTCCCAAGTAGACTCCCCTGGCGAGTGATGTTTCCATGCCACGCGAACCAATGGAATAGATTGATTCTGCAATACCTTCACTCGGCGGTCGAGGATACCTACTGGTTGCTCTTCGTACGACAAACTCGGTCCAACCATGATCTCGGAGTGATCAAGCACATGATTGCTGTCCGCCACGTAACTCCTCAGCTGAGATACATGAAATACGTCATGCACTTCCTCCAGCGACGGTGGCAAGGCCAATCTATAGGCAACCTCTCCAATACGTTCCAAGACAACGAACGGCCCGATGTATCTTGGAATCAACTTGCTATGTCCTCCGAATCGAATCGTGCCTCTAGTGGAGGATATCTTCAAGAACACAGGGTTGCCCTCTTTGAACTCCAAGGGTCGGCGACGATTATCTTTCCACTACTTCTGACGATCCTGCGCTGCTCGAAGGTGGCCCTGAATTTTCTTCACTGTCTCTACTATGCTCAAGACCAACTCGGGACCCAATAGCTATCGCTCTCCTATGTCACTCCAACAAACAGGAGACCGACACTTCCTACCATACAAAGCTTCAAACGGAGCCATCTGAATGCTCGTTTGATAGCTATTGTTGTAGAAAAACTCAATAAGATGGAGATGGTCCTCCCATGAACCGCCAAAGTCAAGCATGCATACTCTCAACATATCCTCTAGCGTCTGAATGGTACGCTCCGACTGGCCGTCTGTCTGCGGATGGTATGTCGTGCTAAACTTCAATCGTGTGCCCAAACTCTCTTGCATGCTCATCTAAAAATGTGAGGTAAATCTTGAGTCGCGGTCCGACATAATACTAACAGGCACACCGCGTCATCTCACAATCTGCTCCATATACATCTCTGCCAATACCTCTGTCGACTGCCCCACTCTAAAAGGTAAGAAATGGGCTGACTTCGTAAGTCTATCAACAATCACCCACACTGCGTCACGTCCCCTAGGACTTTGAGGGAAACCCGTGACGAAATCCATAGTGATATGCTCCCACTTCCACTCGGGAATGGGTAGCGGCTGCAATAATCCGGCCGTCTTCTGGTGCTCCGCCTTCACTTATTGATATACTAAGCACTTGGCAACGAAACGAGCTATCTCTCGCTTCATTCCGTGCCACCAATAATACTGTCGTAAGTCACGATACATCTTGGTTCCTCTGGAATGAATAGAGTATGTCGAACTGTGAGCCTCTGCCATAAGCTCCTGCTGTAGCTCTCCATTAGGAACAAAAATGCGATCACCACATCGCAATGTCCCATCGGGATGGATCCTCAATCCCGTCTGCTCTCCTACTTCAGTCCTCTCTCCGAGCCGTCAAAATCTAGCATCATTGGGCAATGCTGCCTTGATGCGCTCTACCAATGATGATTGTACTTGGAGGTTGGCTAAAACGCCATCTTCTCCAGGCAATACTACCTCAATACCAAGCTGCTCCAAGTCTCTAATCAACTCCTTTTGCGTAGTCAAAATGTGTGCCATGGGCTTGCGGCTCAATGCGTCTGCCACGACATTAGTCTTGCCCGGATGATAATGAAGTTCGATCTCATAATCCTTCATCAACTCCAACCAATGTCGCTGTCGCATATTCAACTCTTTTTGTGTGAACACGTACTTGAGGCTCTTATGATCAGTGTAGATATCAACCTTCTTGCCGTACAAGTAGTGCCTCTATAGCTTCAAAGCAAAGATAACTGCTGCGAGCTCTAGATCGTGGGTCAGATAATTCTTCTCGTGCACTCTCAACTGTCGCGATGCATATGCTACTACCCGACCGTGCCGCATCAATACACATCCTAATCCCTTCCTGGATACGTCGCTGTAGATCACAAATCATTCCGGTCCCGATGGTAGTGTCAAGATCGGTGCTGTGGTTAATCGCTTCTTCAACTCGTCAAAAGCGGCTTGACACTCGTCTGTCCATACAAACACCTGATCATTATAAGTTAATCGAGTCATAGGCCCGTTATTCGAGAGAAATCTTCTACGAACCGTCGGTAGTAACCCGTAAGTCAGAAAAAACTTCTCACATCAGAAGCTGATGTGGGTGCGGGCCATGATTTGGCTGCTGTGATCTTCTCTGGGTCCACTGATATACCATCCCCCGTAACAATATGACCAAGAAATGATACCTCTTTGAGAAAGAAATCACACTTGCTAAGCTTCGCGAAAAGTCGCTCATTCCTCAACGTTTCCAAAACTATCCGTAGATGCTGCTCATGCTCCAATTGACTCTTGGAGTAAATCAAGATATCATCTATAAAGACTACTACAAATTTGTCCAAGTACTGGTGAAAGATCTTGTTCATCAAATTTATGAAGACTGCGGTGCATTGGTCAAACCGAAAGGCATGACCAAGAACTCGTAATGTCTATACCTTGATCGAAAAGCTGTCTTTGCAATGTCTTCCTTCCGAACCTTCAATTGGTGATAGCCTGATCGTAAGTCAATCTTGGAGAATACTTTTGCTCCACTCAGTTGATCGAATAGTTCGTCTATACGCGGCAAGGGATACTTGTTTTTCACCGTCACTGCATTCAATGCTCTGTAGTCGATGCATATGTGCACTGTCCCATCTTTTTTAGGCACGAAAAGAATGGGTGCTCCCCACGGTGACGCACTAGCACGAATAAAGCCCTTCTCCAACAAGTCGTCAATCTGCGTCTTCATCTCTACCAACTCCTTGGGTGCCAGACGATATACTCGAGATGAAATAGGCTCGGCTCCGGGGATAAGCTCAATGAAAAACTCAATATCTCGGTCAGGTGGCAGTCCTGGCAATTCCTCGAGGAATACATCCTCGAATTCAGTGATAATAGGGTGCCGTGGGGTGTCATGCATCATCATATGAGTCCCCGATACGGGTGGATCACAACTATCTTCGTCTTCTTTGGTGAACTCAAACTCTACCGCATTCGGTGGTCTAAAGATAATACTGCTCCTATGGCAGTCTATGAGAGCGAAGTGCTGGTTCAACCAGCCCATTCTAAGAACCACATCAAATGTCGACATAGGGAATACAAGAAGTCGTGCCATCATCTCCCTGCCACTTATCACTACAGGACAAAGTCTACACACACCACTAACAGGTACAACTCCTCCTCCAGTGAGGATTCCAACATTCTTAGCTAAGGGTGTGATAGGAATGTTGTGTCTTGTGGCAAAACTAGTGGCTTTAAATGAATGTGTGGCTCCAGTATCAAATAATATAATAGCAGGAAAAGATGCAACTAAAACCATACCTGCTATGACCTCTGCCTCTGCCTCTGTCTCTACATTCTCAACAGCTAGAGAGAATGCCTTTCCATGGTTCTGTCCTGGGCCTTGAGCTCTGGCCTTATGGTACTGAGCTGTCTGTGGTGGTAATGGTGGACGAGGTGCTGGTGTTGTGGGCCTCTGGGCCTGATGTGCCTGAACTAGAGCCTGCTGCTCAGGACAATCTCTGGCCAAGTGCTGTCCTGATCCACATCTCATACATAAACCCAAACGAAGTCGACAGTCATCTCTGATATGACCCTGATTTCCATAATAGTGGCAAGTGGGCTTCTGGTAGGGAGTAGTCCTCTGCTGGTACTGTCCTGTGGTCCTTCTGATTGGTCCATCCTGAGTAGCTCAGGCTGGTGTAACTGCTGGTGTATGACGTCTCGATGTCTGCTGCTGTTCCTTGCGAAGAATCTTCTGAGCACGAGCTTCTTCCAAGACAGATGAATGGGAGACTCGAGACTGGGTAGTCGTATAAGACTTTAGCTCTGGTGCAAGCCCCTGGTGAAATCTCCTCGCTTCTCTAACTCTGTCGGAATTAATCTCGCACCAAATCGACTCAGGCGATTGAACTTTGAGCCGTACTCATCAACTGTCATATTCCCTTGCTTCAGATGAAGAACCTCTCGTAGAGATCATCTCTGACATGAATAGGGAAGAACCTCTCATAAAGACAGTGAAGTAATTGTAATAAGAGACTGAAATAGTAACTATAATATAGCAAGACAACATCTAACTAGTGAGTTGAAATACATTTTCGATATGTAAATAATTAGAGATAAATTCGACACCCCGCATGTGATGTGTGCGACTGTTATCAGACACGAATAGACAAATATGATGTTTCTGGGTATGTCTATATGTCTACTAATGTATTTCCCTGCCCGACTAGTACTCATGGATCCAAACAGGTCACGAACACGGTAAAACATTGGTCACAAACAACATGTAAAGAATCTATAACTATCATATCTTGTATCCATCGTGTCGAGAATCACAGAATATTAATATAAAATACTACTAAATACATAAATCATAGAGATGATCAAATATAAAAACTATCAGAAATACTCGCATGGGATCCTTTGCTGGTGATACTGATACTACCGACCACTCAAATGAACCACAAAAGTCAACTCGCGCAACTGTCTTCGGATGCTGAAATAGATATCACCAACGTATTTGTCATAAAAGAAATGTCTAAGAGTGTCTACCAAAAAGTTCAATTCTGGATACAGGAGAAAAATTGTAATTTTGAATCAAAACGATGTCTGCCGTTGGATCCATTTTTGTACCAAAAAGTGTGTCAGTACCTAAGGTCTCTAAAGTCATCAAACTTTATGTCTACGGGTCAAGTTTCAGGATATGAACCCAATCGTATATCCAAAGTTGGATTCCGACGGGCCGTGCACAATTTTGCCCGTTGGATCGGGTCGCGGGCCCGCCAAAATAGCATTCCGGTCGACCTTCTCAGAATCAGACCAAAGTTGGCATACAGGACCAAAAAAATGACACAATCCTACTAGCATAATTTTTGTCTCTAGATGACAAACGTCCACGAAGTTATAGGCTAGTTTATAAAGGGGCCGATACGAGGTATCTCGACGGATGTCTCAATTTCGTCGCGCACACACAGTGAAATCGAGTTCCGTCGAATCCCACACATCCGTAACATTTGTATGCATCCTTTGATGCTTATGGGTTGCGACCACGTCATCCGGTTAGTCGAGGCGCATGCCGTATCGGTGAAAATTCTAATTTTAAAAACTATTTTTGCCAAGTTTTTTTTGATCTTCAAATTGATATTAAACAAAAAATAACCAACTAGAAATTAAACCAAAAATAGGGTTTCAATCTTGGTTATGTTGTCTACAAGGCAGTTTAAGCGGTTTTCTAAGTTTCGTAATATCCTGGTCGCAAATTGACTGCCAACTTGGGGTTTCAGGACAGTTTCTAAATCTAAAAAATCGAGTTTTTTTAATCGATTTTGGAACTCAATTTTCGTCGCACTTTATGCGAAATAAAATGAACTATTTGAAGGGATTTAAATACGATTAGGTTTTGAACATACCATTAAAAATAGATCATTAAACGATCGACTGTACACGATGAAACGCCGCTGCGAAGTTAGCCTAAGGACCGTTGCACAGCTGCTGTTCTTCTCTGTTATGCACGCACGTGCAGCCTGGCCGACGACCGGTGGCTCATGCGACGGCATGCAGTCGGGGGGTGGCCGCCCAGGGGTCGGGGTGGTGTTGCTAGGGTTTAGATTAGGGTTTAGAGTAGGTTTGATGAATCTCCCATTACTTTCTCTTTCGAATATACATGTGCTCTGTTATGAACGGAGCATGGGGGAAGGGGTCGGGTCAGTTGGCCCTTTGGGTCGGGCTGGGGTGGGTTTTTGATTTATGTTTTCTTTGTTTTTCTTTTTATTTTTATTTTTTGTTTTCTATTCCATTTATCTAACTATATACCGTATTATGTATATATATACTATAAATCCTATACACCTATATACATAGCATACTAGTTCCAAATAAAATCTAACCAACTATTTTTAGCAATGCTTAACATGTTACCAAAATAAAATATTAATATTAATAGCAATATATATATTTACTATCTTTTATAATTAATAATAAAAAAATTTATGCAGTTATTATATATATATGTATATATAAAGCAAGTAAAAAAAATATATAGCAATTAATATATTATATTTACTATCATTTGTAAAATTTACTCACTAGTCCAACGAAATAAAATGCCAATATATATACAACATATATCTATATGGATGTCTTTGGGCATACCACATAACTACGTGGGCTTAAGCTTGCTTCGGGTCCAGTCCGGACTAGTTTGGTACAACCGGGCTTCCTAAAAGTCATAATATTAATAAATCACTAATTAATTATTTATAGGGATCAAGTCACAACTTTGAATGGTTTTCCTAGCTAGAATAGACATATGACTCAACCTTCTCTACCATGGCTAAAACACTAGTCAAGGCACTCGACCACACTCTCTGTGCCAAAATTCTTGGCCATCTTGTATGTCATGCCCCGATTCGGAGAATCGTTTGTCCTCGCTTGATTCATGTCGAATCATTCGTCCTCGCTTGGGCATGATGTCGTATAAGTCTGGCATTACACTTGTACAAGGCAAAGACGGTACATAATTGATAATCTTCAAATAGGAACACATCGCAACGGCATAAGCAGACAAACTGAAGTTATTGAGGACATTCTTTCTCATCGAATAGAAACACATCACTGATTTATAGTAGCGAAGATAAACAAATAACTTGAAGTCGCACAGATATATATAAAAATGTATTCTCTTTATTGATAATTGAAGTAGAGAACAGGACTTGTAATGGAATATAAAGTTTACAACATATCTCACTTTACATTGATAGCCAACTGAACATATGACATAAAGCTTACATTTGATACTCTGATACATTGGATTACAACTTGATATACCGACTTATCTTACAACTCACTGGTACAACTGATTACAATATTCCATACATTATGCCTTTTATAAACAAAAGACATCATATTTTGCAAGGAGAGCTTCTACATGGCCAACAAATCTTCGATGCGACGGGATCGATCAAGCCAATCTTCGTGTACAGAACTTCCCAAGCCAGACACCTAAAAAGAGTGCCCACAACGTGGGTCAGTACATCATCTATGTACTGGTGAGCAAAATCTCGCCCACTCACCTAAACCGACACTAAGTAGTCAGTTTTAGCAAGCATTTATTAGAGTGATCTTTCTAGTTGGGGCCTAGCATCAGTTTACAGTTCATGGGCAGAAACATTAAAGCTTATAAACATGATTATGACATTGCTCATGTGGAAGCAACAACAAACCAGGGGCAACATGCATTCTCATATTTCTCTTCTATAGCAACAGTTTAACATGTAAGTCATGATTGATCAGCGTTCACAATAAGGTATCATCCTAGCATACTTGGTGTTATCATGTTAAGCAAGCAAGTTGAACCAACATATATATTGAACGTATCACATTTAAGTGATTTTTTACCGATAGCCGACTCCCTCGTTCCTGCATCAAATACATGTTAGGTCATATGCTTACTCTGTCTGCATAAAATATTTATTAGCGTGCATCCTGACTACATGACCACTGATGTTATGCACCATTTAGGACTTGCCATATAGGATTCAAGGGTATGCGACATACCATTCACCCGGGTTGCGAGCCCGAAATGAATGTCCTGTTACAAATCATGCCACCAAAGCATGCTGTATTTTCTCCTAGGCCAAATCTATCCCCAATGCCCTGGGAATCGTCCGAGGAAATAATACCTTGTATACAAGTTGTTCATGACCAAGCGAATGCGTGTCCGACTCGATCGTGCACAAAATTGCATGACAAAATATTAAAAGATGTAAGGCAATATTTCATCATCATTCATCTCATTCAAGTCATGTTCAATGACTCATTCCTTTCCAATATTACCATCATTTTTCTTGGTGATCCCAGCGATCCCAAGCCTCATTATTTTTCATTTTATTAACTCATCATAATGTTTTCCATATCGTTCCTTTCGACAAGGAATATAACAATCATTTATTCCATAGGGATATTTATTCATTCTTTCATTGCTTATAAGAAACAGGCAACAATTCATATCTTTGCAACAGTTATACAGGGTATACATCATTCAAGTATTTTATTTCGGTTCATTGGGTCGATAGCATAGCCAGTTCATTTCTCATGTATTATTCACAAGGCATCTCATTATTATCCAGCAACTATTGTCACTCCCGTTTCCCGTTATACGTATTTTTGTATGCGTATACGAGATTTCTGGCATTTATCAGGTGGACCGTAGTTAGACTTGCTTTGCTTAGCATAGTCTTGGCTTAATCTTGACTTGGTTTATTTGATTCGTTTGGTTCAATTTGACTTGGTTTGGCTTGGCTTGAGATGGAGAGGGTTGATATATAACCCAACTCCTCCTCTCTCTCCTCATTCACTTCTATATTTACTTCTTCATCTTCTTCATTTACTCCTCCCACCTACCAAGTCTTAGGCAAGTGCAACTTGCTTCATGATGGATCTCAAGCTTTATTGTTCCATTCTTTTCCTTACTTGATTTTAAGCCTCTTTAGAACTTGACATTTTTGGGTTTGATGGATGGATTTTTGTAGATCTAGGTTTATAGTATTTTCGGTTTTCTTGGGTTTTGATCTACCAAACTTTATTATTTTTAAGTTTTGATTGTTCTATGTTGTAGAGAATTTAATTTTACCCAAAATGGACCTTTGAAAAGTTAGATTTTGACTTGTTTTGAAGAAGTTATGGCCAAAATAAGATTTGGACATTTTCTAGTTCATCTGTCCTGAATTTGGCAGGGACGATAAATAGTGCCGCAGGAATGAATAGTGCTGCAGGAATGAATAGTGTCGCATGGATGCATAGTGTCGCAGGAATGAATAGTGCCGTATGGCTGTTAAAGTACCGTATGGATGCATAGTACCGCATGAATGAATAGTGCTGCAGGAATGAATAGTACTGCATGGCTGCATAGTGCCGCATGGATGCATAGTGTCGCAGGAATGAATAGTACCGTATGGATGCATAATGTCGCAGGAATGAATAGTGCTACAGGAATGAATAGTGCCGCATGGCTTGCATAGTGTCGTATGGATGCATAGTGCCGCAGGAATGAATAGAGCCGCATGAATGCATAGTGCCGCAGGAATGAATAGTATCGCAGAAATGAATAGTATCGCATGCCTTGCATAGTTCCGCCTGGATTGCATAGTTCCGTAGAAGGCTGCATAGTGCCGCAGAAGGCCGCATAGTGCCGCAGAAGGCTGCATAGTGCCACAGAATGCCGCATAGTGCCTATTTTGGCTATTTTTTTGCTGTTTTATGTCCTATTTGGCTGAATTATGGCCAGAATTTCTTCCAACTCCCAACATGGAAGTTGTAGATCTTTTCCTTGGCTTCAAGAATATGTTACTAGCTATTTTATGCAAGTTTCTCTCACTCATGATAATATAAGGATAGAACACGATAATGGTCAGTTAAGGCGCACTATTACCAAGTAATAAGTAACATGACATGATAGTGGCCCGTCGTGGCGCACTCTTGACAAGCAACATTGGCATGATAATTCTTGATGGTGGTCCGTCGTGACACACTCTTGATATGATAAGTAATCTTGATAGTGGTCCGTCGTGGCGTACTCTTGACAAGTAATCTTGATAAGTAAGTCTAGCATATAATTTTGAATGCTGTTGCGATGACTATCTCGACATGCTAAGTAAATTCTCATCATGATATTGTGGGTGATTGTATTGAATGTGCTTATATAAGCTACCAATCTTGTCTCGCATCATGTCTAAGACTTGTATCCCTGGTTACCACGGTCAGGGATTCATACTAAATCAGACTAGGTTAATGACTAAATTGATCAAGTAGTTCATATAGAGAGGTATTCCGGCTACAAGCAATTCTGTTATCTGGGCGCCTTCTCTGATGGACTTGTAGCCTGCCGACGAGTAAGGCACATTTCCAGCTCACTGTCATGTGGGGCACTTCATGAAATGATTACTATGTACACTGTCATGTGTTGCACTCAAGTCACCTAACAAATCATGATAACTCTTAGCATGAACCTTGAGTCTAGATAACCTGGATAGTCTGCAGGGCTTGTAGCCGTAGGGATATCTCATTGCATCTTGCTAGTAACTAGTCTTGTGATAACCCTAGTTAGTTTAAGTATCAAGCCGTATTCTTTGCTTGGCCGTGAATGTTGGATGAGTCCCACCTTGTCTAGTCTTGCCTAAATCCAGTACATGGCTATCTCAGGACATGCTCGTGTATGCTTTACTTTATCGATAATTGGTTAGAGACTAAGTTATGTTCAGGTGAAGGGTTACAACCCCGGTCCTTGTTTGGTTTATGGGTTGTAACTTGGTTACCGGAATAGTCCTTTAGTTATCTTATCGTTTATCACCCTATTTTCTCTAACTCATGTCTTTTGTTATTTTATTTATGTCCTTATATGCTAATATGCTGGTTTTAGTTCTTAAGTGAAGCCTCCTTTGTGGCACTTACTCTTTCTGGGGTCTGACCCAGCTGGTTTTGTATGGCCAGATTTCGGAGCAGCTCCCGAGGATCTTCCAGCCTTCCTGCCAGATGGTGACCACTAGAAGAAACCTTGGCAACGAGTGGGTTTTATTTTGCTCTCCCATTCTATTGTAAAATTATTCTTTCGAGGCGTTTAGCCGCCGAACAAGTATTAGCTCGTGTTGAATTTACATTTCTGTCTGCCTAAGGGCTGTAACATGATTGACAAATCCTAGGATTGATCATGTATGACTTAAACTCTTGCTAGTCTTCGTATTTTGTATGACTAACTTCATGATCATCTGAATATGTAATGTTTGGGACGCCTTACTTTGTATGTCTGATGATCTACCATCTTGTTACATTTACTTGCTTGCTCGAGATTGAAGGCTTGTTCTTGACCCTAAGAGACTAATGGCTTATAGTAAACCCTCATACATCTAGACAGCCGTGACCGTATTGCGAGGTGGGATTCACTTCAATGTACGTAGCTGGCTGTGTCTGTCCCCCGCTCTCCAGTATTCTGGTTCTGGGGCATGGCAACTATGACATGGGTCATTTAGGGATAATTCATAGCATCACAATACTCTATTTTATTAAGCATAAAGGAGTAGGAAGGAGGAAGGACAGTTCCACTCATTTGCATAAAAGGGTCTTCTTGTTTCGATTGCACATATTCCCACTAAGTGTAGCTCCACCAATGAGCTATATTCCAATATCCATTCCGTCTAGCCAGCTAAGAGAGACTGCATTAGTCTCAATTCTCTTTATTTCCAACCCAAGTCACGGTCCAACTTTCTGATCGCATCCAACAAGCCAACCAAATGCCTCGCGTAAAGCGGGGTATTACATAATATACTACTCAGAAAATATTTTGTCCTCGAAACTTAAGGGAACAACTCATTCTACTAATTTCCTTAGTCACAACAAGTTACTTATTCAGCTTCTAATCAATATTTTGATTCGACGCTTTAGAAAATCTCGAGATTGTTATCCAACTGTACCACTTAATCCATCGATGATTCAATCCGTCTTTCTCTTTTCCAAAGTATTTATATTTTTTATTGATTCACCAATATTCTTCCAGCATTGTTATCTTCGTCGCATCCTGCCAATTCGTTTAGATTTATACACATATCTTAGGTGTCCCCAAAATACATGCATTTCAGCCAAAGTCCGTGCTAGTGCGATTCAATAAGCTCCCTCTATAGTGTTATCTCTGTCGCATCTATCACTTCGGTTGGATCCAAACACATACTTTAGGTGTCCCCAAAATATACGTACTTCAGCCAACTTCCATGTTAGTATGATTCGATAAGCTACGATTGTAACTCTTTTCCACAAATTCGACTTAGCATCTTTTTAATTGACTTATTATTTCGTTCGCTCGCCACAATCGCTATCTTTCAAGCCACAACACATAACATCAGGGACAACACGAATAAGTTCTTTATCTAAGCACTATATTTCTAACATTCGGGCCAAGGATCTAACTTAGAGCCAATCATACTAAGAGTTCACAATAATCAATACGCAATTCTATTCCTTTCTGAATCCAATAATGTTTCTCACCGAGGCAATTCATTTTTTCTAAAAAATAAAATCCGAAGTCACTCATTATCAAATACAGAGCCAAAGGTACAATTCTATGCGACAGTCAAGGTTAACCCAGCTACCCGACTTTAAATACCGATCCGATATTTCCGTTGTGAGCAGACAATTCCATTTCATGGAATAATTCACTTCCCGGCATGCACCACTCAAGTCTTACCGTACGATTACAGTTCCCACTTAAGGCCGACATATAACTTCACAAGGGTCAAACATCTCTAAGGCACAAGTTGATGCATATACTTCCTTAGGTCATACTCATTACCACCATCTCTCGTTCAATACCAAAGGGTCATCCTATGGTTCGCCAGTGGTCTCCCTATCATTCGGTCAAGTCTCTAAGGCTAGCTATATCGACAACTAAATATATTCACTTGGTGACTTCCCTAGAGTGGACGACTGCTAGGATTATACTAGTTTCTTATTCTTAGTGCAAACAAGCAACCTATAGTTCTAAAGAACTCTACCCAAACCTATGGGTATCAACTCAATCTGAATAACTAATCGCCATTGCCGATTATGCCGATAATTGGTTATGCAGCCCACGGTCGCTAGGGTCAACTGTCATCCTTAAGGAATTAATTCCCATAGAGGCTCATTCTAGACTTATCCAACGATTGACTAAGATCGATCTAGCAACCATACGGTCAAATCTCGACCCGACATATAATTCCCAACGATTCAATTTCTATTCCAATTCCTTCCTACCAAGACAGATTTATATACTGAGGCTAACTATTCAAGGGTCATTGATTCCGATAGTTTCAACAGAACTATGGAATCATACTATTCGATCTGTATGACAAAGTTATACCACTAAGTCATAAGCCAGCAATCTATATCCCAACAGACAGTCGTCTAGACTGTCACACCATCTACCGATACTATCCAACACCTTTCGTGGTTCTTAATCCCATTCATTTTCCAGCCATCAAAATCTCGTACGGATATTCTTAGAATCTTATACCACAAGGGTCAAGTAATCCATTCGAATCCAATCTGACAATTCATGCATCAATTAACCATTCTCTACGTGTCACAAGTATTCAGGGTCACTACTTGTTACTTTTTATGATATATTTCAATCCCTCAGCATACATGCACATATGCAACGACTATCTATTTCGCCAAGCTCGAACTCAAACTTCACCAATGTTATCCTTTCATGATCAAGATGGATTAACATCTATCACACCTTAGGGTCAAGCACAAATTTTCAACATTCATATTAGCAACCAACTTGTAATAGCCACACATGATTCACATCCAACTAGTCGCAACTATCGTTCAATGCTATAATCCACACAACATTCGTTAGCCAAATTTATTACGCATAATATAACTATCATCTTGCTAGACTGAGCCATCATCAGACTGAGCAATTCGGAACCAAGGCACTCGTTACACTTTTCGACAATCTCGCTACCCATCATAACGTCATCATCAAGGGACATTCGAGTCAACTAGCAACAAGGCATGACTCCCAGGTAAGTCTCAGCACCACCCAAGAGTCATAAATAGACTCATTGTTATCCGATGGAACGGGTCACGATATATCTCATTCTGAAGTGGAAGAGGCAATATACCACTCAAAAACGAAGCCATCCTTAAATAATACAAATCCCAGTCTATTCCAGATAATCGTGATCTAATTGATCACAACACAAAGCTAACATTTCTCGGGGTCTCGAAATTACAAGCCAACATTCTTAGGGTCTCAAAAGCACTAGCCAATACACATGAGTCAGCTCATCAATTCTGTTGAACTCATCTATCAATTGTTTCATTCACTATTCTGTTCCAATGTCACATGCAATTCTCATTGTCTTACAGCACACATAGCCACATTTCTCTATTCCTACATTTCGAACATCATTCACAACATAGCATACTATGGCATCGAGTCATTGTTGGGTTATTAGTGTCCAAACCAAAAACAAGCAAACATTCGGGGCATCACAATATATTAGACTTATTGTATGGAACATCCAGTGAATAATCAAGAGGGTCAACGAACTTTTCAGACACGAGCAACATGGATTGATTACAGAAACGGCAACAGATAATCGGGGAAGCAATCTTTGATTAAATTACGAAAGTAACGTTGAGTAATCGCGGAAGCAACTTTGATTAATCGTAAAAGCAACTCTGATTTGAAGTGAATCATATAAGAGACCAAGGATGTAAAGCCATGCTCTGATACCAATTTGTCATACCCCGATTCGGAGAATCGTTCGTCCTCGCTTGATTCACGCTGAATCATTCGTCCTCGCTTGGTCGTAATATCGTACAAGTCTGGCATTGCACTTGTACAAGGCAAAGACGGTACATAATTGATAATCTTCAAATAGGAATACATCGCAGCGATAGAAACAAACAAATTGAAGTTATTGAGGACATTCTTTCTCATCGAATAGAAATACTTTACTGACTTATAGCAGCAGAGATAAACAAATAACTTGAAGTCGCATAGAGATATATAAAAAGTATTCTCTTTATTGATAATTGAAGTAGCATACATGACTTGTAATGGAACACAAAGTTTACAATACATCTCACTTTACATTGATAGCCAACTGAACATATGCTATAATGCTTACATTTGATACTCTGATACATTCGGTTACAACTCGAAATACCGACTTGGCTTACAACTCACTAGTACAACTGATTACAACGTTCCATATATTATGCCCTATATAAACAGAAGACATCATCTTTTGCAAGGAGAGCTTCTGTATGCCCAACAAATCTTCGATGTCGCGGGACCGATCAAGCCAATCTTCGTGTACAAAACTTCCCAAGCACGAGCACCTAAAAAGAGTACCCACAATGTGGGTTAGTACATCATCTATGTACTGGCAAGCAAAATCCCATCCATTCGCCTAAATCGACACTAAATAGTCAACTTTTGCAAGCATTTATTAGAGTGATCTTTCTAGTTAGGGCCTAGCATCAGTTTACGATTCATAAGCAGAAATATTGAAACTTGTAAACATGATTATGGCATTGCTCATGTGGAAGCAACAACAAACCAAGGGCAACATTCATTCTCATATTTCTCTTCTATCACAACAATTTAATATGTAAGTCGTGATTGAGCAACATTCACAATAAGGTATCATCCTAGCATACTTGGTGTTATCATGTTAAGCAAGCAAGCTGAACCAACATGTATATTGAACATATCACATTTAAGTGATTTCTTACCGATAGCCGACTCCCTCGTTCCTGCATCAAATACAGGTTAGGTAATATACTTACTCTGCCTGCACAAAACATTCATTAGCGTACATATTGACTACATGACCACTGGTGTTATGCACCATTTAGGACTTGCCATATAGGACTTCAAGGGTATACGACGTACCATTCACCCGGGTTGCAAGCCCAAAATGAATGTCCCGATACCAATCATGCCACCAAAGCATGCTACATTTCCTCCTAGGCCGAATCGGTCCCCAGGGCCCTAGGAATCGTCCGAGAAAACAATACCTTGTATACAAGTTGTCCATGAGCATGCGAATGCGTGTCCGACTTGATCGTGCACAAAATTGCATGATAAAAGATTAAAATAAGTAAAGCAATATTTCATCATCATTCATCTCATTCAAGTCATGTTCATTGACTCATTCCTTTCCAATATTACCATCATTTCACTTGGTGATCCCAGTGATCCCAGTGATCCCAAGCCTCATAATTTTTTATTTTATCAACTCATCGCAATGTTTCCCATATCGTTCCTTTCGACAAGGAATATAACATTCATTTATTTCATAGGAACATTTATTCATTCTTTCATTGCTTTGAGAAACAGGCAACAATTCATATCTTTGCAACAGTTATACAGAGTATACATGATTCAAGTATTTTATTTTGGTTCATTGGGTCGATAGCATAGCCAGTTCATTTCTCATGTATCGTTTATAAGGCATCTCATTATTATCCAGCAACTAAGACATTGGTCATTTAGGGACAATTCATAGCATACAACACTCTATTTTATTAAGCACGAAGGAGTAGGGAGGAGGAAGGACAGTTCCGCTCACTTGCATAAAAGGGTTTTCATGTTTCAATTGCACATATCCCTACTAAGCGTAGCTCCACTAGCGAGCCACGTTCCAATACCCATTCCGTCTAGCCAGCTAAGAGAGACTGTATTAGTCTCAATTCTCTTAATTTCCAACCCAAGTCACGGTCTAACTTTCTGATTGCATCCAACAAGGCAACCAAATGCGTCGCGCGAAGCGGGACATTACATTGTACTCCAAAACTTAACCATGACTAAGCCATCTATCATAATAACTATTTAATTAAATATTTATAAAATTCCAAAAATCACCATTAAATTTAAATAAATAAATAATAAAAATATAATTCAAAATTTTGGGAATAGGGGTTACACCCATGGATACCCCACCTGCTTGTCACGACCCGCACCCACTTTTCGGGATACGAGTGCGTGTCCAAGCCAGCCTACACCGCAGTTTCGGCAGTAGAACGCTGTCTAGACACAATGCTCAAAATCATACAAGATAAAAAAATTATTTGCTCATTCACAAAACTAAATTAAGTGACAACATTCCAAGGTTTATATTTAACCAATTACAATATCTCACCAATTCTAATATAATAAAATATGAACTAACTAATCTCTCAGTTGACCTCAGCACATACCCATGTCTTCCAATGATCCAACGCATAATATAGCAGGCGACTAATCTAAAAAATAAGGTTTCCAGTCTGGAATGGAATGAGTATAATCCAAGCATGCGTTTCCATATATATGATAACGATTATAAAAGCAGTAAAAAGTCATGACATACATGATAAAAGAAATAAAATATAAAACATGACTCGAAAAAATATGGTGGAACAGTTAATCATGAATTATAAAGACAAATGAATCATGGAACAAGAAAACTTAACCAACTACGTGATTTGAAGTACACATTTCAAAATATGATCAGGCTGGACCACTACACCGCACGGTCTACATAGGTTTTGTATCCTCACTGTCTACATTATATAAAATAAAATATTGTCTACATTGCATGACATAAAGCATTGCCTACGAGGTTGATCATATATCTACTTAGTACGTACTTTTCCACCCGACTACTACATACGGATTAGTCACGACAATAAATCACGAAACACGGTAGAATAAACATGGTATCATGACTAAAATTCGTATGACACTAACCCGTGTACCAAACGTGTCAAGAATCGAATATGTATCACTAATCATACAACTACAGTAATTAACAATATTGGAAACAAAATATGAACTGTACTCGCCTGGTGTCCTGAGTTGCTAATAAAGGTCTGGTAAAACAAAGAAAGGTAACTTCCGTAAACGTCCTCGGATGCTGAAATAAATATCACGAATGTATTTAGTATAATAAATATGTCTAAAAATTCCTACCCGAAAGTCCAATTCTGGACACAGGGGCAAAATCATAATTTTGGGTCAAAATAATGTCCACTGTTGGACCCACTTTGCACCGAAAAGTATGCCAGTACCTATGGTCTCTAAATTCATTAAACTATATGTCTACAGGTCCGATTTGATGATACAAACCCAACCGTAGGTCCAAAGTTGGATTCCGGTGGGCCGTTCACAAATTTGCCCGTTGGATCGGGTCGCGGGCCCGCCAAAATAGCGTTTCAGTCGAGTGGAGGCCCACCATCACATGGACACCCCACCATCTGCAGGCAGAACTTCTACAGATGGGATGCCACCATGACATGGAGGCCAGCTTACTCGTCAGGGCGACCCGCCACATCCGCACACCCCGAGGTTCCGTAGAGATGATATTCTACTACCCCTACAGTTTCCTCCGCAGACTCCACCTCCAGAACTGTACTGGACAATGCTCATCTTCTTGGGATCTTCCAGCGACTCATCGATTCCCAGACTGAGTAGGCTAATATCTTTTGCAATGGTTTGAGAAAGGCTCTTCAAACTAGAGATGCTCTCCGTCCTCGTACAGGAACTTTCAATGACTTTATGAACCTCAGGCCCTTGGAATTCTATGAGACTGAAAGGATTCTCTATGCTGATGAGTGGTTGAGAATGTGGAGCGGTTTCTTCGGATGGCTCGAGTTCCTAAAGACTTGAAGATAGAGTCAGCCAGCATGCAGCTTTTCAACATCGTCCGGACGTGGTATAGAGATGAGCCCTTGCTTTCTGCACCAAATGTGACTTGGGTAGAGTTTAAGGAGATATTCAAGAAGAAGTTCTAGCCGACATGGCTCGGAAGGCTTTAGAGAGTCAGTTCGAGAGTCTGGGCAGGGAAACTTTATCGTCGACGAGTATACCACAGAATTTAGTCACCTCAGCCATTTCATAGAGAGCATGGTCAACACCCTTGAAAGCAATGCTTAAAGGTTCAAGAAAGGATTATCTCGCGAGATTCGCCGAGCTATCGGTACCAGTCAAGCCACTACCTATGAGAAGATCTTGAAGGTCGCACAAAGAGTACAAAAAGAACTAGAGCCCAGGCCAAAGGGAGATTGATATGCGTACGGAAGAGGTAGCAGCCAATCAGGACCAACGAAATATTCTAATGTTTTAGAGAAGACTTCACCATAGAAATATCACTTGTAGCCTCGTTCCCAGCAGCAGTAGTTCCAACCTTCTGGTAAAGCCCCAGCACCACAATAGCAAAATCAGACTCAGGCGATTATTACATGCTCCTACTGTCGGAGGCCAGGACATTATTTTGACTACTACCGCAGAAGGTTACGACAATGCTTATCATGTGGATCAGCTACACACCAGGTGAAAGAATGTCCAACATCATTTATTCGTCAGAGACCAGTACCTAATTAGGAAGGACCAGGAGGGCCTCATCGGCATAGACAAGGGCAAGCATTTGTAGCTATGATTCGACCTGAAGGTATAGGTAAAATAAATATGTTCCCTTAAAATCCTTCCACGGATAGTTAGCATGCTTGTTTAGTTAATTAGTAGTATGTGTGATTAGTTATCTAGGATCTTAATCCTTCATCCTTTCCATGATCTAGACTAAGAATTATTTTAGATTGCCCGTAGATGTTATTAGTATGTTATGTTGAATTTTTAGGACAATTAGGGGGGATACGACGTGGCATCTGCTCACAGATTAAGAATTTAGGGATTTTTTTATTTATTTAATTTTATTTGGTTATGATTAACTTGTATGGTCATTAAGAGGTCATAGGAGAGTTGTGACCATCTTAAGGTCATATGGCCTCTAGAGAGCTTAACTAAGTTTTATTCAGCTATTTTCTATTTTCCATAATTTTTGGAAATTTTTAGATATTTATTTATCAAGGTTTAGTATCTTTAAAAGCTCCCAAGATTTACTATAGCGCCATTTAAGCCTATTTTGAGACCCACTATTTTTATTTAGGTTCTAGAGTGTTAGAAATATTTTCTATAATTTTATAGAATTTTTATGGATTTATTTGGAGTTTTTTTAGTTAAATTGATTTTTAATCAAATTTTATAATTAAATTACCCAGTCAATACCCTGTCAGCGCAGCAGGGCCCATACGTCAGCCACTTTTTAAAATTTATTTTTATTATTTTGTTTAATATAGTTATTAATATATATTTTCCTACTTTTATTCATGAGCATAGAATGTACTCTTCCGTAGCTTTGATTTTCGGAGCACAAAAAATGCTAAACTTTAGAAACTTCCTTCATAAGTTTTGATCTAGACAAATTTACCTTTGATTTGGTATATCGTGTCCCACTCAAATATGTCTTCTTGTATTCTATTTGCTTCGCACAACTTTGGGGTCAATTTAGGCCAAGAAGTTATCTATCGTGAGACTTGTCGTAAATTCCAACTTAAATTCTGGACTCGACATCGATCCAACCTAAATGAACCAATATATAGTTTTGACTATCTATGATCCTATTACACACATCCTTAGGGTGTCCCACTCAATCGAGGCCCCATGTGCTATTTAAATCCAAATGGCACATAAGACCTTTTGTATGACTTTTAGAACCTATTTCCAATTCGTGTAATTTTTCTTGAGCTTAAACTTGTCCAACAACTTGTAGATGACTTGTTAGGGTCATTCTCATATAGAGAGGCCCTTTTGAATATTTAGTTCAGATGTATGGAGTATTTATTTGGGTCAAAACCAAATAGGGAAACTCTATAAATTTAATTTCCTATATTTGGAAACTTGGTTATTCTTGTGCCAATCCCACTTGTATTTGGACTCTAAAACCCACCAAAACTCATCCAAAATCCTACCCAAGCAGCCCATAATCGACCCCCTACCCATCTACCTATAAAAACTCCCACAATAGCCAACCACTCTTCCTCCACAAACCCTAAAATCCAAACCTAATTCTGCCACCAAACTACTGATGTTCTTCTTTCTTTTGCTGCTGTCCCAACCAATTCCCGGCAATCCATGGTCTGCCACCTCATCCCAGACGTGCCTAGGACCCCCTCCATCATCACAAGGAGTCTCGAGGCCTAGCACAGCCCCTACGAGATGCGACAGCCGCTCAAAGTCGACCCCGACATGCTGTTCGAAAAATCACAGCAGGTACGTCATCTTTCGATCACTATTTCTCCACTTCTAGACATCAAAACCTTACGAGACCTAAGATTCTGGGTTCCCCTATGTGTATACTACTATCCTATAATGTTTCATGTGAAAATTCTTCCTAGATTGGTTGGGGCACACGTTTTACCCAAGTGTGTCCAGATCTGACATTGTCTATTGCGGGATAGATTTGGACTATTTAGATTCATCTTTACCATCGATATCATATATGAAAATGACAGTATTTTGATTACCTACATCTTTCGTTCAAAGAGTTTTTCAAAATTCTGCTGTTTTAATGCTCGAATAATTCGATCTTTAAAGGATAAAATTATGCGATAAACGAACTATCAAAATTGTCATCTTGTGAGCCCCAAATTTTTTGTGTGCAACCAATGCTCCATATCAATGATCCTCGACTCATGATCATGAATATTTGTTAATTTAGATAATTTATTACCATTTATTTTAGATTATTAAAGTTATTTTATTTATGGTTAAATAAGTTCTAAAAATGTTGAATTATCAATGTGAGTACTAGTTTGATCGTGAGATAATTTTTAAATGAATTTTATGTAATAATAATTATATGATTTATAATTTTAGAATATTATATATTTATTTCATAATTTATTCTGAATATTTTATGCATATATTTTATGAGATTTTATGTCCTAGAAGGTATATTATGACTAGTTATGACTAGTTGTGACTAGTATATAGTTAGATGACCCTATGTACTATATATATGTATATACATATATCAATGATAACAATGAGGTGTGGTTGTTGATGTTAGTTATTATTATTATTATTTATAGGAGTTTGTGAGACCGTGACTACAGAGGTTGAAGCCGGACCGGTACTTTATTCCATCGCGGCGATTCCAGGCAAGATACCGTGCTACTGTGATCTTATTTTATTTCCTGCTATACATGGACGTGTTGTTGTGTGTTAGGATTAGATGTGTTAGGAAAGCGTATAAGTGTGACTTGGGTGCAGTCGATGAGACCATCGATGACTGATAGTGGATGTGTGTATGACCTAGCGTGTTAGTAGACATCCTCGTGTTGAAGTTGTTTTTCAATGACTTCTTTGACTTGGACACAACTCATGACACAACACTTGGAGTGAGAGTTACTTTGTTATTGGCATGCCCCCTGTACTTGGCCGGTACAAGGGGTTCGTGTGACGGGTCATGTATGACTAGTTGTATTAGTTAGAGGACTTGCATATGAGATACGACTCGTGCGAGTCATAGACATGATCTTGTACTACTCCTGGGCGGAGAAGACTATTAGTAGGCGTATGAGATAGCCACCTTTTAGCCTCATAGCTGCGCGGTTATGGGTTCATAGTTTCCCGGTTATGGGTGTATTGCTAGAGTATATATCCAACAGCGGCCGCTGACCGCGCGTCAGAAGATGGTCGGAAGGTATGCTAGTATATACATAAGCCACTAGCAGATGCTATACTTTGTTCCTTCACCTACTCATACGTACCAAAGTCGTCTTCAAGTGCATTACACTTAGATGGATAGTTTACCTTGTCAGTTATATTCATGTTCATGTATACTATTTTTATTATGCATATTGTGGCTAGTTGTTGTATCTTGTTGTCCCCTGAGGACCTGGTTATTTTTCAGATCCGGACGAGTACCTCTATCCTACAGTTTACGGACTAGGCATCGAGCCAGGATATCTTGCAGAGGACCTGGAGGTTGTTCCTGAGGAATTTCCTTGATCTAGGAGTTGATAGCTGATTAGAGTCATGGACATTTTATCTACAAAGCTATGTCCTGATTATTTCTTTATGTCAGTATTTACTATTCCAACATTGTACTTTATTTCTGTGGATATATATTTCCACCTGACTTGATTATCTCAGACAGATTTTGTATCTGATTATTCTCAACTTATATTTTATTTCAGTAAGACATTTATTATATTTTTTCTGCGTTGATGTTGTTGTTCTGTGGATGCGATTCTAGTGTGGAGATATTAGTTTACTTGTGACTGTTGTACTATAGATATAGGATTCAGTGTACTGCGATTAGGATAAGTTCATTAAATTGGAAATACTTATTCTTGCCGTACAACTGGCATGCTCATGTCTTGGGTTTCGATATATGTTGGAACTGGTGTGTGACACAGAGGTTCTTTTACTATTTTATTTATTACGTTGAACTCAGATTTGATCGGTAAATTACTGATTTGGTCACGGTTAGCCATAACGACGATATCTTTTGACCAAAGCATGATTTTGTGGTACGGTCAATTTCGATGCACTCATGACATTGAAATCTACCAAGATGCACTTTCTAAATCTCGAGTTCATAACGTTTGACTTATTAGTCAATGTCATGTCTCGATTTGTGTGCATAGTTTCCAAAATTAGAAATATGACTTTCTATGGCCAAATTTTCTTTTTAAATTACATTTTGGATTATTATTAGGTTAAATTAGGTTTTTAAGTAATTTATTCCAGTATTAATTATCATTAGATAAATTAACCCATTAGCCACTTATTTTATGATTTTAGAATTAGAATCCTGGGCTTGACTTGTGGTTTTCGTGCGCGGTTCGTGGTGCGATGGTGCGATATGGGTGATAGCTTCTAGGTCGGTGTTTCTCTCATCCTCGACTTGTGACTACGGTTTGTTCAAGGGTTCATGCAAGTACAATATTGCATTATGTTTTTGTATATTATAATGCTTTCTTTCTCGTTTCCTTGTTTGATATTCCGTTGGGACATGTCACGACCTGCACCTAGTGTAGGGGCACGAGAAGTGGGTATGTCCAGCCTATGCTACGGTGTCGGCAGTAGAACACTATTCTAGGTCATTATTACAACTATACACAATATGGTATACTCTCCAAACGGAGGACAAATCATAGAAGGTACAACTCAATTACAAATCTAAAGATGGAAATAATACGATATAATAGATATGAAATCTCAAAAGAGAACATACAAACAGAAGAAAATAAGTCTAAGTGTCTAAACGACGCAACATCTCAAACATCCAAAAATAATACAACTCAGAAGTCAAATACAAATAACATAATGAAATAAGATAAAGCCTAACTAATCTAGCCTAAGCAATAGGGGTGATGTCCTCAGCTAGAGCTGGATCCTCCTGTGGGTCCAACTCACAGGTGTCGTCTAGATTGGCTCCATAATAGGTTGTGCAGAAGTCCTCAGTATCATCTGTAATATTTTCAACAGGTCTAGTCAATACAGGAACGAATACATAACACTGAAACAGGATCATATCATGACAGAATCTATAAAGCAATCAGTAGAGTGAACTATAATGAAAATTGTAAGACATGCACAAGAACAGTGTAAAAAGACAAATCTGAGTACAAGAGACAGTTTGTATATGAAATAAGAACTGTAAGTAATATAAGTGATTAGAGCACAAGATGGTTATGTAAACAGGCTGGGATACAATAAAATGGGTCTCAATTATACGTGAGGGCATAATGGACATATACAATATTTGCACAATATAGGATTTGATCACATAACCATGTCCTACTCACCCTCTCCAATCAATACACAAGGATCTAGTCAAGTTACGTTACCTATATAATAGCTTTATCCATGGGGCTCATGTGATCATGAGAGTACAAGATTGCACAAGAATATACATGAATAGGGGTGTACAAGAAATACAATATGTTCGTGAAAAGCATATGACAAGATGTATTTGATGTACCCGAGGGGGATAACATCGCAAGACAAGACCCATAGGGTACTGGTCCGTGATAACAATCGTGACATCATCAAGTAATTTATCTAAAACAGGAATATAAATTCTAACAAGTATAAAAATGATCAGAGCATGTACTCGCCTGAGATCCTGAGTGACTGTGAAAATAGATGTCTGAACTGAGGTGTCTGAGTCCTAAATGGAGCACACAGGTTATGATGTAATCAAGAAGGTAATAATTGAAGTTAACAATGCATGCTACATGAATCTAGGTCAATCTAGGTCAAAGTCAACTCTTGGTCAAACTTCAGTCAAATAGTCAAACTTGGTCAACAAGTCAATATTGGTCAACATCTATGGTTTAGTCAACTCTACAGTCAAGCAAGGTCAATCCTAGACCATTGGTCAATATCTAGGTCAAACTATATGTTACCTCACTATACTAGGTTACTAAGGTAATATAGCCTAGCTAACATAGCCTCCTAGGCATATGCCACATACATATATACCAACTACATACTATATAACACACACACACACACGCACACACACACACACACACATATATATATATAATATATATATATATATATATATATATATATATATATATATATATATATATATATATATATTAAAGACATTTTATTGAAATAAAGGGTGGCTCCGAAAGAGCGTTACAAGCGGTTGTAGGGCCGAAAAACACAAAACGGGCCCTGATATACAAGGTAGGAAATATAAAGGGTTCAGAATCGAGATTTTGAATTTTCAGAACCGAAATTTCGAAATTTCAAAATTACAAAAACTGAAAATTCGAAATTCAAAACCTAAATTACAAAATTTGGAAATAAGCGGGAGAGAGGGGCACGTGGCCCAAGATTTGGGGGGAACACATTCCGAGGCAGGGGGCACGCGGCTCACTGCCCGCAGGGGGCTCTCTGTCCAAGGAAATACCACGCGGCCGGAGAATGGGAGCGCGTGTCCCGAAAGAGAGCTCCGGCGTAGAGCGCCCGCCCGGAGGAAGAGTGGACAGTCAGAGTGGGGGGTCTCGACCTCCGAGGGGAGGGAGCGGGGGTCGTCCTCCGGGCGGAGAGGGCACGGGGCGGAGGGGGGTTGGGGGGTACACCGAGGGAGGGGCTCCTACAGGGAAACTGGCGGCGGACGAAAGAGGAGGGGGGTGGGGGTGACTGGCAGCAGGCGGAGGAGTCCGACCTAGGAAGGCAGCCGAAGGGGGGACCGGCCGGGCTGAGAACAGCTGCGGGAGCCGTGCCCGGAGAGGAAGCAAAGGGAAGACGAGGCGTCGACGGTGGGGACTGAGTGAGGCGTCAAACGGGGGGGGGAGGGGCCGGCGGCGAGGCCGGGCGACGAACACGGAAGAGCCGCCAGAGTCTGTGAGGCCGGCCAACGCTGGTTCGGTCCAGTCAAAAGCGGAGGGGGGGAGGGGCCTCCAGCTCGCGCCGGAAGTGCCGGAGGTTGTAGGGAGGCGGAGGAGCTGTCCACGAAGGAAGCTCGGAGCTCGTTGGAGGAGGGCCGACGACGGGGAGGCCGCTGCTGGGAGGCAGCGCCTCGACGGGAGGGAGCGGAGACGTCGACATGCACGGGCTGCCGTCAACTGGCTGCTGTCGAGCGGCCACATGAGCCCAAGAAAAGGGCTCACGACACGGAGGAGACGGGCCCACCGAAGACGGGGGAAGCCCTGGCAGAGGAGCCAAGGCGGAAGGGAAGAGCGGGGGGGCTACGGCGCCGGAGGAAGGAACCGCAGCGGGCGCTGCCAAGGAGGAGGGCGGCTCCGCTGGAGATACGGCGAGAGGGGGTGGAGAGCGGGAGCGGCGGCGGCCAAGGAAAGAGGGGAGGGGGGAGCAGCTGAGGAGGGGAGTGGCGCGCAAATCGAGGGCGCACTCGTCCCCAGCGGGGGCACACCACCGGCCGGTAGCTGCCCGACGACTGCAGCAGGAGCGGAGCTGTGACGTCGCCTGCGATGGGGACGCCGGGGGAGCCGGGGCCGATGCCGCGGAGGGAAAGGGCGGCGGCACTGAGGGCAATAAGGGAAGCTGTCGGGGGGAGGCTGCCGGGGCATCGACGGTCGGGAGAGCAGGCCGTAGGAGGCCGGCACGAGCTGCCAGGGGGCAGCCTACCACGGAGGCGGCCACCAGGGGGCCGGCCACCAAGGGGGTCCCCACCCACCGAGTGCTCCCCAAGGAGCAGAGCTGCTCGCCATTTATATATATATATATATATATATATATATATATATATATATATATATATATATATATATATATATATATAATGAATGTTAGATTTAGATAATATATATATATATATAAGCTATATATGTAGGTATACCATTTGTACATACATTATATATTATCTAAATCTAACATTCATTATATATATATATATATATATATATATATATATATATATATATATATATAGGAAACTAGATATTTTATTCAATAAGGCCTGAACAGCCGAGACCTATACAAGTATACCGGAAGGCGCAAAATGCCGAAGCCTATACAAGTATACTAACAAAAACCTAGAAAACGAGGATCCAAAATGGAATACAAAACGGCTAAGCCAGGGATAGGAGGCAGTCCCAGAGAGCAGACTGGTCGTGCATACAGAGGGAGCGCTGTTTGCGGCACTACCGTAAGGTCTCCCAAATCAGCTGGTCAGCGTTGTACTGGCGGCCTTCATATCTCGCCTTGTTGCAATTTTTCTAAATAACCCACGTTGCGGCAGCAGCCACTAACTGGTGGCCATGGAAGACGGACGCCCAGGCCGCTGCTCGGTCCGAAAAGTTGTTGCCCCCTGGGTGCATCGAACAGCGCTGGGAGAGGGAACTCCAAACTTTCACAGGAAGGTCTCCATGACAAAGGATGTGGTCGACAGTTTTCGATTGACATTCAAAACAGCATGTGCATGTTGATGCAAGGCTGAAGTTGATGGTGGCGAAGGTATCGTCCGTAGGAAGGATATTGCATAGAGCTCTCCACATGAGGAAGGACCACTTCTTGGGGATGCATGTCTACCAGAATGATGCAATCGTTGGATAAGGTGCGACATTGCCGAGGATCACACTTCTGGCCTATTTAACCGTGAAAATGACGTTGGCGGCAGGCTTCCATTAAAGCTGGTCTGCGGTCTGCCCAATCGTCAGCCCGTTGCGTTGAATGCAATCGACCGCCTCCGGTCCGACCCAGCTCCTTAACTTGTTCCAATTCCAGTTGTTGTGGCAGGAGTCCCATAAGTCCTTGATTGTGCTATTCTCAAGGGCCGCTGAAAGGTTAGGGAGAAAGGAGTCTCCGACCTAGCGTTCTAGAATTGGCGACAAATCGCCGTTGCCCACTTGTAGATGGATCGCTGGTTCGGCGAGAGACCTACCAATGAGGATGTGCCGCCAAGCCGCTGAGGATCTGCTATTGGAGATGGCCATGGATGGATGGATGTACTTGAAATATCTAGCCTTCATGAAGCTGGTCTATAAGTTCTGACTCGTGCGAAGCTTCCACTATAGTTTCGTGGAGAAGGCGTTAATGATTGGGACTGTTTGGTGAATCCAAGGACCCCGCCCCGATCGGACAAGCCATGGTCTCCCAACTAGCCCAATGATACTTGTCATTGCCTCCGCTGTGGCCCCAGAGGAAATTGCTAAAGATACCTTCGATGGAGGAGAGCGCATTTTTGGGAGGAGAACACGCGACCAGGGTGAAGATGGGAATGGATGTGAGGACGTGGTTGATGAGGATCATCTTACCTCCAAGGGATATGGTCGCATTATTCCAGCCCTCGAGTTTTTTTCTGATGCGATCGATCAGCTTCTCAAAAATGCCTGCGTTGTATTTACCGTATACGTAGGGGCAGCCTAGGTAGTGGAGAGGGGGATGCTTGGTAGAGAATGAGGTGGTGTTGAAAAGACTGGCAGCTTGTTCTCTCTTGATATTGTGGTTGTAGAAGCATAGAAAATATGGGATTCATGTGGATCACAATTTGTCGCATATATACTCTAGGCCAAACAAGTCCGCATAAAGAAGAGCCGTATGACAGATTCAATACCCTATGCGGCCCGTCGACAACCAGACTGATTTGAGCCGCAGAAGAAAGATATGCAGCCAAGTTGATCCGTCTGATAAAGCTGACAAGTTCTGTCAAAACTGACAAAAATGACAGCTCTGACACTCTGACAAAAAGATAAGACGTAAGACGTGAGCAAATAAAATGTCATCAAGAGCAGGGTTCATGCGCTTTCATGCGGCCAGAAGGAGTGTTACCCAAGCCGCATGAACATTATGCGGCTTAAAATATGCGATCCTAAAGTCTCCGAACTTCATGCGGCCAAGGGTGACAGTAATCCAAGCCGCATGAGCTTTATGCGGCCCAAAATTCAGAATCTATATGGTTTAAAAGTCCTTAAGCTATATACGGGCTAAGGAAGATTGCGACTTAAGCCGCGTGAGTCTCATGCGGCCCAATATGGTCGAAAGCTGAGAGACTCATGCGGCCCAAAATGATTCCTATCCTGCGATTGGACACGTGGCAGGCTGACCAAGTCTCAACCACCCAGATTTACTGCAACAAAATCCCAATAAATCAACAGCTGGCGGCCAAAGAGCGGGTCTTTACGTGCTGATTAGCCACGTGGCCACAGGCCATCTATGCGGCTCAACATACATACCACTATAAATAGCAGGGTGCCACACCCCTGCAAAAAGCTGGCAACCTTCGAAAGGCAATTTCTTCAAGAGCTAAAGGCTGCGTCAGATAGTCCAAGGAGTAAGGTAGAGTTGATAGCACTTTTCCGAGCCTCCACCGTCACCCCCCAGAATCAAAAACTAAACAATGTACTTAGATTGTTTCCTAAAATTTCTTTTTAGGATCTTCTTTGTACAAGCGGGTTTATAATCAATTTCAGTATTTCGGTAATACCTATCTTTGATATTTAATGGCAAACACGATGGCGACTCTGCTGGGGACGTCTTTCTCCTCTGATGAGAAGCTGGTGATGCAATCTGACGCGTCCAAGCTCGGCTCTACGCAACAAATGCTTGTGGTTCGTTTTGACCAATAAGCCTCCGAAGAAATGCTATCTGAAGGGAGCGCTAGCTCGTCACAGAAGCGAGCCAACCCAATAAGAACTCGCAGGACATCGGCGCACAAAACTATTGCCCCCGACCAAGTTCTCGAAGAAGCTCCTTCTGCAGCCCAAGACGGTGATTGAAGCTCTCCTGTGGCTTTGCTTCCGACCGCAGAGGACCCCACTGTCCCCAAATCCAGCAAAGGAAAACACTACGATCCTGAGTTTTGGGGGGCACATGGGAAATCCATGCAGACAAATAAGAGGCCGCATAAGAGAAATGGACAGTCTGTCCATGCGGCAGCCAACTCTGACCGTATATAGATGGCTCATGCGGCAGCCAACCCTAGCCGCAGGAAGACGGCCCATACGGCAGCCAACTCTGGCCGCAGGAAGATGGCCCATGCGGCAGCCAATCCTAGCCATAGGCAGAGTGTCTCATACGGCCCTGTCAGAAGCTCTGTGTTCAACCGTCTCTCATGCGAGCCCGACTCCATACGGCCCATTGCGAATGTGGGATGTATCAATTTGGACTCTTTTTACTATGTGCCTTCGGGTGCTAAGTCAAAGAAGTCTAGGGCAGTACGGGCCCAATAAGCCCAGTCAACTGTCCAAGTTGCTGACTGTCAGTAGGCCCCGTTAACTATTATACGGGCTCCTGATAGAAAATTGTACAGAACCACCCGTGTCCAGTCCCCCAGGGCTAACGAACAGGGTGGGTCTTTAAAGTCTCCCTCAAATGATCCAGAGTCGATGCTTTTACTAGCCTCGGATCAGGGAGCAAACATGATACCTAAGCACCTGTGCGTTCGGGATACCCGAGTCCACAAGTTTGGTGCAAAGGTAGATCAGCTTGCTACCGACTTGCGTAAGGTGATTACTCACAAACGCAAGATGGCAACATTCGCATGCGATGAGTGCCTCTCGGGACGTCGTTGCACCCAAGTCATCATCAACTGCTGCTGTGACAAATCGGCAGCACCTGAAGATCAACAGTCAGTTTTCCAACGACTGCAGTAGCCAGCACCTGTTCGACAACAACTCAAGAAACAGGTGCAAATTTCGGAAGACGAGGAGTTTCCTTTCGCCTCCTGTAATTCAACTAAGAAGGTTCCCCCCGACAAGGAAGGAAAGAAGACAGGCTCTTTCAGCCCGGCAATCTCGGCCAGTATTGCAAGGAAACTCTCATCTGGAGGGTTGCCGCCAACAACCACAGGGGGTGTCTATTTAAGCACTCGATCAAAAAAGAAGCTTCTAGTACCTAGGGGTGTACCTTTGGCCTCCCTTGTGGTAGATGAACCTGGGGGTAGCAGTCCCTTCAATATATGCGACAACCCGGTATACCAAGAGCACACACAGGGGGTAGTGATCCCCCAGAACTGCACAACAGACTTGGACTTTCCTGAGGGCCACCACCCTCGCCAAGACGATGCAGCTTCCAGCACAGGGGGTAGCACCCCTTCCGAGTCCAAAGAAGACATTCCAATATTCCTCGACAATTTCTCTGTACAAAGATACGACACAGAGAGCACCTCTACTACGATCCCTTCTACCTCTACATACGTGAGGACAGTCTTTATGGCTGATAATGATCATGAAGCGCCTACTGACCGACGTCTAGAAGTACTTGAAGCCATGCTCTTGTCTTTGGTCAAGTCTGTAGACAAAATCAAAGCCGCCTTGCCAACTCAACCAGCAAGGACACCCGGACAAACAAGCTTGGGACCCGCAGTCAATATGGACTCCAACACCACCGCCCCTCCTTTGGGTGATGATCCCTTAGGAGAATCCGTTCCTTCAGCTGCAAATGAAGCCAAAGTGGCAATGAGAGAAGTCCATGAGCTTTGAGCAATGTTCAATGCCCGAGACTCCTCTCGGGACCTCAGAATACGGCAGCCGTATCCCGTTGCATGGAGAGATGTGCCCTTTCTACCATGGTACAAGCCGTTCCATATCGATTTGTATGACGGGAAGTCCTCTGTTAGTCGGTACATTACTTACTTTGAAGTCACAATCGACCACTTGTCGCATAGTGACGCCATCCTCACACGATTATTCATCGGAGCATTGGAGGGGATCGCGTTTGACTGGTACCGCAACCTTTCCGACAACTGTATCTATTATTTTGACGGCTTCAAGCACATGTTCCTGGAGAGATTCTACGAAGTGGGGCATGATGTAACGATATCATCTCTCATGGACGTCATTCAGGTAGAGAGGAAGCTAAAAAGGAACTATATCGAGCGGTTCCGCCAAACTGCAATAAGATTACCCCATGGCAATCCCGAGAGCTCCTTAATTGAAATTTGCTAGAAGAAGTTGCTCCCCGCAATTAGCCTCTGGATGGGTGACGATCATTCAGGGATTGGACGACTTTCATCATAAGTGCTGCCAATGCGGAAGCAAAATTGAAGAAGGCTCTCCAGTTTGGATTACACATCCCAGATGGAGAAGATAAGGGCAAACGTCTTGGTTCTACCTCCAGAATTAACAACTGTAGCGGTACCTCCAACTGGGATAATAAAGGCAAACAGGCCATAGTCGCTGATGTGACCCAGAAGCCCGAACAAAAATAGACAGAAGGTCAGTGGCCCAAGGTGAATTACTCATTTGAAGATAGTCATGTCAAACCTATCTTCGATATGCACTTTCAAGGGGGTAGGGTCCAGTTCCCTCCACCAAGGCACGAGTCCCGAGCAGCAGAAATAGAGGACCCAAAATATTGTCACTTCCATCGCTATGTCCATCATTCCACTCATGACTGCTTCCAATTAAAGCGGTACATCCAGAGTCTATCGACTCCAAAGCTCTGTCGATAGACTTTGAATAGGTTACCGTGGCGGCAAACATGGTGTCAATTTAGTTCGGCGACTTCCCTCCAATAAGCACTCCAGACGGGGTAATACCTGTCCCTCGGGCGACGATGGAGGTTACCAACCTTCCACCCGTCCGGAACCAGACATCTGGACTGGTACCTCTCACCACATTGCGAGGAGAGATCATATGGGTGCATCCGGACTTAGTGCTCGAAGTTACCCAGGAGGTGTCTTCTCCTACCAACAAGAAAAAGGTCAGAAAGTCTAGATCCTGCCATACAATTTCATTCGAAGCTGAGGAACAAGTAGCCGTTGTTACCCGGTCTGGAGCACAAATCCAGCCCACACAGGACAGTTCAGTCGAAGATCCTCAGCCGGCAACGTTGCCTCCCTCTGATGTTCCAAGGCCATCTCAGCCTCCACTGGCGGATAAGTCCAAGCCAAAGAAAACTCGCTTCGACAGGCCACTTCGTAACGATACACCTCAGGGGCTAGAGAGACCTTACAACTTTGATATATTAGCACAATTGGCTAATACGCCGGCAAAGTTGTCGTTATACGAGCTCCTAAGGCTCTCTAAGGATCTTCGTGTCGCATTGAGTAAAGTACTCCAAATTGCTGACGCCTACTTAGCTTAGGTCAAGCCGCCAGGGGAAGACCCGTCAGCAGATCTATAGGGCAGTAATGTCACAGATGCAATACCCAACATCATATTTACTCCACAGGACATATTGATCAAGTCCAACTTGCATGATCGCCCCTTGTACTAAACTGGGTACATAGGCAACATCAAGGTGGATCAGATGCATATCGACCCTAGCTCGTCAATAAGCATCATCCCGAAAAGCTTGCTCCAACTTCTTGGCATCCCTATGCACCGGCTAGCGGCGACCAACCACTACCAAAATAAGTCATATCAGCGACGTATTTAGCGACTCCAAGATAGAACGTCGCTAATTTTTGGGGGTTTAGCGAAGTTTATCTAAGACGTCGTTGTTTGTCACCAACAGCGACTAATAGCGACGTCTAGCGGCTATAATTTGTTAAATGGGAATCTACGTCGCAAGTTCGTCGGTACACGTCGTTGATATAGCGACGTGTAGCAACGTATTTTAAGCAGCGTCGCCGTTTATTAAATATCAGCGACGTTTAGTGACGGCCGAAAAGGACATCGCTAAATGTTTCATATAGGCTGCGAGGGTTTCCTTTTCGATCATTCACAAATTTCCCCTCCCCCAATTTTTCGTGTGCTCCTCCTCCGCAACGCTCCTCCGGCGATTTCCCTCCTCCGGCCTCCTCCTCCGTGGCGCTCCTCCGGCCTCCTCCTTCTCCTCCTCCTCCTTCCTCAGGTAGCTCCTCATTCCCAGTTTCTTCTCGTCTTCTAGCTCTCTCTCGCTTCTAGTTCGTGTCCACGAGAGCGTGGACTCGCTGCGGGGGACACGAGACTCACAGTGGACTCGCTGTGGGGGACACGAGAGCGTGGACTCGGTGACACCTATTTTGTTGATTTGGACACGTCGTGTCCCACTGTGTGGATACGAAACTCACAGTGTGACACCTATATACTGATACTGGGAGTTTTTTGGGCATATCAACTGTCAATTTGATGTTTTGCTTGGATTCGAATTCTAATTTAGGGTTCGAGCCCTATTTACTGATACTGGGAGTTTTTTTGGGCATTTTCAGGGTTTTGAAATGATGAATAAATTGACTAATAATTATTATCGAGCCCTATAAAATTTCATCTATGTCACGAAGGATGGATACTAATCCTATGAATGAGTTTTCTCCTAAGTATTCTCGACAGTTGAGTATGATTTAGCTCACTGACATTACTGAAATATGGAATGATTAGTGTAGGGTATGTTGGTCAGGTTTTGGCAGAGTTGGGATATGATAGTATGCATGTTACAATTTACAAGGAATGCTGTTGACACCAAATGTTGCACGACAGGTTACTTGAGTAACCTGAAATGTTTTACCTACTAAAACAAATGGTTTGGGCAAGGGTGTGTATAGGTTTTTCATCAGATGGTATGGGATTTTGCCTGCCAAGTTCTGAACAGCAGTCCAGGCTGCCTGCTTAGTTGAAAGTCTTAATTAGACTTTTTGTGCAGTACCCTTTGACTGAATTAAGTTGACCTAATACCATATTTTAAATCCTAAATCTAAGTCTGCCTGCTGTTCAATTCATGACAGGTTATCTTGTTAACAGTAAATGCCTTCCTTTTTAATATGTAAAACTCAGAGGTAGGATAAATCTAGTACAAATTAGGGACTGTCATGTTCAGGCAGTTGGTACCAGTATTTAAGACTAGTTTGATTTGTATAATTTAATATTAAAGGCATATAGGTAGGTCCTGTATGAGAGATTGGATACCTAGGTATGATGGCTTGGCTAGTTCATGATACCCACAGGAAATTTGTCTATTGATATGGACTTAGATAAATTCCTATTGGGAAATGATATTGGAATAAGATTTACCTGAGAATAGGCTTATCTGAACAGTGATATCAGTTAGCAAATATTTTCTGAGTTTGAATGTCAGGCATTTTGGAAAAATGGTGAGATACACCAAGTCAGACACTGTCCCTACAGC
>JANAVB010038614.1:1427904-1439573 GCA_029216955.1 Iris pallida | reverse complement strand
AGATCTTAACTTTTTATGTGGAGTTGGAAGAAATTCTGGCCACAATTCAGCTAAATAGGACATAAAATAGCCAAAACAGCCAAAATTGGCACTATACGGCACTATGCATCTATGCGGACTGGCACTATGCAGCCAGGCACTATGAAGCTATACGGACTGGCACTATGCAGCCAGGCACTATGCGGCTATGCGGACTGGCACTATGCGGCCAGACTATACAGCTATGCGACTGGTACTATGCGGCCAGACACTATAAAACTATGCGAACTGGCACTATGTGGCCAGCACTATGCATCTATACGGACTGGTACATGCGGCCAGCACTGCATCTATGCGGCCAGTATCACCTATATTTTAATTTAGGGATATTTTAGTCATTATGTATTAATCTGAATTTTCTTATTAAATTATTAATTAATGTGATGCTTGTAGTTGATTGGTGTTGAGTTGCATAAGGTGGTTTGACCTTAGTCACCTTCATTAAGAGCCTAATTGATAATTAGAATTATTTTTTGACTTTTAGAATTTATTTCAGAATTTATTTTATTTTGGCAATGAATATAATGATTTAAAATCTTTTTTACATAGGCCTTTTAACCCTTTTTGACATGGGCCTTTTAGCAACTCATGGAGTGCTTCGCCATGTGCAAACCCTAACCCTAACACCCCCTACCTTGGCGTCCACTAGTAGCCCCCCTCCTCTCTTATTTGTAAAACATTAGCCTCCATAGAGCAATCCCTAATTTCTTTCCTCCAAAAACCTTAGCTTTTTCATCCGGAGTCCGTTTCACCTCAAACGATTCCGTTGCGCTCGTGGGAAGAGGAGGACTGCTAAAGTACTGCTATCAAGAAGGAGGAGGCATTTTCGGGAGAAATCGGCCGACAAAGTGCTCGAGAAATTCCTTTATTGAGATTTTGACTCTCAATGGGTAAATCCCCATCTACCCTGTTTCTCCTAAAATTTCTTTATTATTGCATCCATATAGCACCCTTGATCTGTTTACAAAGTTTGGTAGGATTTTGGTTTCGTTTGACAGCGGATCGGACACGATCGGTCTCACGTTGCACGTTGTTCCGCAAAATGCCCTTAGAACTGAAAAGTGTTAATTTTCGATTCTATTTTCACGAAATCCTTCCTTATTAGATTTTGTAACAGCTTTTAGGAAGACGGATCGGAAATCGACATGATTTCGACGTCCGAACGGACCGGGTGCAGGAGAATCCCGTGCACGGTCCGTGCACGCCCTGCTGTCTGTCGTCATAACTCAACGCACAGAGCTCCGTCTCATGTAAAATTTTATGAGCACGTAGGGGCAACCTCTGCCACATGCCCGTAACATTTACGACTTTTTGTCAAGCGAGCGCGGAGAAATCCGTCGTGCATGGTCGGCTGAACTGTGCACTTAGGCTGAAATTCGTCGCTGACACAGCTTCATACGCGGACACGGTACGTCGAGGACCCGTACAGGAACACGAACATATAGCCCTATATATAGCGACCCAGGGACCCGATCCCGAGTCGCGACGGATCGAATCGCGAGCCACAAGGTCGACACGCGCCCACGGGCACGCACGCCCGTGCGTGCGCCGGATCAGGTCGCTGCGTCGCGTGGGCATGACGTGGGTCATGTCAGCATGTCCTAGCCTACCCTCGGGACCCACCTAGCCGTGTGCATGAGCATGAGGCTTCTCGTTGGTGTGCGTCGCTAATCGAGCGATATAGCGTTCTTGACACGCAAAATTAGTTTCCCGATACGCATTCTCTGGACACGACACGAACACGGTTCGACTCGTGAGTGCCCGAGCAACGTCATGTATGTCGAGACTAACATGGTTGCCAAGTTTCATGATTTATTGTTGAGTATTTTGTGATTTGGATCATTTTGTCGAAATTGGATTTTTCGGGTTCAATATTTTGAATAGAATGTGATATCTTGATTCTTCGACTTTTAATCGATTATCTATTGTTAACTTATATGATATTTTGGTCTTACGGGAAGTGATCCGCAGGATTATTACTAATTTGTTTGCCTTTTTCAAGTATATTTGAGTTTTTCCTATATATATATAATATATATATATATATATTTATATTAATATATATATATATTATATATATATATATATATGTGTGGGTGTGTGTGTGTGAAAAAAATATATATATATGTAAAAAAATATATATATATATATATATATCTATATTATATATATATATATATATATTATATATATATATAATAAAAATATAAAATATATGTAATATGCTGTTTTGAGAGTGGAGTCTGATTTTTCCAGGTTTAAGTCTTTCTGGATTGTGTAATCGATTCATTGCTTACACAAGTACATCTATATATATATATAAAATATATATATATATATATATATATAATATATATATATCTATTATATATATAGATATATTATATATAATATATTATATATAATATATATATAGTCATAACCGTGCATGGGCGGTTCATTTAAGGTATTCCCCCTCAAAATCTTGGACCCCCAATTTTAAACGAACAATAATAATTATGAGGCCCCCATCAAATATTAAATCCCACCACTGCTGGATGTGAATTTTCTTTGGATTCTCCATAAAACCCCATTCTCAATAATGCTCATCACAACCATTATGAGTGCAACCCACTCTTTGGATTTCCATAAAATCCCACTCTCAATAATGCTCATCCGCATAAAACCCCACTCTCAATAATGCTCATCCAAACCATTATGAGTGTAAACCCCACTCTTTGGGATTCCCCATAGAACCCCACAACCGTTGAGTCACCAAGATTAAATCCCAACACTCTTTTCTTGGCATAGTCAGCCCTAGGATTCAAAACCTTTGTGTTTTGTATAATATACTAGTCATAACCCGTGCCCATAGGCATGGTTCATTTAAGGTATTCCCCCTCAAAATCTTGGACCCCCAATTTTAAACGAACAATAATAATTTTAAGGCCCCCATCAAAATATTAAATCCCAAACCACTGCTGGATGTGAATTTTCTTTGGACCCCATAAAATTCCACTCAATAATGCTCATCCACAACCATTATGAGGCCCCCATCAAATATTAAATCCCAACCATCAAAATAAAATCCCCATCTTGGATTCCCATAAAACCCACTCCCAATAATGCTCTTCCCCATAAAACACAACCGTTGATTCACCAAGATTAAATCCCAACCACTCTTTATCTTGGCACAGTCGCCAGGATTCAAAAGCTTTGTGTTTGTAAAGATATAATATATATATATATATATAATTGTGTGTGTGGTGTGTGTGTGTGTGTGTGTGGTGTGTGTGTGTGTGTGTGTAATATAGTTTGAGTGTGAAATGAGTTGGAGACTATTATTGATTTCAGATTTCTGGAGTTTAAACAGCAGTTCTACTCCTCACACTACATCTTTTCATATAAGTTTATATATATGTGTGTATGTGGAAGTCTATGTATATTATATATATATATATAGATATATATAATATATATATATATATATATATATATATATAAAAATATATATATATATATATAATTATATATACTATTGGATGATGTGAATATATCTATTTGTGATTGTGGGTTTGTGCTTGTGACCATAGGAGTATGGACAGATTAGGATCGACCCAATGAACCTAGTTTTGTCGAGTTAACAGACAAGTTGACAAGTTGACAAAAGTCAACTTTGGGTCAAACTTGTTCAAAAATCGACTCAAACGAACTTAGAATGACCTAGAAACTTGTGTGTGACCTAAAAATTAGTAAACGGACTAGTTGACTTAGTGTTGACCAGGTTTGACCAGAGTTGACCAGGTTTGACCAGAGTTGACCAAGGTTGACTTGACCTAGAAGGACCTAGAAGCATGTAGAATTGTATTGTACCCCTTTCTTATAATATGTTAGACCATGTTGGGACTTTGGTTACTTTAAATAGGTTTACATCACTCCAGTTCAGTTACACATCCTCATCAGCAGCTCGATTGTCAGGCGAGTACATTCTCTGACCGTTTCATTCTTGCTTGGACATATTTACTGTTATAGACTAGTTTACTTGTAGCTGTCACGATATTATCACAGATTAGTACTATATGGATCTCTTCATGCGATGTTATCCCTTCGGATACATCGGATATATTGTGCTCATGTACTTTATCATGTGCATCGTCTACTCATTGTATTCGTACTTATCCATGTATACTCATGTGACATTCATGTACACTCATGATCATGTGAGCCTTCATGTATAACCAGTGTGCATGTGGACTAGTATCCATGTGACATACTACTTTCATGTGCAAATATAACCTGGACAGATCCTTGTGTACTGATTGGGGCAGGGGAGTATTTATTTAGTTATGTGATTTACACCTTTTCATGTGCAACTCCAAACTAGATTTAAGTCATGTATAACCTAAGCCAGTTTACATAACCAGATTGTGCTCTACACCACGTAAATAGTTCAGTTCTCTTATTATATCCTGTGTATCTATTTTCATATATTATGTTCTCTCTTTTACAGTCTTATTTCTTTATCAGCAGTTCATGTATATTATTCTATAGCTGTTTCATATTTTCTTTCATGTTATGAACTGTGTGAGAGATATGTATTCGTTCCTGTCCTGACTGGACCTATTGAATTATTACAAATGATGAGATTGTTGCGACACTTACTATGGAGCAGGCTTAGTTTACACAGGTGACCTGGACCCTCAGCAGGATCCAGTAGTCGCTGAGGACTTGCCATGAGTTAGATTAGACTGATATTATTATCTAGTTGTGAGACATTGTGATTGTATTGAGATTTTATTATGGTGTGGTTTACACCGGAATTATTCTTCATATTGTGACTCTCTGTTGAGATTATCTTTCTTCTATTCCATCTTAGTTATTGTGATTGAGTTGTACCATATATATATATATTATTCTCCAATTGAAGCATATTCTAGATTGTGTTAGATGTTGGACCTAGGACAGCGTTCTACCGCCGATACTGCGGCGTAGGCTGGATGTACCCACGTCTCGTGCCCTTACACCGGGTACGGGTCGTGACACATTTTTAGTAGTGGCCCATGCAGGTCCTCTTAGACGCAACTAGTACAATTTCGTAGTGGTACTCGAACTAGAGAATCTCTACAGCCTGCAGTAGGATATAGGATATAAGTTAAGGTACTCAATCACATTAGGAAAACTCTTATCTAATTCTTTCTGTTAATTGTCTTCTTTTGAAAACAAACTGTCCTTTGATTATATCGCTTCTTTTTTAGTAATTGATTCATTGTTTGATCTGTCTTCATGATAGTGGAGACACGATCGCAACGCTCTGGCCTTAGGGATACCACTGAGAGGTCTGCCACTTCTCGCCCGACTCAGCAGGACCTAGGGACCACAGTACCTCTTATTCCAGTTCAGGTGGGCCCGTCTGCAAGTTTTGGGGGTGCTCCTCTACCGGTTCCGAGGTCTGCCCCAGGAGTTCAGGGGATGCTACCACCACCCGCCCCAGGGGACAGTTGATGTGGTTCAGTTCTTCACCTTCATGCAGCAGATAATGGAGACTCAGCGACGCCAGGCAGAAGATATGAGGCAGGGCATTGACAACGCCCATCAGTTAGCGATGGTGGCACTAGAGAAGGTGGCTGCCCAACCGCAGGAAGGGCAGATCCAGCCGTACCTGTCGAGGACTCTAGGCATTTAGGACTTCTAAAAGATGCGGCCGCGAGACTTCAAGGGTACCCAGGGTATCCTATATGCTGACGACTGGATCGAGCATATAGAGGAGATCTTTTATCTCGCAGAGATACCGGCTAGGCTCCAGGTGGAAGCCGCGGGCAGTCAGATGCAAGACCTTGCCCGCACTTGGTAACAAACCAACCCCAGGGTTGGTACTACGGGGCAAACTTGGGAGGCTTTCAAGAAGCTTTTCATGGGGAAGTTCTTTCCCGATACAGCACTTGGCACTTTGGAGACGTAGTTCGAGAACCTGGTTCAGGGTAACCAGATAGTAGAGGAGTACGCTAGAGAGTTCTGCCGCCTGGGCAAATTTGTGGAGGGCCTTAGCGAGACATCGAAGGCTACGAGGTTCAGGAAGGGCTTGGTTAAGGAAGTCAAGTCATTGACCAAGAGCAACAGAAATGCTACATTCGAGGAGATTTTGATGGGAGCTATGGCAGCGGAAGATGACCTGGAACTGAAGACGAAGAGAGGTCATGATTCACATGGAGCCAGTGGAAGTGGGGGCCCAGCCAAGAGGCCTCATTATCAGTAGCAGCAGCATCAGCAGAAGCCATTTCAGCAGAAGCAGTTTCAGTAGGCACTGAAACAGCAACAGACCATCAGTTGCACCTTCTACAAAAAGCCAAGATATGTATAGAATGAGTGCAGGAAGAAGCTCGACAAGTGCCTACTTTGTGGTACAGCAGAGCATCAGTTGAAGGACTGTCCCATGGCTGCGGGACGTACAGCTCAGGAAGCAGGTGCCAAGGCTCCGATTGTGCAACAGAAAGGACCATTGTCGATCCAGCAGTAGAAGTTTACTCAGCACCAGCAGCAGGCCAAAGGTGGTCAGTAGGGCGAGCTTTCGCCATAGCAGCTGAGGAGTCCGAACCAGTAGAAGATCGTATAGCAGGTTCTGTTCTTATCGACTCTTTTCCCGCATTCGCATTATTTGATTCGGGTGCTTCCCATAGCTTCGTGTCTGTATCATTTGCTATTAGACACCAGCTTTCCTCTGAACCATTGCCTTGGACTTGCAAGATCACGACTGGGGGTGGTATTATCCTCGTCCGTGATGTTTGCAAGGATCGGAGAGTAGTTTTGGGAGGCCGAGAATTGAATGTGAGTCTGTTCGTAATGCCATTACCGAACTACGATATTGTACTCGGTATGGATTGGTTGAGCAGGCACCATGCCAGTATACATTGTCGAGGTGGTAGAGTTCTTTTCAGAGTGACAGAAGAGCAGAGCAGCGAAGTTTTCTGCAGAGGATCAGAGCGTGCCACATCTATTGATAGCTGAGTTTATAGATGTATTTTTGGAGGAGTTGCCAGGGTTACCTCCGGACAGAGATGTGGAGTTCTCTATAGAGTTGGTGCCCGGTACAGAGCTGATATCTCAGCACGTCTATAGAGTAAACAACAGTAAGCTTGTAGAGTTAAAGAAGCATGCGGATTAGTTGCAGGACAAAGGCTTCATCCGATCGAGTTCTTCACCGTGGGGTTTACCAGTACTCTTTGTACTCAAGAAGGATGGGTCGGTATGGATGTGTATCGACTACAGGGCACTCAACAACCTCACGATCAAGAACAAGTACCAGCTGTCGAGGATCGATGATCTGTTCGATCAGTTGAGCGGAGCAAAGGTATTCTCCAAAATTGATCTGAGGTTAGGTTATCATCAGGTGAAGGTGAAGAAGGAGGATATTTCAAAGACAGCTTTCAGGACACGGTATGGCCAGTTTGAGTTTATGGTGATGCCGTTTGGGTTACTAACGCCCCTACGGTGTTCATGAACTTGATGAACATAGTGTTCCACCAGTACTTGGACAAGTTCATGGTGGTGTTCATCGACGACATCTTGGTGTATTCGAAGACCCCAGAGGAGCATGAGGAGCATTTGAGAGTGGCTCTGGAGACTCTCAGGAAGGATCAGCTTTACGGCAAGCTCTCGAAGTGTGAGTTCTTCTTGGATCGAGTTGATTTCCTAGGTCATGTGGTGACCGGAGATGGGATCTTAGTCGACCCGAAGAAGATCAGAGCAGTTGAGGCATGGACAGCACCGAGTTCAGTTGCAAAGATCAGGAGCTTTCTGGGATTGGCAGGATACTACAGGAGGTTTGTTCCGGATTTCTCCCGGATTGAAGAGCCATTGACTAGGCTGACCCGGAAGGACGCAGAGTTTATCTGGTCAGAGGAGTCTCAGGTTGCTTTTGATGAGTTGAAGAAGCGACTGACGACAGCCCCGATTTTGACATTGCCATCAGGATCAGGCGGGTTCACTATCTACAGTGACGCCTCTGGGAAAGGTTTGGGTTGTGTCTTATAGTAGCATGGGAAGGTGATTGCCTATGCATCCAGGCAATTACGTCCGCATGAGAGGAACTACCCTACCCATTATTTGGAGTTGGCGGAAGTTATCTTTGCTCTTATGTTTTGGAAGCACTATCTATACGGAGAGCGTGTGGAGATCTTCACAGACCACAAGAGCTTGAAGTATGTGTTTACACAGAAAGTGCTCAACATGAGGCAGCACAGGTGGTTGGAGTTGATGAAGAACTTTGACATTTTATTACAGTATCATCCAGGGAAGGCCAACGTGGTTGCCGATGCCTTGAGTAGGTATCCGGTAGCTATGTGTTTGACGATGGATCGTCACTTGTTAGCAGATTTAGAGAGCTTAGGGATCGAGGTGATCGTGCCAGCAGTTCAGATGCAGATGTGGGGCCTTCAGATTTAGTCAAACTTGATGGAGAGGATCAAGTCAGCTCAATTTGACGATGTTACTCTGTGGTATATCCGAGAGCAGGTTCGAGCAGGATTGGTGGATGATGAGTTTGTCATTTCTGAGGATGGCACATTGAGGTACGGTTCCAGACTGTGTGCCTAGCGGAGAGCTTCGGGAGCAGGTTATGTAGGAGGCCCAACGTTCTTAGTACTCTATGCATCCAGGTGCCAACAAGATATATAGAGATTTGAAGGAGTACGTATGGTGGTATGGGATGAAGCGGGAAGTAGCCCGCTTCGTAGCCAGATGTTTAGTCTACCAGCAGATTAAGGTAGAGATGCAGAGGCCATGAGGACTGTTGCAGCCATTGCCCATTCTAGAGTGGAAGTGGGTGCACATCATGATGGACTTTGTTTGTGGATTGTCGTACACACCAAGAAGAAAAGACGCAATTTGGGTCATCGTAGACAGGTTGACCAAATCGGCCCACTTCTTGCCATTTAAAGTGGGTACGTCTACTGAGAAGCTAGCAGAGATGTATATGCGGCAGATTGTCAAGATACACGGAGTTCCAGTGAGCATTGTCTCGGATCGGGATAATCGCTTTACTTTCTATTTCTGGCGGAGTCTGCAGACTAGTTTGGGCACTCAGCTCAAGTTCAGTACTGCATACCACCCTCAAACGGACGGACAGTCAGAGAGGACTATTCAGACACTCGAGTACATGCTGCAGACTTGTGTTCTAGATTTTGGAGGTTCTTGGAAGGATCACTTGCACTTGGTGGAGTTTATATACAATAACAGTTTTTAGGCCAGCATTGGAATGTCACCATTCGAGGCACTGTACGGGCATAGATGTCGTACACCCTTGTCTTGGGATGACGTCGAAGAGCGAGCTTTATTGGGACCTGAGTTGGTTGTTGACGCAGCCGAGAAGGTGAAGCTCATCATAGATCGACTTCGCGTGGCGCAGGACAGCGGCATTGGGCCGATAGCCACTGGAGACCTTTGCAGTTTGAGGTACAACTTAGACTTAGGATTAGAATCTTGTTTGCATTATGATTTTGTTTAATCATATAATTTTTATAGTTAAGTTGAGACCATGTTTGTGCTAGGTTGGAGATCTGGTGTTCTTGAGGATATCTCCGACGCGTAGTACTATTTGATTCGGTGGAGGTGGAAAGCTTAGTCCGCGTTTCATCGGACCTTTCATTATCAGCGGAAGAGTCGGTGACGTGTCATACAGACTGGACTTATCCCCTGTATTAGAGGGAGTCCATAATGTATTTCACGTGTCGCAGTTGAGACGGTATGTGGCAGATCCCAGCCATGTACTGGATCATTCCGAGATCGAAGTGGGCCCTACTCTCAGTTATCCAGAGCAGACTGTGGAGATTCTGGATCGACGGAAGAAGGTGCTGAGGAACTAGACGATATCCTTAGTTCGCATAGCATGGAGGCATCACTCTCCATGTGAGACTACCTGGGAGAGGGAGGATGAGATGTGCGAGCAATACCCTTATCTTTTTCAGACTTGAGGTACGATTTTTCTATCCTTCTCATGCATTCAGTTTTGTCTTTAATTTCGAGGACGAAATTATTTTAAGGAGCGTAGATTTGTCACACACACATTATAATTTAGGGGTATTTTAGTCATTATGTATTAATTTGAATTTTCTTATTAAATTATTAATTAATGTGATGCCTTGTAGCTTGATTGGTGTTTGAGTAGCATAAGTTGGTTTGACCTTAGTCACCCTTCATTAAGTGACTAATATAATAATTAGAATTATTTGTTGACCTTTAGAATTTATTTCAGAATTTATTTCATTTTGGCAAAGAATTAATGATTTAAAATTATTTTTTACACAGGCCTTTTAACCCTTTTTGACATGGGCCTTTTAGCAACTCAGGGAGTGCTTGGCCCATGTGCAAACCCTAACCTGAACACCCCCTACCTTGGCCGGCCACTAGCAGCCCCCCTTCTTTCATTTGTAAAACATTAGCCTCCATAGAGCAAACCCTAATTTCCTTTCCTCCAAAAACCTAGATTTCTCATCCGGAGTCGTTTCACCTCAAACAAATTCTATTGCACTCATTGCGAAGAGGAGGACTTGCTAGAGTACTGCTAGCAAGGAGGAGGAGGCATTTTTTCGAAAGAAATCGGCCGACAAAACGCTCGGAGAATTCCTTATATTGAGATTCCGACTCTCAATAGGTAAATCCCGATCTACATTTGTTTCTTCTGAATTTTCTTCATTATTGCATCCATATAGGCACCTTTGATCTGTGTATAAAGTTTGGTAGGATTTTGGTTTCGTTTGACAGCGGTATCAAACACGTATCAGTCTCATGTTGCACGTGTTCGGCAAAATGCCACTTAGAACTAAAAATTATTAATTTTTGATTCTATTTTCATGAAATCCTTCCTTATATGATTTGTTACAACATTCGTGAAGACGGATCAGAAATTGACACGATTTCGGCATCCGAATTGACACGGACACGCGTGCACGAGATCCCGTGTACGGTCCCGTGCACGCCCTACTGTATGTGCGTCATAACTCGACGCACAGAGATCCGTATCAGATAAAATTTTATGAGCATGTAGGGGAAACCTCTGCCCACATGCCCGTAAAATTTTATGACGTTTCATTGAGCAAGCGCGGAGAAATCCGTCGTGCACTGGTCGGCTGAACTGTGCACTCAGGCTGAAATTCGCCGCTGACACGGCCTTCGTACGCGGACACGGTGCATCGAGGACCCGTTCCAGGAATACGAACACGTAGCCCTATACCTAGACTACGCAGGGACCCAATCCCGAGTCGCGGCGTGGCTCGGATCACGAGGCTCGACACGCGCCCACGGGCACGCAGGCACGCACGCGTAGGCCGCGCGGCTGATTCGCGGGTCACTGCGTCGCGTAGGCGTGATGTGGTATCATGTCAGTATGTCCTAGCCCTACCCCGGGACCCTACGTATCCGTGTGCACGTGCACGAGGCTTCTCGTTGCATGTGCGTCTCTCAATCGAGCGACATACGCGTTTTTGACACGCGAAATCGATTTTCCCGATACGCAATCTCTGGACACGACACGGACACGGTTTCGACTCCGTGAGTGCCCGAGCACGTTATGTATGTCGAGAATAACATGCTTTCCGAGTTTCGTGATTTATTGTTGAGTATTTTATGATTTGGGTCGTTTTGTCGAAATTGGGTTTTTT
>JANAVB010038614.1:1307904-1425404 GCA_029216955.1 Iris pallida | reverse complement strand
ATTGTTGCGACACTTACTATGGAACAGGCTTAGTTGACACAGGTGACCTGGACCCTCAGCAGGATCCAGTAGTCGCTGAAGACTTGCCATGAGTTAGGTTAGACTGATATTATTATCTAGCTGTGAGACATTGTGATTGTATTGAGATTTTATTATGGTGTAGTTTATATCGGGATTATTCTTCATATTGTGACTCTCTGTTGAGATTATCTTTCTTCTATTCCATCTTAGTTATTGTGATTGAGTTGTACCATATATATATTATTCTCCAATTGGAGCATATTCTAGATTGTGTTAGATGTTGGACCTAGGACAACGTTTTACCGTCGATACTGCGGCGTAGGCTGGACGTACCCACGTCTCGTGGCCAAACACCGGGTGCGGGTCGTTACAGCCAGCACTATACGGCCAGCACTATACATCTATACGGTCTAGTACTATGCGGCCAATACTATACATCTATACGGACTGACACTATGCGGCCAGCACTATACAGCTATACGGACTGGCACTATGCGGCCTGGCACTATGCAGCTATGTGGACTGGCACTATGCGGCCAGATACTATACAGCTATGCGGACTGGCACTATACGGTCAGGTACTATACAGCTATGCGCACTGGTACTATACAGCCAGTACTATACACCTATGCATACTAGCACTATGCAGCTATGCGGACTGGCACTATGCGGCCAGGCACTATGCAGCTATGCAGACTGGCACTATGCAGCCAGGCACTATGAAGCTATGCGGACTGGCACTATGTGGCCAGCACTATGCATCTATGCGGACTGGCACTATACGGCCAGCGCTATGCATCTATGCGGACTGGCACTATTTATCGTCCCTGCCAGAACCAGGAAAGATGAACATAGAAAATGTCAAAATCTTACTTTGGCCATAACTTCCTCAAAACAAGTCAAAATCTAACTTTTCAAAGGTCAAAAATATGTAAAATCAAATTCTCTACCACATGGAACAATAAGTTTTCGAAAACAAGTAAGTTTGATATATCAAAATCCAAGAAAATTGAAAATAAAGTAAACTTAGATCTTCAAGAATTTATCCCCCAAAATAAAAAATGCCAAGTTCTAAAGATGCTTAGAATCATGTAAGGAAGAGCTTAGAACAAACAAAATAATATATGTCCAACATTTGGCAAGATGTACTTGTCTTAGGTTGGAGGAGAAAATGAAGAGGAAGAAGATGATGAGAATGAAAATAATGGAGGGGAGAGAGAGAAGTTGGTTTTTATATAAAACCCTTCTCATCTAAAACCAACCCAAACCAAGTCATGCCAAGTTGACCAAACCAAATTAAACCAAGTCAAAATTAAACCAAAGCAAAGAAAGACAAGTCAAAATACAGGTCACCTGACAAAGGCCAGACTTTCGTATACGTACATAGTACAAAAATACATATCCATATATATATACCGATACAGAGAGACGAGTCTCACAACTTTCCAATCCTTAGAAAAATTCCGTCCTCGGAATTTCCTAAAGCTAGTCGAGCAAGATAACCAAAACAAAAGCTCAAAAAAATACAACTATCTCCATAAAATGAAGCATGGCATATAAGTAAATGAAGGCAACAGTAAATATAATAAATGCATAAGCAATAACACAACAACAATAAAGAAGGGCTGGAGGCATACGAACAAATGTCTCCTGAGTCATTTGAGTAGGGACCAACGTCCTTGCTGGCCAACGTTGACTCCAAAATAAATAGGGGTCAAGTCTCAAAGTAAGTCGGTACCAATGACTTAGTCTAAGACAGGACTTTACCCCATACGTATCTTCGTAGTCGAGACACATGATAGATATCATGTATCTCGAAATACGAAAATAGAAGAGTGGGACGAGAAACTCTCATTCACTCATCGAATAAGTCAAGCCGACCGTTGTACTCCTGATATCGGGGGAACACAAGGCCACCGACAAGAACCCAAGATATACTGCCACTACCTGGCCTGCTACTGAAAGACAGATCCAAGGATATAACTGAAAGAAAGCCATGAAGATGGTACCTGAGATTCTCAAGGTATTACCCTCATGTAGATACTACAGCTGCTCCTGGGACTGCACATACAACTGTGCTCTGAGCTGCCTGATCCTCTGAGCCCACGATGGTGGTGGGTACTGCGCCAATGGTTGAACATCGAGTATTGGCACTAGCCGTTCATCCACTACGGGAGGTGATGATGGAAGTGATTGAAAGGATGGCAGCGGTATATCTGGTGTAGATTGCCTTCCTAGAGATGTCGGATATGGACAAATGCTAATTGAATGGTCCTCTGCACCACAGTGGAAGCATCGCCTATTGGCCATCCGACAAACTAATCTGATATGCCCTACCTTACCACAATAGATACATGCTACTTGTTCTGCTTGATACTGCTGCTGGTCTTGCTGCCTCTGAGCCTGGGCCTGCCTATACTGCTGAGGCCTCTCCTGATGGAATATACGGGATTGTGTCAATGAAGGCCTCTGAGCTCGCCTCTGCTGAACTGGCATTGGTGTCTGCTGGTTGGTAGGCTGAAATAATAAAGATCCAGCTGAACTCCTTTGGGGACAAATCCCTATCATGTGGTCAGGTGAACCGTACGATAAACATAGAAAGTTAGCCCTCCGACAAGTAAGATGAGTGTGCCCTTACTTTCCACAGAAGGAACATACGGCTGGTAACTCCTGGTGCTGATATGGACGTTGGTCTGCTGGTACTGGTGATGGACGTCGGGATGAAAAGCCAGATACGGGTAAATGGTACCTCTTACGACCATCAGTTCTAGATTCAGTCCTCCTGGCTTTATGCTCTTGCTCTTGTACTGCCTCCACGATAGGTTGCGCTCAATATGCTGACTGGCTGGATGACTGGTACAGCCTGGGTCCAATCTGTACTCCCTCTGGCTGTAGGTGCTCGGCTTAAAATACTTCTGGTATTCCTTGCCTACTACGGTCTATCAACTTCTGGATACTCTGCTAGAGAACAAGATCTCGTCGTTGTCATGACTCCATCATTTCTTTGATAATCTCTATGAGTGCAGGTACATCGAGCGGATATGGAACTACCTCTGCTTGGACTGCTGACTGTACAGGCACAGCTGGCTGATCAGGATTGTCTGACATCTCTGCCCTCGAGTCAACTTTCAACTCTATATCTAAATGCTGAGACTGATCCTCCACAACTGGCCTAACAGAAGATTGCTGACCTGCTATCGGCAGAACCCAAACAAGGTAATCGGAAGGATTAGGAACAGTGTCCCTGAAAGTTAAAGGACATAAGGATCAAATCGAAGGAACATGAGAGATCAACGATCAAGGCAGATATCAGGTCAAAGGATCAGAGATAGAGAATAATACGAAGGATATCAATAAAGGATAATTGTGACTGAGATAACTAAATCAGTAAGTCCCACATATCTGATAAATCAGACCTACATGGGCCACCACTAAAACCTATGTCACGCCCCAGAACCAGAATACTGGCAAGTGGGGACGGACAAGGCTAGCTACGTAATACCAAAGTACACTAGTACTCTGAAATTACGTATAAGCTGTCAAGACATGGGGGTTACTTCTATAAGCCAACAGTCGATCCTAGTTCAAGCATTCCTAGGTATCTCAATCACATGGAATTATACAAAGTACAAGAAGTATGATCATCAGATATACAATAGTAAAGCATCCCAAACCAATTATACATGGATGATCATGAAGCTAGTCATACCAAAATAGGGAACTAGTAAGAGTAATAGTCATACATGATAAGCTCTAGCTATAGTCTAGAATACGCACATCATGTTTGGGCCCGTAGTCTAAATATAATGAACCAAAACATGAGCTAAACACGTGCACGCTAAACGCCACAAAAGAATAATGTACATATCAAGTGGGAGAATGATAAGAAATCCACTCAGGTACTCTGGTGCTTCGAATTGTCACCGTCGAGTAGATGGTGTAGAAGATCCCTTAGGCTTCTCTATCAGATCTGGCCAGACAAAACAAGTGGGGTCAGTTCTCCAAATAGCAAGTACCATAAAGGAAGCCAAACTATGAACTAAAACCAGCAATAACTAACATAGCAATAGTCAGAGATATAATTAAGTAAAAGCATATCGAGACTCGTGCACTACCAATGCACTTATCCCGAACCTAGAAAGGCAATAAGTAAAGCATCTTGGAGCATAAAGTAATTAACATGTGACTTAATGTAAACTATGGACTTGTGAATTAAACAGAGAACTTGTGACATAGCTAAACCATGTAAGAGAAATGGTATATGCGAACATGTACGGTAAGTGAAACATGTGAGCATGTTAGATGACTGAGACTTGTGAGCATGTTATGTAACTAGGGCATGCGAGCCTATGATAATTATATAGAACGACAATGATAAGATGACTTGGGAACTATTCCAGAAGCCCAGTTACAACCCGTAAACCAAACAAGGACCGGGGTTGTAACCCTTCTCCTGAACAGAACTTAATCTCTAATCAATATTTAGCATAAGATCATGTAGAACATGTGAGTACTGAATAGGACAATAAATGACAAGATGACTTAGGAACTATTCTGGAATCCAAATTACAATCCGTAAACCAAACAAGGACCGGGGTTGTAACCCTTCTTCTGAACAGAACTTTATCTCTAATCATTTATCGACAAAAGTGAAGCATAAATGATGATGTACTGAAATAAACAAACGGATACTGCCTAGACAAAACTAGACCGGACTAGACTGACTCCATCCATTAAACATGGCTAAGCAACGAGTACAGTTTGATACATTAGCTAACTAGGGTTATTACAAGCCTAGTTACTAACAAGATGCAACAAGATATTCCTATAGTCACAAGCCCTGCAGCTATCCAGGTTATCCAGACGCAAGTTACAAGAATTTATAGTAGATACATCACCAAGGAGACAAATGTATCCTATGTACATATAATAGTGGGTACATCGCCCAGGAGGCAAATGTACCCTAAGAGAGTTATCAGGTAGCTTGATTGGTGCAATATATGACAGTGTGCTGGAAATACGCCCTACTCATCGGCAGACTACAAGTCCACTTGAGGCGCCCAGATAATGGAATCACCTGTAACTGGTAAATCTCTCTATATGAACTACTTGATCAATCTAGTCATTAACCTAGTCAGATTTAGTATGAATTCATGTTCTAGACATGATGCAGACGAGACATATAGCTTGTTCACTCATACATAATACATTCAACCACGGTGTCCAAAAGAGTTGTATTAGCAAGAAGAATAGCCGTCGCAACAGCATCTTGATTATATATGTCATGTTAGGTTTACTTGTCGTGTCAAGAGTGCGCCACAATGGACCACTATCAAGAGTTATCATATTAAGGCTGCTTGTTAAGAGTGAAACATGACGGGCCACTATCATGTTAGCATATAAAAACATGTTCAAGAGTGCACCATAATGGATCACTATCATGTAAACAAAGAAAGACATGTACCAGAGTGCACCACAACGGGTCACTATCTGGTATAAATAGAGAAGAGACGTGTAGCATGAGTACACCACAATGGACCACTATCTAGATTAAGCAAAGAGGAGACATAATTCATGAGTGCACCACGACGGGCCACTTTCTAAGAATAAGCAAATATGACAATAAGGATCGCATGTAGAAATAATTAGATAAAAGACGTATCGTGGCATGGAAGAAGAAATAAGTAAAAGTACTACTTGACATAAAATAATAATTGAATCTGTGCTAGTGTTAAGAATATAAGGGGGTACAATTACTCTCTAACTGTATAAAATTATTTAATCATGATAAGAATTTATTACAGTCGAAGGAAACCTCAAAACGTCAAGTACAGAAAACATGCCAAAAAGATCAAAACTATGATTTAAGTTATCAATCGCGTATGAACTCCAATTAAAGTAAAACAAGAAGATTCTTGAAGCCAAGACAAAGATCTACAACTTTTATGTTGGGAGTTGGGAGAAATTTTGGCCACAATTCAGCCAAATATAACATAAAACAACAAAAAACAGCCAAAGTAGGTACTATGCGGCGCTATGCATCTATGCGGACTGGCACTATACAGCCAGGCACTATGCAGCTATGCGGATGCGGATTGGCACTATGCAGCTATGCGGACTGGCACTATACAGCTATGCGGACTAGCACTATGCGGCTAGGCACTATGCAGCTATCCGGACTGGCACTATACGGCCAGTACTATGCATCTATGCGGACTGGCACTATGCAGCCAACACTATGCATCTATGCGGCCAGCGCTATGCATCTATGCGGATTGGCACTCTATGGCCAGCACTATGCAGCTATACGGACTAGCAATATGCGGCCAGGCACTATGCAGCTATACGGACTGGCATTATGCGGCTAGGCACTATGCAGCTATATGGACTGCCACTATGCGGCCAAGTACTATGCAGCTATGCGGACTGGCACTATACGGCGAGGTACTTTACAGCTATACGGACTGGCACTATACGGCCAGGCACTATGCAGCTATACGGACTGGCACTATAAGGCCAGCACTATGCATCTATACGGATTAGCACTATACGGCCAGCACTATGTATCTATGCAGACTGGCACTATTCATCGTCCCTGTCAGAACTAGGACAGATTAACATAAAAGATGTCCAAATCTTACTTTGGCCATAACTTCCTCAAAATAAGTCAAAATCTAACTTTTTAAAGGTCAAAATTGTGTAGAATCAAATTCTCTACGACATAGAACAATTAGTTTTCGAAAACAAGTAAGTTTGATAGATCAAAACCCAAAAAAATCGAAAATAAAGTAAACTTGGATCTACAAGAATTTATCCACCAAAATTAAAAATGCCAAGTTCTAAAGATGCTTAGAATCATGTAAGAAAGAGTTTAGAACAAACAAAATAATATTTGTCCAACATTTGGCCAAATGTACTTGCCTTAGGTTGGAGGAGAAAATTAAGAGGAAGAAGATGATGAGAATGAAAATAATAGAGGGGAGAGAGAGAAGTTGGCTTTTATATAAAAACCCTTCTCATCCAAAACCAAGTCATGCCAAGTTGAACCAAACCAAATTAAACCAAGTCAAAATTAAACCAAAGCAAAGAAAGACAAGTCAAAATACGGGTCACCTAACAAAGGCCAGAATTTCGTATACGTACACTGAAAATACGTATAACAAAAAATAGGAGTGACAGGCATGCCGTCGGCATACAATGGTACACTGGCGATATGCCGGTCAAGAAAAAAATCTATAAGTTGGAAAAATTTAAGCATTCTGAAAATCAAGAAAATACAAAACACAGTACAAAATATGTATTCGTATATAAATACCGATACAGTGAGATGAATCTCACACCGTTGGTTTGGGAGGAGTCGGTTCTACTGAAGGTGATGAAGTAGATGGAACATTCACAGTAGGGGAAGAAGGTGTCGGGATAGCCTCCGGAGCTGGAGCAGGATTCTCTTGACCTTTTGAGTAGTTTCGTAAGTAAAGTCTCCCAGACCTGGTACCAGTTAAAGCTTATTCTTCAGATACAGGTTCGAAGGACACCATGTTATAATTCTTCGTATGATGCTTGTTTTTAGAATATTTCTTTTGACATGATGAAGAGATCGTCCAGAAACCCAAGCCAACACGAGATTAATTGTGTGGAAGGTATAGAGAAAGATGTATTGGAGATCCTTTTTCATGATTCAAACCAGGGGCCTTCTGTAGATCATATCTCATATTTGTCATTAGTTCATGGGATTGTGGACTACACAAATGGAAAGCTGGTTGATATTTGGCCTCTGGCTTTGGCAGTGTGTTTTCATAGAAAGAAGAAGAATATGCCACCGAGATGAAGGTAGCAGTTAAAGGTGGAAGACAATGTTCACCCAACGAAGTCATATGACATGAGTTGTATTTGGTCGCCTTTTTGGACTTTGTAGATGAAGAAGGTGCTTTGAAATCAGCCACTAAACCCGAATGGATCCACAGGATTTCTCTTTTATCAGTAGATAAGGGAACAAGACCATCATTTTGTGCAGGTGGAAGATTAACAATCTCCAAAGTGGTCCTCGGGATGGGGACGATGCCATCATGTACAAGTTGAGCAGAAAAATTGTCAAACTGTAGAGAGACGACGTTAGTCGTTACAGTCTTTTTGTCCTGTTAGAGAGTTACTGCACCAGAATTGACCATCTTCTGGATCTTTTCTTTGAGCACATAACATGCTCGAGTCAGATGTCCGATAAACCTGTGGTAAATACAATATTTAGGGTGGTCATTTTTACCTACTTTCTCTGGCTATTTTGTATCCGACAGCTGAAGTTTATTGCTCTTGATCAGGCAATCAAAGACGCTCATGACATCATCTTTATCGAAGGAGTATTCTTCTTTTGGACGTAGTACTCTCTGTGGTGGTACCGTTGGAGTAGGTGTTGATTGACCTATATTGACGGCTAAAGCTTCTTTGCCTTTAACATTGATAGGCAAAATCTTCTTGCCCTTGCGGTTGTTCTGACGGCCACTGCTATTCGATGTAGCATGTTCATCTCCGTCAAGATTAGGCATCTGAATGCCTAATTGTTTGAACTTATCAGAACTTTCTTCTACTACTTTAACATTCACTATGAATGAAGGCCAATCTTGGAACTGCGTCGATCCAGTCCACATGCTGATTATAGCCAAAAGTTTGATTTACAAGTGTCAATAGTCAAAACATCTGGAGTTTCGAGAGGCATTTTTAGTGCCTCACGACGGAATCGTTCAATGAATCGTTCGGTCATTTTATTATTTCGCTATTTAATTTTGATGAGGGCAGACAGAGTCATGTCGTTCGTTCACTCATAAAATTGTTCCAAGAACTTTTGTTTGAATTTGGAGAAGGAGGTTATACAACCATCTGCAAACTGTGGTACCAGTCGTAAGTTGCACCTACTAAGCATCCGACGAACACCCTAGTGAGTAGAGTATCATTTAGCTATAGTTGATCAGTCATTACCTCAAAGCGATTGAGGTACTGACTTAGGGATGCGCTGTCATCAAATAGCATAATAGTAGGGGGTTTGTATTTAGGAGGAAATTGAACTTCCTTCCACTCTATGGGATAAGGCTGCTTGATTCCAAGCTTTTATAGGCCATCTTTCTGCTTAAAGGCTTCAAATTGAGTATGTAAAAGTTTTATGGCCTCATTAGTATCTCCCGATGATTGTGGAGCAGTGGACTGATTTAATGTGTTAGGAGGAGGTACTACATGATAAGTTCCACCCCCAGCACCAGATTGACTTAGAATAGTCTGCATTGGTATGGAAGCGGTGTGAGGAGACTCTACCCCAGACCAATGTTGACGGGAGCAGATGTCGTTACAGGTTCTTGGGTCAGAATCAGATTCACAACCGGTGGAACCTATGTTGTGCCATAATCACAGCATGCATGTCTGTCATTATCTCAACCATGCTCTTCAAACTGGCCTTCAAAGCAGCAATTCTCTGCTCTTGACTGTTAGAACTGGAAGCATCTTGATCTTCTGTGATAATGTAAGCAATCACTTCTCTAGCTATCGAAGACGAGCTAGTAGAAAAGATGGTACATTCAAAACTTTCATTATCGGCATCAAAGTCATATAAGGAACTACCCCCAGGATGAATGATGGGGAGCCTTTGACTAAAGCCATCTTGGCTAAAATCAAAAAGATTCCTTTGACCGATTGTATCTTGTTCAGAAGGAAGATTTCTTTGACCGATTGTTTCTTGGTTTCTTGATCTGGTGTGTCAGTATACTCCTTTGCCGGACTCACGAATCTGATCTAAATACTGTTGACTGGGATTGCGGGATGCATTGCGTCTTTGACGCTTTCCACCCCCAGTGCTTCGAGACATTTTATTGACAGAAGCGTACAACAATTCATCTTTATCCACTATCATTGGTTGAGGAACCTGAGCGTAGTTCAGACGGTCGAGGACAGACCGTTTAGCTGACTGACAACAGCATTTGATAACCACCTAATGGTGATGATTACAATATTATTCTTATGGCTGTATTACAGATGGATGAGACGGATTTGTGATCTTCTGCTTCTGTTCAAGACGTTCACGAAGATCGGTTACCACAATAGGATAAGAATAATTAGGAGGAACATATTCTTTAACGACGTTAAGAACATGATTCCGATTCTTGAGATACCCTGTTCCCTGACTGTACAAGGAAGTGATAAGTTGATTAGCATATGTAAGAGGGTTCTTAACTTCAAAATTCTGTCTTTGGCGCAAGTTAGCCACTGGTACAGACTGCTTGCATCTTGCTGAAGTTGATACTGGCTGGCGCCTGTTGATATAGGTGCACAGGTCAGAAAGGTGTAGCACTTTTTTATCTGTCTGAGATACTAGTTGTTTGTCTTGCTTGAGATGTGCAAGTTTGAAATATCCTGAGTTGCATTCTTGGAGCAGGTAAAATCCCTTTTTGTGCTGCACAACATGTTTTTGTGCGCTTGGCCTGGCGCAACTGGGGGCAGAAAGTTTAGTTTGGACAAAACTCACTTTTTTAGCAGAGATTTGATTGTCTCTGTCAAGAGGAGTAAGGTTTCTGCCCAAAAAAACTTTTGCACTGATTGGCTCAAGGGCGCAAGCATAGTTGTTTTTTGTCGAGTCAAGAACTGGAGAAGAATGAGGAAAGGCCAAAGGGTGCTTTCCTTTGTTCTATGACAAGGCAGGAATAGATGTATTCTTTGCCAAGTTCACATTTGGGAAAAGAGAAGGAGCAGCTAAAGAGCTTTTTCCTTTGTTTTGTGGCAGAGAGGCCATAGGCGCAGATTGCACAGGTTGAGGAAAGGCCAAAGGGCACTTTCCTTTATTCTGTCTAGCACTCCCGCTAGATATGTTCTTCTTAGAATTCAGAACTGGTGAAGATGAGGGAGTAGCCAAAAGGCATTTCCTTTTGTTCAGAGCCAAAGAGGTAGTAGGCGCAGGTTACGCAGAGACAGTATATGCAGGTTGCACAGAAGTAGTGGTTTGTACTATAGAGGACTTAGGAGTCCATACAGAGCGCGCCTTGCTTTTGGCAGCAACTGAGGTGCGCCTAGTACCACCAGCACTGATCATTACTTCGTAGGCAGTTTGGTCGACTTGAATGACCAAAGTCTTCTGCGTCTTACCGATCGACGCAAAATCACATTGAGTTGTCACTTTCTCGTCGGAGGAGAAAGTCGTCCCCAGCAGAGTCGCCATTTTGTTTTCCAAAACAAAAGTTTTATTTCAAACTAAGAAAAGAGTACAACAGTATAATTGATTTCTGGGAAAGTACAACTGTAAGAATCTTATCAGAAGACGATCACTTTATCCCTTGGACGATGTGATATCGAAGACACATGCCTTTAGAGAATGCAACAACACTTTTTCAGGAGATTATGATTATTAGTAATGCTTTGGAACTAATTTAAAACTCTATAGAGTCTTGAAATAACTGTTAAGTAGTTATTCTGAGTGGCGTGCACTTCAGTTTGTGAGCCTCTTGTCCAGTTGCGCGAGCGGTTACTTCAACTATTGGGGATGCGTAATATCGTTTGAGTGAGATGCGCGTGGTCGTAGGCAGTGTAGTGGACACGTTCTTCGAGATTAGTGGCATGCTCGCCACATCATCCTATTTCTAGAAATAAAGTTTGATTAAGTAGCGCCAACTAGCCAGGTTGCGTGCGGGCGCAAATCAACAACTGGTACCTTTGACTGGATCTTCTGTACCGTATTGATTAATTCTCGCGCCACTTAACAACTTGCGCGGGCCAGCTATCCGCATTAATTACATGCTGACAAAATCTTTTCGAGTGCCACGTTGTACGAAATTCAAATAAATTTTCTTCAATTTTCGTGCTGTCAAAGTTGTCAGTAATGATGACAGCCGTTACAGCTTCTCGAGGAGGCTTGCCACATGGCGCTACACACCCTGGCTTTGGCGCAACCTGAGACTGGCACAACCTAATGATCTGGCACCACTTGATGATGGTGCACTTTAATGAGTGGTGTCCTTTGATTTTTAGCTTCTACAGGGCCAAAGTGCGCCTGGGCCAATAGGCGCTAGGGCCAAAGTACGCCTGGGCTAATAGGCGCCAGGGCCAAAGTGCGCCTAGGCCAATAGGCGCCAGGGCCTAAGTGCGCCTGGGCTAATTGGCGTCATGTCCAAAGTGCGGCTGGTCTAACAGGCGCCAGGGCCAAAGTGCGCCTGGGCTAATAGGCACCAGAGTAGGAATAGCGCTACGCCAAGCGACGTGCGTTCTAAGACAAATGGGTCTGCGCCAAAAGGTCCGTGCCCACTGCTCATCTTCCTCAACAAACCGAGAATGACATCAAGGAACCCATGAACTAAAATGGCCATAACTTTCTCAAAACAAGTCAAAATCAGGACTTCCAAGGGTCTAAACTGGGTATAACGAGATTTCCTACAGCTTTGGACAACTAATTTTAGAAAATACCTAGATTTAATAGATCAAAAAAAAGATCAAAATTTAGATCAACAAAAATGTATCCAACAAAACAAAAAGTGCCAAGTTCTAAAGAGGCTTAGAATCAAGTAAGAAAGAGAATGGAATAAAGAAACTTGAGATCCATCATAAAGCAAGTTGCACTTGCCTAGGGTTTCTTGGGTGTAGGTGGAGAGGAGTAATGGAGAAGAAGAAGAAGAAATAAATGAAAGTAATGAAGAGAAAGAGAGAGAGAGAGAGAAAAGTTGACTTATATATCAACCCTTCTCATTTCAAACCAAAATGAACCAAACCAAGCCAAGCCAAGTCATGTTGAACCAAACCAAATAAACCAAGACAAGTTTAAACCAAGATCAAGCTAAGCAAGACAAGTCTAACTACGGTTCACCTGACAATTGCTAGAAATTTGTACACGTATACAGAAAATACGTATAACGGAAAATAGGAGTGACAGTTTGGGATGCCTTCATTTGTATGTCTGATGATCTAACACCTTGTAATAATTATTTGCTTGCTTAAGATTGAGACACTAGATTTGTTCTTGACCATAAGATACCGATGGATTGTAGATTAACCCTTATGCATATAGACAGCCATGATCGTATTGTAAAGTATGTTGCACTCCAATGTACGTAGCTGGCTATGTCTGTCTCTCGCTTTCCAGTATGTTGGTTCTGGGGCGTGACACGGTTTAAGTGGTGGCCTATGCAGGTCTTATAAATCAAGATGTGTGAGGATTTTGCTGAATAGATGTCTCAATCAGCATTCACCCTTGATGTCTACTCGTTCTTTCTAATCTTCCTGAATCATGACCTGATAAGGTGCTTTATCCTTAATCTATCTTGGTCCTTCCTTATTGTTCCCCATGTCATTTTTTTCAGTGTCATTGTTTCTGGTCCTACCAATCAGCCGGGCGGAGCACCTTCTGTGAACCAACAGTAACTTGGAGACCAAACCTAGCACTCAGGGACAGCATCCCGAGTCATGCCTTCCAGGGAACAAGAGCTGCCAGTACAGCCAGCCCAGCCTACAGAGCCTGACAATAGAACTTTGATTGGACTTATCCGAGACTTGCTTGCATCACAAGATCGTCGAAGTGATGTTCTGCAGCAGACAGTACAAGCAACTATGGGCAGAGTTGAAGGGAACAATGCAACCAACAACTTTAAGCACCTAAACCCTTATTTCTTTGACGGTAGTAAAGATGCTATTGCTGCTGATGCTTGGCTTCAAGACATGGAGGTTATTCTAGAGGCATCTAGAATTTAAACTAAAGAGAAGGTGGTCGTTGTACGGCTATAATTGTTGGACTTTGCCCGCAGCTGGTGGGCGATGCAGGTAGTTAGTTTGGTGACGCCTATCGTGTGGGCGGTATTCAGCAAAAGATTTCAGATGAAGTACTTTGATGCAGTAGCTTGCTATGATCTACAGACAAGGTTCAACAATCTCAAGCAGATGTGAAGGATGGTCGATGGATATATAGCCGAGTTTTCAAGACTTAGTCGGTTTGCTCCTACCTTGGTGATAACCAAATTGGACCGAGCACATCAATTCCAGCAGGGGCTCCACCTAGATATCATTCTAGCGGTGGAGCAGTTTGAGTACGAAACATTTGATACAGTTTTGCGAGCAGCTAGAAGGCATGAATATACCTTCCAAAGGATAGTAGATCGAGCTGGAGGACGAAAGAGGTCTCATTGTCAAGTATCCTAGTCATCAGCACCAGTCCCGACAGCTAGGGCATTGACAATTGGAGCTCATAGGAGGGAGACACCAGTTTTGTCAGTCCAGCACACAACTCTGACGTACCCTCAACAACAGAAATAGAAGCATTCTTTTGCAATGGGCTGCTCTCATTGTGGAAAACCTGGGCACATAATTTCAGAGTGTCGCAGAGCACAGGATTGTGCTTAGCATATGGGGCATCAGACTACAGGGTCGGTTTCTGTCAGAATAGAGCGAGTTCATCTTCATCAACCCTAACTAGTCCATTAGTAAGGGCACCAGCACCTGTAGTGCCCCGTCCCTATATCGTGTCCCATTTTCATCCATGGGTGCGCGAGAAAAGAATATTATCGCTACCGATTCAGTCAGGACCTATAAGTCAGAATCAGTTGTATCGGTCGAACGGAAACGATTGAATTAAGATCCTTTTCTCGTTATGGAAAGGCTTCTTCTCAATAAAGTCCCATATTCAGCAGGTTGTGCCTCGAGGATTGCCTCTGCGGCTTAGTCGGGAGAGACCTCCTGTTGCTCTGCTTTTCATGTCGCAAATTGCTTTGGCTTTGGCTTTGGTTTTCTAATCAGTTGCTTATGCAATTGCAGATGATCGCTGTCACGACCCGCACTCGATTTTCGGGCACGAGAGCGTGAGCAAGCCAGCTACGTATCGAGCGGACTCTAGCCCGACTCGAGTACGTATAAGCTGTCCAGAGTAGGGTATCACGTCTAATCTAAACTATATCTCAATCCAAAGGAATCATATAAAACAAGAATGAACAAGTAAGGGTCGTGGTCTGTACTAATATAAATGTCCGATTAGACTCTAAGAATAGTATGAGTCTATAAAGCTAAGCTGATAAGCAGGATATATCATGAAAGTATGAGAAAGATAGTAAATCAATAACACTAACAAAATACCTGAATCATGCGATTGAAGTCAACTACCACATGCTCAGCTAACTAACTCCGTGTAATCAGCTACCTGAAGAGATCATCAGGTCCTCAGAGGACTAGCAAGATACATAAAACATGCCTACTAATATGACAGTAAATAACATGTAAGAAGGATAAGAACACTGCAAGGAGAACATCTAAGGACGACGAGTCGTGTGGAAATGTAATACTAGACTTGGCTATCAATCAATCGATTAACCTCTATAGCTTGTAGTATAATGCAAGATACTCCCAATCTATAGTAGATTTTGACTGTAATACAATACAAGATACTTCCAGTCAAGATTAGCCAATTCTAGTATCGATCTCCTCTCCTAAAGGATACAAAGTCAAGTAGACTCCTATAAATCGTAGTACAATGCAAGATACTCCTAATTTATAGTGTCGCAAGTCAAGTCAATCAATCGATATATGCTATAGGTCATAGTATAATATAAGATACCCCCAATCTATAGCATGTCTCAAGTCAAGTCAATCAAGTAATTTCAAGGTAGAAGAATCGGCTATAGGTCGTAGTACAATGTAAGATACTCCCAATCTATAGTATGTCTCAACTGTAGTACAATGCAAGATACTCCTAGTCAAGAATGGTCAAGCCAAGGACAGATATAGAAACTGACAACTCAATCACGAGACAAGATAACACGAAGAAACCAATAATCAAACAATGTCGAATATCCTATACGTGCACGTAATCTAGAACAAGTAAAGCAATCAAGGACAAATCAATCACAATATGGAGTCATGTGACAATATGAAAGGAAAACAATAGAAACAAATAATGTAAATACTGTATATGTTCGGCAAGGTATACTTGCCTGAGGGTTGCACGGAGAACTAACAATATATCGCCAATCAATAAGTCAGAGAGTCCAAGTCCCACAACTGCCTCCAGAACCTGTAATAGATGTTACCAACATTCTCAGAATAGTCAAATTAGCTAGGATTGCTTGTCCTTAAGTCCAATTCTGGATACAGGGGCAAAACGGTAATTTCGGGCAAAAACGATGTCCGCCGTTGGACCCGCTTTGCACCGAAAAGCGTATCAGAGTCAATGGTCTCTAAAGTCGTCAAACAATATGTCTATGGATCCGATTTTCGAATACGAACCCAACCGTATGTCCAAAGTTGGATTTCGGCAGGCCGTGCACAAAATCGCCCGTTGAGTCGGACCGTAGGGCCCGCAAAACGGTGTTCCAATTCAACTGTCTCAGAATTGGATCAAACTTGGCATACAGGCCCAAAAAAATGATACGGTCCTGTTGGCGGAAGTTTCGTCTCGATCTGACGAACGTGCACAAAGTAATCGGGGAATTTGCATAGAGGCCAATACGGTGAATTTCGACGGATGCGGATCAAATTCGTCGCGCACACGCAACCAATTTGAATTCCGTCAAAGCCCACACGACCACGAAGCCGTTACGCACCTTTTAATGCTTTCGGTTCGCGACCACGTCGCCCGGATTGGCGGGACGCACGTCGTGTCGATGAATTTTCTAGTTTTTAAAAACTGTTTTTCATGGTTTTTCTTGATTTTTGAATTCGAATAACTCATAATATAATCAATGAAAACTTAAGCAACAACAAGGGTTTCGAAGTCCTATTGTTCTTCTACAAGTTTGTTCGAACAACATTTGTAATCTGTTTACCAGTTGATCGGGTTCGACCTTCAAACAACAGTGCTTGGACTGCCTTTGCCCTGTTTCGGAACGGGTTTTCCCCTTGACTTTGCGACGATTTCATGGGTAGGTTGTGACACTATCCTCAAATCCCCTTTATGGGATCTCGAGAGGGTTATATAGGCTCTCCGGACAAATTTACGGAACGTAAAATGACGCAGTACAGGGGAAGAAATACGCGAACGAAGGTTACCTGTGTATTGCTGCTGCCCTGCTTCTGTTCTCGGTCCCTGGCGAGCGGGTGTGGGTGGCCATGTGGTTTGATTAGGGTTTATACTCTCTCTCTCGAGAGAGAGATCTCTATATATTCATTAGTACCACCGTTGTTAAACCTGGGGGGTTCGGGTTTTAGCATGCTGAGTTTGGAAAAATGGTGGGCCGGGCTAGCTGGGTATTTAGATGCTGTTGGATTTTTTTGTTGTTGTGTGGTTTTTTTTTCTTATTTATTAACCTATTGTATACATATATATATATATATATATATATATATATATATATATATATATATATATATATTATATAGATATATATATATATATAATTTTTATAGATATATATATATATATATATAAAATATATATATATATATATATATATATATATATATATATATATATATATATATATATATATATATATATATATATATATATATATATATATAAAACATACACACATATTTTTATATAAATTGATATATTCGTACACACATATTTTATATGTATATTTATATATATATACATACCAATATACACTTATATATATATATATATATATATATATATATATATATATATATATATATATATATATATATATATATATTAATATACAATGATACTTTATATATATATATATATATATATATATATATATATATATATATATATATATATATATATATTTATATATATATATATATATATATATATATATATATATATATATATATATTTTTAATATATATATATATATATATATATATATTTATATATATATATGTATATATATATATATAAAAAAATATATGTATATATATATATATATATTTTTAAAATATATATATTTTATATATATATATATATATATATATATATATACATATATATATATAAATATATATATATATATATATATATATATATATATATTTAAAATATATATATATTTTATATATATATATATATATATATATATATATATATATAATATATATATATATATATATATATATATATATATATATATATATATATATATATATTTATTTATTTATATATATAAGCCTAATTTTCATATATTATAAATACACTTCCATATATGCATATATATAAATTAGATAAATCCCATAAAGTCCAAAATATCTGTTAAAGAAAATTATTTACTAAATTATCAATAAACATTATTTAATATCAAGAACTCATAATATATATATTTAACTACAATTTGTGAAAATCGTCTACTAGATTACTAAATTAAAATGCTAATACCCAATACATGTATACGAGGACGTCTTGGGATGCACTACATGACTACCTGGGCTTGCGCTTGGTTTGGATCCAGTCTGGGCAGGTTCGGTACAACCGGGTTTCCGAAAAACTCAGTAATATAATTAAATAATAAAGGGTAAAGTGCAAAAAACCCCTCATTAAATATGTGCCTTTTGCACAAAAAGACCCCATGCTCTTAAAATACCCAAAAGTATGAAATATGCTCATTTTGCCCCCAAATGACAATTTTACCCCTCCCCCCCCTCCTTCTTCGGTAGGGTTAAGTCGCAAGTTGGTCTGGTTTTTCTAGTTAGAACAATCCTAAGACTCGGGCTTTCCCTACCATGGCTAAACACTAGTCAAAGCATGCTACTGCACTATCCGTGCCATGATTCCTAGTCGTCTTGTACTCCAAAACTCATATGTGGCTAAAGTCATTGTCACGACCCGCACCCACTGAGAGGGTACGAGAACGTAACAACGCCCAGCCTACGCCGCAGTGTCGACGGTAGAACGCTGTTCTAGGTCAATCATCTAACAATATAAAGGTACCTGTACAGTATATACACTCCGAATGGAGGTGACATAGCAATATACAGTCTCAATCATATCTAAAGCAGAATGAAAGATAGGAAGATAGATAGATAAATACTCGAATGAAGGAAAAACCACATAAATACAACCAGAGAGTCTAAGTGTCTACTGACATAACAAATCAGAACATCCAGCTCAATACAAGACTCTAACACTGAAATGAAAGAATATATACAATCTAGATCTCAAATGACAGAAATAGAAAACCTAGACTAGGGAGCCTCAGTCTCTAAGCTAGTGGATCAGGCTAGAAATCTGGGTCACACATGGCATCTACAGCTGCCCCATAGTAGGTGTCTACACAGGCCTCCTTCTCATCCTCTGTAATATTTTCAACAGGTCAAGTCAGAACGGGAGCGAGCACAAAACATCTCATGCAGTTCATATCGAGTTAGGAAATATAAAGCATGCAATAGAGTAAAGTACATGAAACGCTGAATGAAGAAGATATATAAAAAAAATAGTAGAGATTTGATAACAGGAAATATCTAAATATGATAAGTAAGAACTGTAAGGAACATGTGATTTTAGAGCATAATATGGTTATGTAAACGGGTTAGGTTATACAATAAAATGGGACTCCTTTGTACGTGGGTGTACAATGGACATATACAATTTCTTATACAATAGGATTGATCACATAACCATTTCTACTCCCCCTCCCCAATCAATACACAAGGATCCAATTCAGTTACGTTACCTTATACAATGGCTTGTACAATGGCTTGTACAATGGCTCAATGTGATACTGAGAGTACAATATGCACAATGAGTGTACAATAATAAGGGTATTCAATAAATACAACATGTAAGTGAAATGCACATCACAATATGTCCTTAGTGAATACAAGAAGATAACATCTCAGAAGAAGATCCATATAGTACCAATCCGTGATAATGATCGTGTCAGCATCAAGTACAGTAATCTAGAGCAAGAATGTAAATCCATACAAGTATGAAACGGTCAGAGAATGTACTCGCCTGATAACCTGAGTGTCTGAAGAGAATATACTGTCCGAGGAGTGGTGTCTGTCTCCTATAGAACAGTATAAGTCACTATGAGTCCAAAAATGATAAAAGATGCATTATGATGCATTCTAAATGAATCTAGGTCAATCTAGGTCAAATCTAAGTCACACCAAGCTAAACTAGGTCGTACTAGGTCATACTGAGCCAAACTGGGTCATACTAGGACAACCAAGGTCAAACAAGGTCACAGGAAATCAATCCAAGTCAAACTAGGTCAATCGGGGTCAAAGGTTGACTTTTGGTCAAAAAGTCAACTCTGGTCAACTCTGGTCGACACGGAGTCAACCCTAGGTCAAACAAGTCATATGTTGACCAACTGTTGACTTTCAGTCAACAGGTCAACTCTGGTTTGGTTTTGGTCAAATCTGGTCGCTTAAAGGCTAAGTTTGACTCTCGGTTGACTTTTATTGACTTTTGGTCAACATGGTCAACCGACGTCAAAACTAGTATATGAGAACTATATTTAATCATTACCAACCAAGGGAACTGTCACGCCCCAGAACCAGAATACTGGAGAGCGGGGGCAGACACAGCCAGCTACGTATATTGAAATGGAAACCACCTCGATATACGGTCACGGCTGTCTAGAAATATGAGGGTTTACTACAAGCCAACGGTCTCTTATGGTCAAGCCTATTGTCTCAATCTCAAGCAAGTAATATAATTACAAGATGTTTGACCACCAAATATACAATAAAAGGCGTCCCAAATATTACATATCAGCTGATCATGAAGCTAGTGGTACAAAATGCTAGGACTAGCAAGAGTTAAGTCATACATGATCAACCCTAGGATTTGTTAATCATGTTTACAGCCCGTAGGCAGACAGTAAGTAAAGTGCATCGAGCTAACAGGTGCTCGTCGGCTAAACGCCTCAAAAGAATAACTTTACAATAGAGTGAGCGAAACAAAATAGAAAACCCACTCGTAGCCCGGGTTCCTTCTAGTCGCCACCATTGGACTGGAAGCTTGGTAGATCCTCGGGAGCTGCTCCAAAATCTGGCCACATAAAACCAGCTGGGTCAACCCCAGAAAGAGCAAGTGCCACAAGGGGGCCACGAAATAAGAACAAAAGCCAGCAATAACATAAGAAGATATAATATTTAAAACTAGAATTTATAAAAACCTGGCAGGGTGATATACGACGAGATAACCATGGAACTATTCCGATAGCCAGGTTACAATCCGTAAACCAAACAAGGACCGGGGTTGTAAGCCGTTATCTGAACAGAACTTGGTTTCCCACCATTTATCGGCAAGATAATAATGCAAGAAATCAAGACAGGGAGCAATCTTGTACTGGATCAAGACCTGGATAAACTGTTTATACCTCATTCAATCAATCACGGCCAAGCAGACACTACGGCTTACTACTTTAACTAACTAGGGTTATCACAGACCTAATTACTAACAAGATGCAGTGAGATTGTTCCACAGCCACAAGCCCTGCAGACCATCCAGGCTACCCAGGACGAAAGATTAGGGTTGAATTCAGGTGGGTACATCGTCCAGGAGACAAATGTACCCTTAGGTGACTTAGAGGGTGCAACACGCGACGGTGTGCTGGAAATGTGCCCTACTCGACGGCAGGCTACAGATCCCAAGAGCGCCCAGGTAACAGGATTGCCTGTAGCTGTGTCATCTCTTCAAGACTACTGTGTTATTCTAGTTATTAACCTTAATCCATTTTAATAGGTGCTCCTGACCGTGGTACTCAGGAGTCCCATCCTAGACATGATGCAAGACATGACAAGTGGATTAACAAGCAAGCAAGAAAGAACCACCCACGATGTCAAGGCAGGTCAAGTTAAGTTATCAAGATAAATCATGCCAGGGTACTTGTCAGGAGTGCGCCACGACGGGCCACTATCATGTCAGGTTGGTCATGTCAGGAGTGCACCACTACGGGTCACTGTCGTGTTATGCTAGTTCCTTGTCATACCATGCCATGTACAACAGTCCTTCCAAACATATTAAGTAAAATCAAGTTCATGACAAAAGGCGTAAGGATATAAAATGGGCATAAAATATCTAATAAAATAAAAGACAGGGATATAGAAGAGCCAAGCTTAAAGAAATACGACCAAAACTCCAACAGCCTGTGGGTTAAGCAAGGGGTCAGGAGAGCAGCGTACGAAAAGTCACACACGCTGAGAGAGCAGCGTAGGTGAAAGTCACGCACGCTCAAGGGAGCAGCTGTACGTGAAAGTCACGCACGCTACAGGGAGCAGTGTACATGAAAGTCACGCACGCTACAGGGAGCAGTGTACGTGAAAGTCACACACGCAATAGGGAGCAGCATACGTGAAAAGTCATGCACGCTCAAGGGAGGCAGCTGCGTGAAAGTCACGCACGCTACAGGGAGCAGTGTACGTGAAAGTCACGCACGCTACAGGGAGCAGTGTACGTGAAAGTTACGCACGCTACAGGGAGCAGCTGCGTAAAAGTCACGCACGCTACAGGGAGCAGTGTACGTGAAAGTCACGCACGCTATAGGGAGCAGCTGCGTGAAAGTCACGCACGCTCAAGGGAGCAGCTGCGTGAAAAGTCACGCACGCTCAAGGGAGCAGCTGCGTGAAAAGTCACGCACGCTCAAGGGAGCAGCTGCGTAAAAAGTCACGCGCGCTACAGGGAGCAGCTGCGTGAAAGTCATGCACGCTCAAGGGAGCAGTGTACGTGAAAGTCACGCACGCTACAGGGAGCAGCATACGTGAAAAGTCACGCACGCTCAAGGGAGGCAGCTGCGTGAAAAGTCACGCACGCTCAAGGAGACACGCTTCCAACAGGAAGCGTACTCAAGCCTGCGTACGCAGCGCTAAAGAGCGCGCGTAGCTCAGTGTGCGTGAGTTAAACAGCTCTGTACACTGCTCACAGTCTCCTCCAAACAGCAAGAACACCATGGATGAACCCAAAGCTTCCAAGCATCATAACTTGGCCATCCGAACTCCAAATCCAGATTTCCAAAGTTCCAATTTGGGTGGAATTGAATGCTCTTCCACTCGGAAACACCAAAACTCATGAAAATCCAACTTAAATAGATCAAACCATACAAAATCCGAAAATAGAAATAACTTAGATCTAGAGCAAAGGAGACTTCAAATCACAAAACTCCAAGTTCTAATGTTGATCACCAAGTCCTAAACTAGCAAATGGATAAAGAAAAGAGGGTTCTCATGTAGTGGCAAGATTCACTTGCCTAGGGTTAGGAGATTTGTGTTGAGGAAAGAGAAGAAGAAGAAGGAAATAAATGGTGGTTATGAGGAGAGAGAGTGGTAGGTAGGGATATAAAGAGGGGGAGTTGTGGTGGGGATGAGGGGTAGCATAAGCTAAGGTGCTCCAATACATAAACCAAACCGAACCAAACCAATAAAACCGAGCCAAGCCAAAAACCCAAATACGAGAAATACCGAAATTCCACAAGCTGACAAAAATAAAAATACATGCCAAAATTCAGATACGATTATAAATACAAAATACTGGAAATACGGGAAATGAGGGTGACAGGAACCAAGTTCTAACTCTATCTTAGACTCCAAACTCAAATACCCTATTTCTAGACATTTTCTATATTTACCCTACCAAGGTAAATAGCAATACCTTGTTCAATACCACTCTAACCTAGGAATACTAGCCTAGGCTTCATAGGATAGCTAGATACTATCCTATACTAATATTACCTACCAAGAAAACCTAGTATTTAGGTCATCTAAGTCATCTTAGACTACATGTTGATTCCCCTCACTTTACCTTATCCTATAATACTCTAACATGCCAGCTAACCACAATACCTTACCCTCTAATTAATTCTCACATCACACAAACACAAGACCTATAGGACCATGGGATTGTTGTAGTATGTAATGGAAAGGGAAATTGAAAGAATGCATGGATATGTGAATGAGTGGGTGGAAGATTGAATGCATGAATGAATGGGATATATATATATGAATTTGTATATGGAAGGAATGAGTGTAGGTGGATGGGTGATTGATTGTTTGAATGGGTACATGTATTTGGGAATTGATGGAGGAGTGAATGGATGTTAAATGGGGGTATGATTGGCTAATGGTGCAAGAATAAATGGATGAATGAATGGGTGCATGAGGGGATTAGGTGAATGGATGAAATGAAAATGAGTGCATGTATTTGTAAAGGAAATGAGGGGAAGAATAAATATTTGAATGAAATGGGCTGATTTGGTTTCATGAATGACTGCAATGGGCTAATTCCTATGGCTACTGTTGCCATTCCTAACTAAGTAGCCTAAAGGTTGTTCCCCCCTCTTGTTCACTGCTATAGTACCCGAAATCAGTCCCCTGTGGGGACTGATTTCCTGTGTCCTGCTACTGGTGAAATCCAGCAGTGGCACCCCCTCTCCTATTCCTCATTCTCCTTCACTTCCTCACTCCCTCTATTACACTACACTCTCTACACTACTCTCTCTCAAAATACTACACATAAATCATTACATATATCTCATAAATACACATCCACACACACAAACATAATGGTTCACTCACACACACACAACACATAGGCTTATAGGGATGTCAAATGGGTGTCCTAATAGCTAAACATGGGGACTGATTTAGAGGGCTGTCACAGGTTTATGGGGGTATCAATAGGACAGGTTTTGTGGCTGCCATTGCTATCATTGGACAGGTTTGGAAGAGCTGTCACTGTGGTCTACAGGACAGTATATAGGCTGTGAAGTATGGACTGCTACTGTAGCTGTCATATGGCCTGGTTTTGGGGCACTGATTTGGGATGCTACAGCTGAAATGTGGGGTTCCTATATGGCTGAATGCAAGGCTAATATGGACTGAGTTTAAGGCTGCCTTGGTGTGGTTTGGAGGGTGCTAACAAGGCTGGAATGTGGGGGATCCTATAGGCTGGTTTGCCCATGGTTTGGTCTGCTAAGGACAGCAATGTGGACTGCTGTTTAGGGACAGGTTGTAGGCTGTTTTGGGGCAGGTATCAGGCCATATATGGGACTGCTACTAGTTGGTTTTAGGAGCCTAAAATGGGACTGATATAGAGGCAATGTGGACTGCAATTAATGGGGTTAAACAAGGGTTTAATGGGACTGGTTTGACAGTCCAAATGGGACTGGTTTGACAGTCCAAATGGGACTGGTTTGACAGTCCAAATGGGACTGGTTTGAACAGGGTTTAGGCAGTTATAGATGGACTGATTTGACGGTGTTTGGGACAGGTGCCTTGGCTGAGTTTGAGTGAAGGAATGAATGAAAGAAAGATGGAGGGAAGGGTGAATGGATGCAAGGCTGAAATAACAGTCCTCTGGGCTGTCCTCCCCCTTCTCCACACTGCTACCTATTAGCAGTGCGCACTGCTACAATGTGCACGAAATCAGTCCCCTGTAGGGACTGATATGCACTCCTATTGCTGCTGATTCCAAATGGTTCCTCCCCCTTCTCTACACTCCACTTAAACACTACTCAAACTCCATTCTAACTCTATCCCTAACACTCTCTCTCTATGCATAAACACACACACACACATATAATCAAACACCATTCCTACACTCCTCCAAACTTGGCCGACCCCTTCCAAATACCTATCATAATGTCACACCACATAATATATATACAAAACCACACACTATATGTATAGATACATATATAGAGACACAAGGAGAGATATATAGAACTATATACAAATATGAATGAAAAGAGAATATGATACTCATTGATACCAACCTATACATCACAAATAACATTTCCATACAAAATAGCATTTATACATAACCACAAACAAGTGGTGTGTCCAAAATAGAGATCCTCCCATTTGGACACAACCCACCACCATGGACACACCTATAGGCCTCTAAATGGATCCAAAATGGACACAATAGAGGCACACACATTGGGGGACATTCATATGGGTCAAAATCAACCTATATGTATGTAGGGATAGTTTAGAGGAGAGATTATACCTTCCGGGAGAGAGATTCAAAGGAAAAAAGGCCTCCCGACACGTAGAGATTCCAAATGGACACAAACGAGCTCTGAATCCTTCCAAACTTGGCTAGCACCTTCCTTTCATGGAGTAGAGGAGGAGAGAAGAAGATTTGGTGGAAGGAGGAGTTGATTTGGAGATGAAAATGGTAGGGATGCTCTCTAGAAATTTGGGGAAGAACAAGAGAGAGAAAATAAGATGGAAAGAATAGGAAATATCAAAGGGACTCATGCCTATCCCTTCCTATAGGTGGCCGGCCACTAGAGGGCTGCTATGGCTGATTTTGAAATACCAAAATTACCCTCCTCTAGCCTATTAACAATACATTAAAAAGGGGGTTTCAAGTCGGGGCTAGTTTAGTCATTCTAACACACTAATCAAATAAATCCTAATCCAAATAATTTAGCCTAGTCACTAACTAAAATAAATGACATGTGGGCCATAGATAACTAGTGTGTGGGTCCACTAGGGTCAACACTACCCCGGGTCCCCATTTCAAGTCGGATTGAGCTGAAATTCGAACCCGACTCAAATAACCCCAAAATATTACAATAAATAAATAAATAATTTTAAAATAATAAAAATGAAAAAAATGACAAAAATACCCCTGTTTCTGGAAACTAGGGGTGACAAATCTATCTACCTTAAAAGAATTTCGTCCTCGAAATTAAACCAAACCATAGTAAAACATGAAAATCACAAGTCATGGCTAAAAATTAAAATGATCAAAATCTCAAGAATCAAAGCATGAATTTAAATGACTAAATTGATAAAGTTTAAAGTTACACTCAAATAGAAGCTACAAGTCTATCCACCTTAAAAAAGAAATCATCCAAAAAAATTTAAAACAAGGTAACCACATAAAATCATACAAATCGATAATCGTATGCGTCTATCCAATCATCATGATACTCAAAATCTCTGTCATGCCAGTGAGCAAGGCTACGATAATCATAGAGTCCTCAACTATGGTACATACCTCTAGAACTATGGTATTTAAAATTTTCGCATTGCCGCGCGCTTGGCAGCAAAAACCTTAAATTCCCACACCCGAGAATTACGTCCATAATCCGACTATATGTCCTCACTATGCCTGCTAGCATGACCCTAGAGGATTCTAAAATCTCATAATCGAGGCGACCTAGCCCATACGATTTATCTCAGAAGAAAATTAAATTATAATGAAACACCAGATCAAACTTATCAATAATGAAGAAACAGATAGGAATAGATGGAACTGAATTTCAAGATAGGAATTTCAGAATTGAATCAAAAGAATGGAACCTGCGACTAGATCTCCAACGGCTTGAGCATCCTTGGCTGACATGGCGAAAGCTCGCCCTGGCTGGCCTTCCCTGGCCTGCTGCTGATGCTGGACAAACCTCTGCTACTGCGTCTGCAATGGTGGTCCCCTCTGCTGTCCTGCCGGAGCCCTAGCTCCTGGTGCTACCTGAGCCTATGGTGTCGGGTTCTGGGGACACTCTCTACACTGATGCTCTGCTGACCCGCAAAGTAAACACATACCCAGTCTCTTCCTGCAATCATTCCACCAATGGCCTGGCTTCTTGCAGAAGTTACATACGGTGTCCTGCTGATACTGTACCTATCTCTGACCCTGATACTGAATAGGCCTCTGCTGATGCTGATGTATCTGAGCCCTCGGCTGCTGGTACTGCTGCTGAAACTGTATGCCAGGCATCGGCTGCTGATACTGCTGCTGAAACTGTATACCTGGCATCGGCTGCTGATACTGCTGCTGAAACTGATGCTGAACGTATGGCCTCTTGGCCGGTCCTCCGCTGCTGGTGCCCCCAATTGGGTCTCGCCCTCTCTTGAGCCTAAGCTCAAGATCATCCTCAGCCAGTAAAGCTCCCCTCAGAATCTCCTCGAATGTGGCATCCCTATTGCCCTTGGTCAAGGACTTGACTTCCTTGACCAGACCCTTCCGGAACCTCTGGGCCTTCGTCGCCTCGCTCAAACCCTCCACGAATCTGCTGAGGCGGCCGAACTCCCCAGCATACTCCTCCACTGATAGGATCCCCTGAACTAGGCTCTCAAACTATGACTCTAAAGCTCTGACTGCTGAATCTGGGAAGAACTTCTTCTTGAAGAAGCCCTTGAACTCCTCCTAAGTCTGTCCGGCTACCCCCACCCTGGGGTCAGACTGATACCTCTGGAATGACTGGGTCCTGCCTCCGAACTGGTGAAGGCATACCCTCAGCTGCTGCTGCTGCTGAAGTCCCAATATAAGCAGAGGTGGTAGGAGCTGTAGCCTCCCGACCCTACTGAACTGGCTGAGAGGTAGCAGTCCCCTCTACAGTATCTCCATGAATGGCACGCTGTAATCGCGTTTCCACCATCCTGAAGACAGATCAAACAAACAATTGCTGAGAATGAGTCAAAATAGCAAAGGAGGACAGTTATATTCAAGGAGAACAATATCAGCAAGAACTGAGATGGCATGAATTAGATAAGAGTTTTTCCTAATGTGATTGAGTACCTTCAAAAATATCCTAATCTTACTGCAGGCTGTAGTGATACTCTAGTTCGAATACCACTACATAAACTCGACCTGCATGGGCCACCACTAAAAATGTATCATGACCCGCACCCACTGAGAGGGTACGAGAACGTAACAATGCCCAGCCTATGCCGCAGTGTCGGTGGTAGAACGCTGTCCTAGGTCAATCATCTAACAATATAAAGGTACCTGTACAGTATATACACTCCGAATAGAGGTGACATAGCAATATACAGTCTCAATCACATCTAAAGCAGAATGAAAGATAGGAAGATAGATAAATACTGGAATAAAAGAAAAACCACATAAATACAACCAGAGAGTCTAAGTGTCTACTGACATAACAAATCAGAACATCCAGCTCAATACAAGACTCTAACACTGAAATGAAAGAATATATACAATCTAGATCTCAAATGACAGAAATAGAAAACCTAGACTAGGGAGCCTCAGTCTCTAAGCTAGTAGATCAGGCTGGAAATCTGGGTCACACATGGCATCTACAGCTGCCCCATAGTAGGTGTCTACGCAGGCCTCCTCCTCATCCTCTGTAATATTTTCAATAGGTCCAGTCAGGACGGGAGCGAGCACAAAACATCTCACGCAGTTCATATCGAGTTAGGAAATATAAAGCATGCAATAGAGTAAAGTACATAAAATGCTGAAAGAAGAAGATATATAAAAAAACAGTAGAGATTTGATAACAGGAAATATCTAAATATGATAAGTAAGAACTGTAAGGAACATGTGATTTTAGAGCACAATATGGTTATATAAACGGGTTAGGTTATACAATAAAATGGGACTCCTTTGTACGTGGGTGTACAATGGACATATACAATTTCTTATATAATAGGATTGATCACATAACCATTTCTACTCCCCCTCCCCAATCAATACACAAGGATCCAATTCAGTTACGTTACCTTATACAATGGCTTGTACAATGGCTTGTACAATAGCTTGTACAATGGCTCAATGTGATACTGAGAGTACAATATGCACAATAAGTGTACAATGATAAGGATATTCAATAAATACAACATGTAAGTGAAACGCACATCGCAATATGTACTTAGTGAATACAAGGAGATAACATCTCAAAAGAAGATCCATATAGTACCAATCCGTGATAATGATCGTGTCAGCATCAAGTATAGTAATCTAGAGTAAGAATGTAAATCCATACAAGTATGAAACGGTCAGAGAATGTACTTGTCTGATAACCTGAGTGTCTGAAGAGAATATACTGTCCGAGGAGTGGTGTCTGTCTCCTATAGAATAGTACAAGTCACTATGAGTCCAAAAATGATAAAAGATGCATTATGATGCATTCTAAATGAATCTAGGTCAAATCTAAGTCACACCAAGCTAAACTAGGTCGTACTTGGTCATACTGAGCCAAACTGGGTCATACTAGGACAACCAAGGTCAAACAAGGTCACAGGAAATCAATCCAAGTCAAACTAGGTCAATCGGGATCAAAGGTTGACTTTTAGTCAAAAAGTCAACTCTGGTCAACACGGAGTCAACCCTAGGTCAAACAAGTCACATGTTGACCAACTGTTGACTTTCAGTCAACAGGTCAACTCTGGTTTGGTTTTGGTCAAATCTGGTCGCTTAAAGGCTAAGTTTGACTCTCGGTTGACTTTTGTTGACTTTTGGTCACCATGGTCAACCGACGTCAAAACTAGTCTATGAGCACTATATTTGATTATTACCAACCAAGGGAACCAAGTTCTAACTCTATCTTAGACTCCAAACTCAAATACCCTATTTCTAGACATTTTCTATATTTACCCTACCAAGGTAAATACCAATACCTTGTTCAATACTACTCTATATTTAGGCTTCCTAGGATAGCTAGATACTATCCTATACTAACATTACATACCAAGAAAACCTAGTATTTAGGTCATCTAAGTCATCTTAGACCACATGTCGATTCCCCTCACTTTACCTTATCCTATAATACTCTAACATGCCAGCTAACCACAATACCTTACCCTCTAATTAATTCTCACATCACACAAACACAAGACCTATAGGACCATGGGATTGTTGTAGTATGTAATGGAAAGGGAAATTGAAAGAATGCATGGATATGTGAATGAGTGGGTGGAAGATTGAATGCATGAATGAATGGGATATATATATATATATATATATATATATATATATATATATATATATATATATATATATATATATTTGTATATGGAAGGAATGAGTGTAGGTGGATGGGTGATTGATTGTTTGAATGGGTGCATGTATTTGGGAATTGATGGAGGAGTGAATGGATGTTAAATGGGGGTATGAATGGCTAATGGTGCAAGGATAAATGGATGAATGAATGGGTGCATAAGGGGATTAGGTGAATGGATGAAATGAAAATGAGTGCATGTATTTGTAAAGGAAATGAGGGGAAGAATGAATATTTGAATGAAATGGGGCTAATTTGGTTTCATGAATGAATGCAATGGGCTAATTCCTATGGCTACTGTTGCCATTCCTAACTAAGTAGCCTAAAGGTTGTTCCCCCTCTTGTTCACTGCTACAGTACCCGAAATCAGTCCCCTGTGGGGACTGATTTCCTATGTCCTGCTGCTGGTAAAATCCAGCAGTGGCACCCCCTCTCCTATTCCTCATTCTTCTTTACTTCCTCACTCCCTCTATTACACTACACTCTCTCCACCACTCTCTCTCAAAATACTACACATACATCATTACATATATCTCATAAATATACATCCACACACACAAACACAATGGTTCACTCACACATACACAACACATAGGCTTATAGGGCTGTCAAATGGGTATCCTAATAGCTAAACATGGGGACTGATTTAGAGGGCTGTCACAGGTTTATGGGGGTGTCAATAGGACAGGTTTTGTGGCTGCCATTGCTATTATTGGACAGGTTTGGAAGAGCTGTCACTGTGGTCTACAGGATAGTATATAGGCTGTGAAGTATGGACTGCTACTGTGGCTGTCATATGGCCTGGTTTTGGGGCACTGATTTGGGATGCTACAGCTGAAATGTAGGGTTCCTATATGGCTGAATGCAAGGCTAATATGGACTGAGTTTAAGGCTGCCTTGGTGTGGTTTGGAGGGTGCTAACAAGGCTGGAATGTGGGGGATCCTATAGGCTGGTTTGCCCATGGTTTGGTCTGCTAAGGACAGCAATGTGGACTGCTGTTTAGGGACAGGTTGTAGGCTATTTTGGGGCAGGTATCAGGCCATATATGGGACTGCTACTAGTTGGTTTTAGGAGCCTAAAATGGGACTGATATAGAGGCAATGTGGACTACAATTAATGGGGTTAAACAAGGGTTTAATGGGACTGGTTTGACAGTCCAAATGGGACTGGTTTGACAGTCCAAATGGGACTGGTTTGAACAGGGTTTAGGTAGTCATAGATAGACTGATTTGAGGGTGTTTGGGACAGGTGCCTTGGCTGAGTTTGAGTGAAGGAATGAATGAAAGAAAGATGGAGGGAAGGGTGAATGGATGCAAGACTGAAATAATAGTCCCCTGGGCTGTCCTCTCCCTTCTCCATACTGCTACCTATTAGCAGTGCACACTGTTACAGTGTGCACCAAATCAGTCCCCTGTGGGGACTGATATGCACTCCTACTGCTGCTGATTCCAAATGGTTCCTCCCCCTTCTCTACACTCCACTTAAACACTACTCAAACTCCATTCTAACTCTCTCCCTAACACTCTCTCTCTATGCATAAACACACACACACACATATAATCAAACACCATTCCTACACTCCTTCAAACTTGGCCGACCCCTTCCTAATACCTATCATAATGTCACACCACATAATATATATATATTAAGCCACACACTATATGTATAGATACATATATAGAGACACAAGGAGAGATATATAGAACTATATACAAATATGATTTAAAAGAGAATATGATACTCATCGATACCAACCTATACATCACAAATAACATCTCCACATGTATAAAATCTGAGAATAAAGAGACAAAATAGCATTTATACATAACCACAAACAAGTGGTGTGTCCAAAATAGAGATCCTCCCATTTGGACACAACCCACCACCATGGACACACCTATGGGCCTCTAAATGGATCCAAAATGGACACAATAGAGGCACACATATTGGGGGACATTCCTATGGGTCAAAATCAACCTATATGCATGTAGGGATGGTTTAGAGGAGAGATTATACCTTCCGGGAGAGAGATTCAAAGGAAAAAGGCCTCCCGACACGTAGAGATTCCAAATGGACACAAACGAGCTCCGAATCCTTCCAAACTTGGCTAGCACCTTCCTTTCATGGAGTAGAGGAGGAGAGAACAAGATTTGGTAGAAGGAGGAGTTGATTTGGAGATGAAAATGGTAAGGATGCTCTCTAGAAATTTAGGAAAGAACAAGAGAGGGAAAATGAGATGGAAAGAATAGGAAATATCAAAGGGACTCATGCCTATCCCTTCCTATAGGTGGCCGGCCACTAGAGGGCTGCTACGGCTGATTTTGAAATGCCAAAATTACCCCCTCTAGCCTATTAACAATACATTAAAAAGGGGGTTTCAAGTCGGGGCTAGTTTAGTCATTCTAACACACTAATCAAATAAATCCTAATCCAAATAATTTAGCCTAGTCACTAACTAAAATAAATGACATGTGGGCCATGGCTAACTAGTGTGTGGGTCCACTAGGATCAACACTACCCCGGGTCCCCGTTTCAAGTCGGATTGAGCTGAAATTCGAACCCGACTCAAATAACCCCAAAATATTACAATAAATAAATAAATAATTTTAAAATAATAAAAATGAAAAAATGACAAAAATACCCCTGTTTCTGGAAACTGGGGGTGACAGTCATCTACCGTAAAAATTAACTAAATAATTATTTATAAAATTCTAAAATCACCATTTAAATCGAATAAATAACAAAAAAAATATTTCAAAAAAATAAATTTCAGGAAGGGGAGCTACAATCGCGTAGGCGACTTCTAAGTGCAGCCAACTAGTCCCTCGCCTGAAGCAAAAACTAAGGTGAGTGGCTGACCTCCTTCGTCTCGACCCACTGTTTCAAAATCAATCATGAAACACAAAATTAATGCTAGTCACGTAGTGTAGAATCAATGAATTAAGGCACGATTCTTCATGAAATACTTGCTAAAGGAAACTCGGAATGACTGCATAAATTTGAGTAATTTACTCAAAAAATATAAGTTTCATACGAAAAAGAGAAGATATGGTTCTAGAAAAGAGAGAGAATTATTTTAAGATCTGTAAAAATGGTCATTAGACAACTTGTCGACAAGGGGTAGTTTTCTCGAACGGTTGTCTAGGCCAAGGAACCGATTAAGCCCGGGAGGAACGAGTATAACTAGTGCCAGCAGGACTGGTACGAGTGATTCGGGAACTTTTGAGTCGGGCTCGCCACTGCCACGAAAGGATCGTCATCTAACATAGTTATAGTCCATGATGGCTTATGTCACTACCACATTTTTAGCTTGAGGGTATTTTGGTCATTTTTAACTTTTTGTAAAATTAAATTTTTATTAATTAAATATAAGCTAATTATTTAATTAAGCCTTAACTAGAAGTAACCTAATCTAGATATGACCATGAGACAAGATATTACTTGAGAACCTTCTAAGCTAAGTGCCAAGATTAGAAATATCTAGATATTGTGTAAGTAGGATATTTTGGTTAGATATTAGTAAAGGAAACCTAGTTTTGTTTTGAGCCTTTGATTGGACTTGATTTGCATAGAGAGAAGCTTAGCCACACATCTAACTTTTTGCCTAACCCTAATTCCTACCTATATGGGCAACCACAATGGGAATTACCCCCTATAAATAGCAACACATGAATTCATCTTGCCTCTTTTAACACCTACAAGAAACCCTAATCTAGTTCTTCCCCAATTTCTCCCATTTAATCCAAATTGATCCCAAATTGAGTCATATCAATTGCATCATCATCCCCAACAGTAGAGGAGTCTAGTGGAGGCTTGCTAGCAAGGTGTGAGGACCATTGAACCATAGCAAATTGGTAGAGGAGCTCATTCCTAGGTTTTTACATTGAGATTGAACTCTCAATAGGTAAACCTCTCTAAACACCCTAAAATCTTGATTTCTCTTCATAGATGCATACATCTAGGTGTCATACCCCTGTAGACCAAGTTTGGTAGGATTTTGTGTCCATTTGGTATGCGTATCGACATGTATCAGACTTTTTAGATAGGTATTTGATGAAATGCCCAAGTGAACTGTTTGTTCATAATTTCTAAAACTAGTTACATGATTTGATAGCCTTTAATTGGACACGCACGTGCTGCACGAGACCTCGTGTTGTGTCCTGCTACCTCATTGTTGTTTCTCTTGAAACAGGACAAGTGGACACGTGCCACTTGGCAAGAAGATAGGGGCAGTGATTGAGAAGTCACCCCTAAACTTTCAGGGTCTCTCGTGTCGTGTCAGACATGAAAGATTGAGTGCACTAACACAACACTGCACTATGCACTGTCAGTTTTGCTCTCTGATATGCACGCACCCGCACGACACGACACGACTTGGACCTATTTCAGGCTACTAGACACGTTCACCTAGACCTAGCCTATGTGTGGACACGACCACGTGTCAGCCTGTGGACTATGTGGTGTCTAATCTAAACTGACCCGACCGTACCACACTGTGCACTATGAATGATACCTGTTGTATTCGAGTGAGTTTTGGACATTTCGTGTCCAACTTTGTGGACACGAATGCACCCTATGACACGAGTACATATAGGGGACACTACTATACATAACTGATTTGGGTTGTTTTATTTAATTTTTGTTTCGAAAATCAAATATGAACATGTTTCTGATACTTAGGCTTCGAATGTTAATATATGTTAACTGTTGGTTGGTTTGAATTGGTAATACTGATACACATAACTGAGAATTGGTTTAAACATGTAAACTATTATGAAACTTGAGTTTACTGATACTTCAATATGCAAAACTGAGATTTAATTTGAACATGTTATACCTTGATATGAAACATGATATTTGAACTGAACATTAAAATATCTGATAATTGAATGAAGTTTAAACCTGAGAATCTAGGTTTAGTTGGATGTTTAAATCTGAGTTTAGTTTGCAATATATTAAACTGAAATGTATACATGATACATGTGAATGAATACAGTATAAAAATATGAGTTTAGTTAGTTCACTTTTGTGTATAAAACTGAGAACTGGGTTCATATGAAACTGGGTTGTATAAAACTAGACTGAACTGAACACTCTCTACTATATACATTCACACACACCCTCTATACACTAACATAATTATTTCCCTATCCTTCTCTCTCTCTATATATACATGTTAAATACATATATATATATTTATACGTGATTATTGCTTGACTGAGATATTGTGAAGTAAAACTGAGCATCCTCTACACCACTGTCCACTCTACACTTGAGCACACACTATCTCTCATTATTTACATATCTCACTATTTCCCTCTCAATGTATTTGATATGTGAATGTGATATATATATATATATATATATATATATATATATATATATATATAGTGCTATGATGTAGTTTGTGTGCCTTATTAGCTAATGTGGTTAGCTATGAGTTGGTTTAACAAGTGACTATTAGGCTATGTGTTAGAGAGTTTATGGTTTACTTGGTTACTTGTAGGCTTGACTTGTTTAGACCTAGAATGGACTAAGTTAGACTAGTTGACCATGGTTGACCAAACCCTAACTAGTTTGACCTAGTTTGACTAGAGTTGACAGTTTGACTAGGGTTGACCTAGTTTGACTTTTAGAGTTGACCAGAGTTGACCAAGAGTTGACTTTGGCCCAAATTGACCTAGAAACATGTAGATGCATTGTACTCTTCAAACTATAATCCTTTTGTATACATCATGACTTGTGTTGCTCTAAATAAGACTCAGTTACCTCGCTTCGGACTTTATATTCTCACGGACATTTAGATTTCAGGCGAGTACATTCTCTGATCGTTTCATACTTGCTAGGACCTATATTCATGCTCTAGATTACTTTACTTTATGCTGACACTTGTTATCATGGATTAGTACTATTTGGATCTTTCATACGATGTTATCCCCTCATCGGATACATCGGATATTTCGTGTTCGTGTACTTTATTATGGGCATCGTGTACTTCTTGTGTTCGTGTTATTCGTGTACAAATCATATGAAATCATGTACTCTCATGTGCTCACATGATGTTCGTGTACAAACTAAACTTTGTGTACAATAACATAACTTTACTGGATCCTTGTGTACAGATTGGGGATGGGGGAGTAGAAGTGATTATGTGATCATTCTTGTAGTTTACTCGTGTATAACATTGTGCCGTTTACATAACTATCGTGTGCTCTGAATGACTAGTCACTTACAGTTCTTACTTATCATGTATATATTTCCAGTACAAATATCTCTCTTGTTTTTATGTATATCTTCTTACAGTTCATGTACCTTACTCTTTTGCATGCTTTACATTTTCTGCCATGATATGAACTGCGTGAGATGTATTGTGCTTATTCCTGTCCTGACTGGACCTATTGAAAATATTACAGAGGACGATGAGAGCTTATGTACCACATACTATGGAGCCCACATGGATGATACCTGTGAGCTGATCCCACTGGAGGACCCCGCAGCAGTTGACGACACCATCCCTTTAGTCTAAGCTAGTTAGCTAGACGGTTATCTTATTTCTTGTTGTCTTATCTTATTTTGACATTCTGAAATGTATTATTTTTGGATGTTGTTGTTGTTGTGTCGTATAGACACTTAGACTTATTTCTCTTCTGTTTGTACTTCTTTTGGATTTCATATCTATCATATCGTGCTGTTTCTTCTTTAGATTATGATTGAGATGTACCTTCTATATTGTCCTCCGTTCGGAGAGTATATCTTGTGAAGTTACATTTATACTATGTTAGATGTTGTGACCTAGGACAGTGTTCTACCGTCGACACTGCGGCGTAGGCTGGACGTACCCACTTCTCGTGCCCCTACACTGGGTGCAGGTCGTGACACGTTTTTAGTAGTGGCCCATGCAGGTCTAGTTTTTGTAGTGGTATTCGAACTAGAGTATTACTACAGCCTGCAGTAGGATATAGGATATAGTTTTGAGGTACTCAATCACATTTAAAAAAACTCTTATCTAATTTCTGCCATTTAAACTCTTGCTGATAATTGCTTTCCTTTGAAATAACTATCCTCCTTTGATTTTGTCGCTTCTTTCTCAATATTGTTTCCTTGTTTGATCTATCTCCAGGATGGTGATTGAGACATGATCGCAGCGCCCGATCATGAGAGGTACGTCAAAGAGGTCTGCCACTTCTCGTCCAGTTCAGCCGGGACCTGAGATGGCAGCTCCCCTAGTACATACTCATGCTGGAGCCTCTACAGCTTTCGGAGGAGCACCTCCACCTGTTCGAAGGCCAACCCCAGTTATTCCTGAGGTGCTTCAGCCGCAGCAGCAGCCACCTATGGGATTGGTTGACGTTGCATACCTTATTTCCTTCGTAGAGCGGATCTTGGAGTCACATCAGCAGTAGCAGCAGCGCCAGACTGCTAACTTTTATCTGGGCATAGACGATGCCCACCAGCTGGTCAAGACGACAGTGGAGATGGTGGTTGCCCAACCACAGGGAGGGTAAGTTCAACAGTATCAGCCGAGGATGCCAGGTTTCCAGGAGTTCCAGAAGATGCATCCTAGGGACTTTCGAGGCATATAGGGGATCCTATGCGTCGATGATTGGATCGAGCATATCGAGAAGATATTCCGACTGGCGGAGATACCAGCCCGACTTCAGATCGAGGCGGCAGGCAGCCAAATGCAGGACCTAGCCCGTACTTGGTATCAGACAGACCCTAGCGTGGGTACCGAGGGACAGACTTGGGCAGCCTTCAAGAAGCTGTTCAAGGAGAAGTTCTTCACAGACGTAGCACTGGGAGGCATAGAGCAGCAGTTCGAGAGTCTGGCTTAGGGGAACCAGACAGTCGAGGAGTATGCTGGAGAGTTCTGCCGGTTAAACAAATTTATTGAGGATCTGAGCGAGACGACGAAGGCGAGGAAGTTCCATAGAGGTTTTATTAGGGAGGTCCGGTCCTTGACCAAGAGTGACCGGGATGCTACTTTTGCGATAATCCTAGCAAGAGCTATGGCAGCAGAGGACGACCTAGGGCTGAAACTGAAAAGAGGTCGGGACTGTCACGCCCCGCTCCCGTAAGAGCGATCGTCCCCGCTAAGGCATGATGCCGCACGAGCCTAAATTGCACTTGTGCAAGGCGGATTCCATAACGGCCGATTACAGCTGCTGCGACGGGATCGTCGCACAGAAGTCCCAAGCAGAGACATCGAATAAGCCAGCAGAAATTTAGAACAAAATACAAGTCATTCAAAAGAGGCTCTTTATTAATATTGAAACAAAGATTACAATGGGGTGCAAGGCCAAGATTACAATCATTCAAGCTCACTCTTCTCACATTACAAGTCACTCAGCTCTCTCTCATCTCTCAATACATGTCTCGAGCCAGCGGATGCTTCGGAAGGTGACGTCCATACATTATGTCCCGTATAAGTCTTGACTCCACGTGGCCGCACGCTTCGAATCGCCAAGGAACTCCGTGCCTCGACGCATCCAAGCGAGCTTCGCACCATGAGCTTCTACCTGTGCCTGTACAGTAAAACTGTGTGGGTGTCAGTACTCAACTGTACTGGTGGAATGAGCTCCTCGCCCACCCATATAAAACTGACACATTTATTTACTTTGTGAAATATAACCCTTTTGATTGTCTTTCTACTCTTGTCTTAGGATCAGTTTTAGGACAGACGCCTTGGCATATTTTGTGTCTGAAGACCATCCCGTGCTTGCAACAACAACGTCAACCCAACAATGGTAACCTATCAAGTCATGCTTACCTTTTGGCCCAAAATAAGAGACGCAACTACACAATGAGACTCCATTTACGTGTGACTATGCTACCTCCTTGAGGCAGTGCCTCGTCACTTACTGACTTACCCATACTTGTGTTATGACAACACGATTGTGCCTCATATTTTGAGGTCGTTCCCAGCAACTCAACGTAACTTTACCAAACTTGCCCTACGGCCCTTTTTGACTTGACTCAAAATAACTCAATACTTACTTATGCAACTCTGTGTCGAGGACCTAACACTCAACGCCACATCTCGTGCCGAAGCACGGGTCCTTGCTATAGCCAAGTCCTAGGCTCTTAAACCAACAACACCATTCGTGTCGTGTTTACACAAAACTTACTATCACCTTCCCTGTTAGTTGATAATAATTTATATTAGGTGTATTACCCACAGGTCTCTGGCATTAATAAGCCATTTTGGATATAGCCTGGTAAACGGGATCCTTGCACCGCAAGTAGCAATCTCTGATGTAAGTCCCCGAACTACCGGTTACTGCATACTCAGCTCGGCTATTACCCCGTTTCCTCCATGGCCGGCATCGGTCCACAGCCCAAGGCTTTCCGATCTGAAGAAACGGTAAAAATGCCCCTTGTCGACAAGTCGTCCAATGACCGTGTTATGTTAATAAGGTATATATATATATATATATATTAGGGTATCATTGGGATTTGTTATTAAATCGATTCATTTACTTCTTCCATTTTTCATACTACTCTTGCAGAGCCCAAACAAGGCTTGCCTCGGCGACTGACCTACAGTCCTGACATATTGCTCTCGATGACTAACCATCGCTCTGACTTAACATTGTTTGAACTCATGGAATGGCTATTGCATAGTCTTCCCACTTAACTTGAACATAACGTGTTCCTTATGTGTCGATAGATCGTGGCTAACTTTCCACTGAACCAACTGTGGATCGTGCCTTAAACCAACTCGTGTTCTACACGACGCTATCGCCCAAGTCATACTTTATATGACGGGCCTTGAGATCATGGAACAATTTAACTTGACAATCGCAGAAAGAGCGGGACGGTACTTGGAATGACTTAGGTCGACCAACATAACTTTGCCTAACTTAATCGAGCCTATAACTTAACCTGAGGAACGAGTAAAGGCTATGCAAAGCCTCGCATCGAGGAAGCATGCATGCTTTATTGAGCATTTACACGGGCGAAGCCTATGACTTAGGCTAATTCATGGTTTTGTATCGAAGACCAACTTTCCTTCTTCCAAGCCGCAGGATGAAGAACCGAGTGTCAATTTTCAAAGCCACCGTGCAATGATTCTAAGACGACCGTGGGACCTTTTTCCATGTTTAACTCAATCGACCCAACTTGGGATTATTTTCTTAGCTATGTGGATTCGTCTCTTTTATTATCAAGCCTACTTGTGCATTTGAAAACTTTCGTTTTATTAGTACGAAGGCCAAGATGAGACAAGTTCACCGAAGCTACCCACCTGAGCGAGGGGTCGCCTCGACCGAGCGGGCCTTCGAGTCGTCATTGCATGGCTAATTCCGAACGCTGTTGGCGTTTCGATTCTTCCGATTGACTGAGCGGAACGGGGCACTACATCATGCACCACTCAGAAAAAGTTTCGTCCCCAAAACTAACTGAGTACTTACTTATCGACATATCACTTAATTCAAGATTCAAGGACTCTCGCACACACTACTCCTATGCGTTCCCTCAATCCGAGCCACGCTCGTGCTTATCGCTAACTTAGTCGTAGGGCACACCAACCGATCAACCAACATTCAAGCTTGTCCCATTTTAATGATCACATTACCATCAACATTTCTTCGAAACACTATTTCTAAATCCTTGACACTTTTCCATTCTTCTAGTCTTACTTGATTCAACTTATCACTTAGTTGGATCATGCACATATTTTAGGCGTCCCTAAAATATATGTATTGCAGCCAAGCCTCGTGATAGAGAATCCGCTATTACTGCTCGAGTCGGATCGTGCACATATTCAGGTATCCCTGATATACATGCATGTCAACCGAGCCTCGTGAGCGGTGCCTCCTTAATTCCAATCTCTTCGTGTCGGGACGTCTGCCTAACCGCTAGGCTATGTCTATAGGCTAAAGTCATCCGTCAATATTGGAATGATAGTTTCCAAACAACAATATCAACACTGACCCCATCCTAAGGTCAAACCAAATTGATAGTACGGGGTTTTCTACCCAAGCTTGAATCACTCTGATTTCTAAACTTCGAGCATAGATTTCCTACACACATCCCAACATTCGTCGCATGGGGTCCGAGTCATACAGCAAAACCATCCTACTTCAAGTTCTTCTCAACCAATTCCTCGACATATCAATATCACTCGTTCATCAAGCCATTTCATATAGTCTATCTCTTCGAACACGTTCGACGTAATCCGCCTATCAATCCTTCCAATTCAAGCACGCTACGACACAACTTATTGCTAAACTATAATTCACATTTCATATTTCCTAAGTCATTCATCACAATTCACATATTCGATCATAAGGTCGTCTAGCTTAACAATATGTTGTGCCCCGATCTCATGCGAGTCAGATTATCCACGGTGGGCATGAATCACCATGCATGCTCCCGCGGGATAATCATCCTCATTGGAATGTAACTCTTGTTTTGTGTCTAGTCTAATTCATTCTCGATACATAGATTGGATCTATTCAATCCTCAAGTTACTCAATCATCAATCACAAGTCCAAACATCCTCGAATTTTTCTTTGCATCAAACCAACAAGTCGAGACAATCAAAGTTACCGCGTCCTGATTTTTCGATTTCGATCATTCTTGCGACATGAATCACCATGTCAGAGCTCACGCGGAACGATCGCCCCAAATCCGACGCGACTGTAGAAGCATGGACAATATGGAGTTCATACGGATCACAACTGACCGCATGAGTACTTTGGGACAAATTGGTCCGCATAAAAAAAGAGCCGCATGACAGACTTGGCATGCCCTCTGTAGCTCATCTTCACCAGAATGATTTGAGTCGCAGAAAGAATAGTTACGTATGCGGCCAAACTTATCAACCCTTCTGATAAAGCTGACAAACTCTGTCAAAATTGACAAAACTGACAGCTCTGACAGCTCTGACACTCTGACATAAAAGAAGATAAGACGTGATCAAACAAAATGTCATGTCATCAGAGTGGACATGTCATGCGGCTAGAAGGACTGTGACCCGAGTCGCATGAACCTTATGCGGCTCAATCCATGCGCTTCATATGGCCAAGGGTGACTGCAACCTAAGCCGCATGAGCCTTATACGGTCCAGAATACAGAATCTACGTGGCTCAAAAGTCCCCAAGCTACATGCGGACTAAGGGAGACTGCGACTCAAGCCGCATGAGTCTTATGCGGCCCAGCATGGCCGAACACTGAAAGGCCTATGCAGTTCAAAATGACTCAAGCAGACTGATCCTATCCTGCGATAGGACACGTGGCAAGTTGACCAAGTCTCAACCACCCAGATTTGTTGTAACAAAATCTTAACAATTCACCAGCTGGCGGCTAAAGAGCGGGTCCTTGTGTGCTGTTGTAGCCACGTGGCCATCTGTGCGGCTCAAAATATCTTTCATCCCGAAATCACTATAAATAGCAGGGTACCACACCCATGCAAAATGCTGGCAACCTACGAAGGGCAATTTCTTCTAGAGAAATGATCGCGTTAGATAGTGCAAGGAGTAAGGCAGAGTTGCTACACTTTTCCGAGCATCTATCGTCACCCCCAAGAATCAAAACTAAACAATTGTACTTAGATTGTTTCCTATGATTTCTTTCTAGGCTTTCTCTTGTACAAGCGAGTTTGCAATCAAGTTCAATTCCTCTGTAACTTTTGTTCTTGATATTTAATGGCTAACACGATGGCGACTCTGCTGGGGACATCCTTCTTTTCTGATGAGAAGTTGGTGACACAATCTGACGCGTCCAAGCTCGGCTCCATGCAGCAAATGCTCTTGGTTCGTTTTGACCAACGAGCATTCAAAGAAATGCTCTCTGAAGGGAGCGCCAACCTATCGTAGAAGCGAGCCAACCCAAAGAGAAACTGCAGGACGTTGAAGCAGAAAACTGTTGCCCCCGACCAGGTTCTCGAAGAAGCTCCTTCTGTGGCCCAAGACGGTGATCAAGACTCTCCTACGGCCTTGCTTCCAACCACAGAGAACCCCACTGTCCCCAAATTCAGCAAAAGAAAATACTACAATGTTGAGTTTTTTGGAGCATAAGGGAAATCTATACGGACGAGGAATAGGCCGCATAAGAGAGATGGGCAGATGGCCTATGCGGCAGCCAGCTCTGGCCGCAGGAAGATGGCCCATGCGGCAGCCAACTCTGGCCGCAAGCAGATCGCCCATGAGGCAGCCAACTCTGGCCGCAGGAAGATGGCCCATGCAGCAGCCAATCCTGGCGATAGACAGAGTGTCTCATGCGGCCCTGTCAGAAGCTCTGTGTTCGACTGTCTCTCATACGGTCCCGACTTCATGCGGCCCATTGAGAATATGGAATATTCCAATCTGGACTCTTCTTATTATGCGCCTTCAGGTGCTAAATCGAAGAAGTCTAGGGCAGTACGGGCCCAATAAGCCCAGTCAACTGTCCAAGTTGCTGACCGTCAGTGGGCACCGTTAACTATTATACGGACCCCTGATTAAAAGTTGTACAGAACCACCCGCGTCCAGTCCCCCAGGGCTAACAGAAAGGGTGGGTCTCAAAAGTCTCCCTCCAACGATCGAGAGCAAGTGCTTTTACTAGCATCAGATCAGGGAGCAAACATGATACCTACGCACCCGTGTGCTCAGGATAGCCGAGTCCACAAATTGGATGCAAAAGTAGATCAGCCTGCAATCGACTTACGAGAGGTGATTACTCACAAATGTAAGGAGAAAGAAGCAACCTTGGCATATGATGAGCCCTTTTCGGGACATCGTTGCACCCAGGTCATCATCAACTGCTGCTGCGACAAGTCAGTAGTACTTGAAGATCGACAGTCCATTTTTCAATGACTGCACCAGCCAGCACCTGTCTGACAACAACTTGAGGAACATGTGCAAATCTCGGGAGACAAAAAATTTCCTTTCGCCTCCTGTAATTCAACTCGGAAGGTTCTTCCCAGCATGGAAGGAAATAAGACAAGCTCTTTCATCCCAGCAATCTCAGCCAGCACTACAAGAAAACTCTCGTCTGGAGGGTTGCCACCGACAGCCACAGGGGGTATCTTCCTAGGCACTCGGTCCAGAAAGAAGCACTCAACAACTGTGGGTGTATCCTCGACCTCCCTGGGGGTAGATGAAGCCAGGGGTAGCAGTCCCCTTAATGTATACGACAACCCGGTGTTCCAAGAGCATGCACAGGGGGTAGCGATCCACTGGGATTATGCAACAGGCATGGACATCCCTGAGGGTGACCGCCTTCTCCATGACAATGTGGCTTCCTACACAGGGGGTAGCACCCCTTCCGAGTCCGAGAAGGAAGACATTTCGACATTCTTCGACGATTTTTTGATATGAAGGTACGACACAGAGAGCACCTCTGCTACGATCCCTTCCACGTCTACCCATGTACGGATAGTCTTTATGGCCGACGATGATCATGAAGCACCTACTGACCGAAAACGTCTAGAAGTACTTGAAGCCATGCTCCTGTCCTTTGTAACACCCAGTTTCTAAAATGAGAGTAATTTTGAAATTTTGTGTTTTAATTTATTTAATTATGATATTTAAATAATAATATGATTTTTGGTGATTTTTAATCATTTTAAAACTATTTAAATATCATGACTTATGATTTTTGATGTGCAGCTAGTGAAGCCGTAGAGACTGTCTGCCCTAGAGCCTAACCATGTGGGTAGAGATTTTGTTTAGTACATTTAGCTTGAGGGTATTTAGGTTATCTTGAATTTATTTGAATTTATTATAATTATTTAGAATTTAATATATATTATTTTGAATGGTGTGATTTAATACTATTTAATTGATTGCCATGTGATTGTTATTAGCCCTAACCTAGATTGGACCTAACCTAGATTAGACATAGCTAGTCTTAGTTAGCCTTGGTTAGTATTAGTCAGTATTGGTTAGTTGGTTAAGTCATGACTAGTTAGAATAAACTAGGTTGCAACTTGATTAAAGGGGGACCTAGATTTTGACCATTGAATATACTAGATGGAATGGGAGCCCTTAGATTGATTTCCGAAAACCCTAACCCTAGCATTTATGACCAGCCTAGGGATTCCCTATCACTATTTAATCCCTCTCAAATTTAGTTGCCTCTTTTATCCATCCCTTCATTTTCTAGAGAACAAGGTTTGTCTCCATTGAAACTCTTCCTATTTTGATCAATATTAATCTTTTTTCGTTCAAAATTCTTCTATGGTGACCTAAATCCTATTTTCCTACTGTTCATGGAGGCCAATCCCAGTTGGAGAGCAATTTGGAGGAGCTAGCTAGCAAGAAGAACCACCCCCTTTTGATGCTTTTTCATGCAAATTGCACATATAGGTAACTTCCTATTCCGTCCATAGATTTTTGATTTCTTTGCATGAATAGGAAGCCCTAGGTGTCCCCTAGCCGTAGGTATTGGATTTGTGTCGAGTCGTGTTCATTTCGTGTCCGTATCGGACACATATCAGTCCTAGAATCTAGGTGTTTGATAAAATGCTTGAGTGGATTGAATCCACATATTTTCGAAAACTAATTGAACAGTCTTGTAGACCTTTATGTCTGGATCACGAACCACAAGCTCTGAGCACGAATCTATGCTGTTTTCATGTCGAAAATCGACATGGACACGCAGCACGACGCCGCGTGCGGCTGCCCTGCTGTTGGACATGTCGTGTGTACTGTATACGACACATTTGGACACGATACTTACTGGACACCTTGGACACATGACTGACATGACACGTAAGAATTTTTAGGAGGAGTTATCGAGTGAGTTGGGAGAAATCCCAATCGAACCCGATTTATACTGTGCTGTGCGCGTTCTGTCGAAGGTTCGAATACCCACTTCGTGTCCAGTCCTGACACGACGAATGTCACGCCCCGATCCCGGAGGATCGAAAACTAGCCACTGGGCGTGATGCCGTACAAGTCTAGATTGCACTTGTACAAGGCAAAACCATTACAGTTCCTGGTAATTCTCAGAAAACATCGACAATGCAGCGGAACCAAGCAGATAAATTGAAGTCACACAATTTATATAGAAATGTATCTCTTTATTGATATTTAAAATGGATTACAAGACTTGCAGCAGGATACAGAGTTTACAATTGTTTACCAGGCTCTTAAATAGCCGACTGAATGTATACACTTGCCCTTTAGGCTACAACTGAATATACCGACTTCTTTACAATGAACTTGCCAATATGGCTACAATCTCACTGGTACAACTGAGTTCCCATGTTCCATACATTATGTCCCGTATAGCAGAAGACATCATCTTGCAAGAAGAGCTTCTGCACACCCATCCGATTCATCGATGCCAAGCACTGATTCACAGGATTTCCCCCAAGCAAACACCTGTAATATTGCCCACAACGTGGGTCAGTACATCATCAATGTACTGGCGAGCGGTGCTGGCCCAACTCACCTAAGAAGACAGCACTAAGTAATCATGTTACAGAACATTATTATCAATGGTCTTTCTCGTTGCCTTAGGGTCAATTTCATGTTATAGCCGACAAAAAGTAAAGCATGCAAATCTCATAACCAACATAATTAAAAGCATACTGTTATCACCCTTTGGTGATTCTTACCCACGGTCGTGTAGCCATCCCTGTACATTTATAATACTTACTCTGCCTGCACAAGACATTGTTAGAACCAATATCATGATTCAATATGAATATCACCGTTCAGGTGATTCTTACCAACAGCCGACATCCTTCCCTGTATTTGAGTAATAACTTACTCTGCCTGCATAAGACATCATTAGCACCCGACCTATCTATATGAAGGTCACTGGCGACACGCCATCCTGGACCGTCTTACAGGTATACAGCGCCCTTGTCAGTGCAGGTAGCTAGCCCCACTGCAAGTCCTGTATACCGTGCTACTACTTCAGCACTGCCACTACTTCGGCATTGGTTTCCCCTAGGACGAACCGGGTTCCATGGCCCAGGAATACCGTTCGAGAAACCACCTTGTCGACAAGTTGTCCATGACCATGCAACTATATGCTACTTATCTAAGAAGAAAACATATAATGCATGATAAGGAAAACTAAGCAAAACCATCATTCTCATTCGTATTGCCATCTTGCCATCTAGCCATCTTGCCTTGAGCCAATGCTCACATTATCATCTACCCAATCCAGGGTCTTGGCGTAATCAACATTCTATATCGGCGACAGGATAATAGAATGTTGTTACCCAATGCCTTGCCACATCTTTGATACTAAACATCTTTCCAACCAAACTCAGTGTACTCACCGCCCAATTCCTGGGACTTAGCATCTGTTTAGCATTCATTCATTTGAATGCAATTCAAGCATACTCACTGCCCAGTTCTTTGGGTCTTAACATCTGTTTTGCCATCTATTCATTGAGCCAAAGCTCAATATACTCACCTGCCCAAGTATTTGGGACTTTTCTTTCACCTGTCATGTAATTCATCGTAACAGCGTATAAGCATACAATTCATCTAGCCACAACAGTTTACGTTCATGTGATTATTATCTTTCATTATCTTTCCGAATTCCATGCAAGGTGTTATTGAGCAATTCAACAAGAAACATAGCATACTATCCTTATTTTAAGCGTGAAGCTAAAGGATCTTTGAAGGGTTCAACACTACTCACATTCATAGGACGATTCCCGCCACGATCGCATAGTCTTCCAAGCGATCCTTCGCATAATTCCAAGTCCAACAAGGCTTCATCGAATCAACCATCCATCATAAGGCATCTTGCGGGTCGGGGCACTACAATATATACCACCCAGAAAAAGTTTCGTCCTCGAAACTTAAAACAAAACTCATCCCCAAAACTTCAACCAACTATTCATGGAACTTCTCAACAACCAACTTACACCATTTAATATTTCTCCGCAATCTCTCGATTGATTTCAAGTAATGTACCGTTTCGTTACAACATCCCAATTGATTCAACATAGTTTACCATCTTTGATCTTTCCTCCGACACTCGTGCAAATCCTTAGCACATGATAATCCTTCCCGTGGCTTCGTTTGAATTCAGCATACCACTTAGTCGGAATCATACACATATTTTAGGCGTCCCCGAAATACATGCACTTCAGCCAAGTTCAGTGATAGAGAAAACGAACGAGCTACGGTGTACCTTCCTTTTCGAACATCAGTAATTCTTTTTAAGCATCTCGTATAATCCCACTTTGTTTTATTCGATACTCCAACCAATTGATAACACAATAGATGTTTCTAATTCAAATCAAGACATTTTCCTCAAGCGATCCAACATTTCCAAAGTATTCGGACTTAGATGTATCAAGTATTCCTTTCAAGTTCATTGTCATCCATGCCACCAAAGTTGATAAATCCCATAGCAATATTTTATTTCGATACCCCGATTCTCATCGGTCAAATCTTGTACTCATCATCGATCGCATCCATACACATTGTTTGCAACTCATAAATTCTCTCGATCCTGATTCATCCATCAAATTGTACCATCATCCCACTTCTAGTAATATTTCTCATTGTACTCAAAAGTTTCTTCGTATTGATCAAGCCAACAATATTATCCTCTCGCATAGGCAACTATCATATTCCAGCAACATTAATTCTGAGGGTCATTCATATTCACATTCGCCGATCTCGGCTACATGCACTATCCAATTTCGTCATTACACTTATCCTCAATCTTGATCCGGTCAATAAAATTATTCCAACTATCTCAAAGCACTACCAACAATTTTCGCAGCTCAATATCAATCAACCAATCCAACCAGTTCTAACAATTTCCAACATTTCAACCAAGGCAACTCAATTTTCGAAACCAATATGATCCGTCATCCCATCCAACATTACAACATCGAAATTTCCCAAATATCTATTCCATTCCAAAGCCTACCTTCCAACACATCTTATTCATTCCAACTATACTCATGCAACACCAATAAGGACATCCTACGGTTTTCCAATAGTCAACTTAGCATACAATCAAGTCTCTACGGTCAGCTAATCTAAGCTAAACCAGACATTCAGCTAACCCATATGAGATGAGTAGCTATCAGGGACATACTTATCTCTTATCTTAGAGGCAACCAATTCTCAACATAGGGCAACTCTATGGTCTGACCAACTTAGGGACATGGGACACCACCCCAATCTTATAAACTTATACCCAACACGGACAACTGAAGAACATAGCCAACCAATCTGAGACTTAAGCAAGCAACCAACAATCTAGGCAACAAACTGACACTCTAGGCAACCAGCCAACAATCTAGGCAGCCAACCGACAATCTAGGCAACTAGCCAACAGTCTAGGGTCAAGTCTTTCTACCCATACTCATACTCGAGTCATACCCAACGAAGTCTCATTCTAGACTTACCCGTAACCGACAAAATCTATCCGACAATTCTATCCAATAATTCTATCCCACAACTCTATGGGCCAATCTCGAAGCTATTATATAAAATTCCTTAATCGAGTATCCAAGATTTCAATTTCCAACTTGCATAGACATAGCATCACTTGTTCAATCCGACTTGCATCCTCATATCGTACTCATATGTCTATTCAATCGGGTCAACTATTTTGAATCATCATCCGACATTGTTATCTCAATACTTTATCACTTATGATCTCTTTCCTATATTCTTAGATCATCGATACGGTCCGTACTCTTTTAACCAACAAAAATCAGGCAACTATAATCATATTTCTTCCGAGGCATCATTTATAAATTTTCTAACACCAACACGGACATCTCTTAGCAATTCACGTTAACCATCAATATTAGTTTTGTATCATCTCCTTCAGATTCCATAAGAAGATTTACTATTCATGCACCAATCCAATCTCTATAGCACCAATCATCTCGCATCATATATCGGTCATCTTAGTGGACATGACATAACTCATCGGCTAAGTCATAATCCAACAATTCTATATTCCACCCAACTTGCTATTCATGCGACAACAACATCTATTGACAGGGTCTATTACATATCGCTGCACCTCGATACTTATTTGTATTCCAGCCATTCGACTCTCGTAAGGAGCATCTATTCTTTCATGCATCAAGGGACAAGTACTCATTCTCTATGCCTCAAAATAGTCAAGGGTCATAACTTGTTAATTTGGGACGTCAATTTCCTTCAAGCACACTGCACCACGTGCTAAGATCATCTATTCCACAAGCCCATTCTCTAACTTTTCGGTCGTCGATGCAACTCTCTGCATCTTCTAAATCATTCGCAACATCTCGATAAGCGTCTAACATTACCATCAGTTCTATCGATATCCAACATGTAATTTCTTTAACTCAATTCCAACATCGTTCAATATTCGGTCCATAGTTATTCTCGCAAAATCATTCGATAGCAATACCACACTATCGTTACCAAGCCTACAATCCTTCTACCCAACTGATTCAAGTACTCGCCTGAATCTAAAATTCTTTTCTTTCCCAACCAAGACATCATTTCATATTCTCAATTCTCTTATTACCCAACTTAATGCTAACCGACAAGGTCTAGCGATGGTTCACCCGAACACATCAAAATCTCGCAACGGGTCATCCAAACTTAACAATCAAGGAACACGCCTAGCCAACATGTATCAATCGTAAGCTCAGCTACGATTCGATACCACCCACTACCTTATAGGTAAAGCAATCACAAGATCATAGACACATCAAGGGTCAAGGGACATCTTATCACGATAAGGGTATATGTAATATACCACTCAGAGCTCAAGCCATTCCCAACACAATATTCTCTCTCATCGAACCAACGTCCAATATGGACAATCCATCCTGCAGTGGTTATGCTGACCACAAATATCGACTCAAGATTCTGTCGATTCCCATTCACTGAAATCCATGCACATTCTGTTCCAACATACCATGCCATCACCCACTGTCGATTGCTGCATAACAATCGATTCAAAGAATCCCACACATAAGACATCCAGCATACATCACAAACTTACGCATCGCATCATTGTTATTCTTTTTGGTATCTTTTAGAAATTCAACAAAGCACACATATCATAGCCCACATATTTAGACTTATTGTATGGAACACCTAGTGAGAGGTTAGAATGATCAACGGACTTTCAGTCAAGGGTACAACATAGAATAGTTTGGAAGCAACACAGAATAATCGCAGAAGCACTATGAGTCATCATAGGGGCAACTTTGATTTCATCGCGAAAGCAACTTTGAGTATTCGCGGAAGCAACTTTGATTCACCGCGGAAGCAACTTTGAATAATCGCGGAAGCAATCTTTGAATCATCGCGGAAGCAGCTTAGAATCATCTTAGTAGCAACATTGATTCGAAACAAATCGAATAGGAATCCAAGGACGTAAAGCCGTGCTCTGATACCATTATGTCACGCCCCGATCCCGGAGGATCGAAAACTAGCCACTGGGCGTGATGCCGTACAAGTCTAGATTGCACTTGTACAAGGCAAAACCATTACAGTTCCTGGTAATTCTCAGAAAACATCGACAATGCAGCGGAACCAAGCAGATAAATTGAAGTCACACAATTTATATAGAAATGTATCTCTTTATTGATATTTAAAATGGATTACAAGACTTGCAGCAGGATACAGAGTTTACAATTGTTTACCAGGCTCTTAAATAGCCGACTGAATGTATACACTTGCCCTTTAGGCTACAACTGAATATACCGACTTCTTTACAATGAACTTGCCAATATGGCTACAATCTCACTGGTACAACTGAGTTCCCATGTTCCATACATTATGTCCCGTATAGCAGAAGACATCATCTTGCAAGAAGTGCTTCTGCACACCCATCCGATTCATCGATGCCAAGCACTGATTCACAGGATTTCCCCCAAGCAAACACCTGTAATATTGCCCACAACGTGGGTCAGTACATCATCAATGTACTGGCGAGCGGTGCTGGCCCAACTCACCTAAGAAGACAGCACTAAGTAATCATGTTACAGAACATTATTATCAATGGTCTTTCTCGTTGCCTTAGGGTCAATTTCATGTTATAGCCGACAAAAAGTAAAGCATGTAAATCTCATAACCAACATAATTAAAAGCATACTGTTATCACCCTTTGGTGATTCTTACCCACGGTCGTGTAGCCATCCCTGTACATTTATAATACTTACTCTGCCTGCACAAGACATTGTTAGAACCAATATCATGATTCAATATGAATATCACCGTTCAGGTGATTCTTACCAACAGCCGACATCCTTCCCTGTATTTGAGTAATAACTTACTCTGCCTGCATAAGACATCATTAGCACCCGACCTATCTATATGAAGGTCACTGGCGACACGCCATCCTGGACCGTCTTACAGGTATACAGCGCCCTTGTCAGTGCAGGTAGCTAGCCCCACTGCAAGTCCTGTATACCGTGCTACTACTTCAGTACTGCCACTACTTCGGCATTGGTTTCCCCTAGGACGAACCGGGTTCCATGGCCCAGGAATACCGTTCGAGAAACCACCTTGTCGACAAGTTGTCCATGACCATGCAACTATATGCTACTTATCTAAGAAGAAAACATATAATGCATGATAAGGAAAACTAAGCAAAACCATCATTCTCATTCGTATTGCCATCTTGCCATCTAGCCATCTTGCCTTGAGCCAATGCTCACATTATCATCTACCCAATCCAGGGTCTTGGCGTAATCAACATTCTATATCGGCGACAGGATAATAGAATGTTGTTACCCAATGCCTTGCCACATCTTTGATACTAAACATCTTTCCAACCAAACTCAGTGTACTCACCGCCCAATTCCTGGGACTTAGCATCTGTTTAGCATTCATTCATTTGAATGCAATTCAAGCATACTCACTGCCCAGTTCTTTGGGTCTTAACATCTGTTTTGCCATCTATTCATTGAGCCAAAGCTCAATATACTCACCTGCCCAAGTATTTGGAACTTTGCTTTCACCTGTCATGTAATTCATCGTAACAGCGTATAAGCATACAATTCATCTAGCCACAACAGTTTACGTTCATGTGATTATTATCTTTCATTATCTTTCCGAATTCCATGCAAGGTGTTATTGAGCAATTCAACAAGAAACATAGCATACTATCCTTATTTTAAGCGTGAAGCTAAAGGATCTTTGAAGGGTTCAACACTACTCACATTCATAGGACGATTCCCGCCACGATCGCATAGTCTTCCAAGCGATCCTTCGCATAATTCCAAGTCCAACAAGGCTTCATCGAATCAACCATCCATCATAAGGCATCTTGCGGGTCGGGGCACTACAACGAAGACACGAATCAGGGTGTCGACCCTCTAGACATATGTCCCCCCTAACCCTAGACACGAGCACGAGGTTTGATTCGTGTCGTGTCGTGTCCTAGACTTGCACGAACGCGTGCACGACACTGTCAGTGCACAGTTCGTGCCTGTGTGTTTTTTAGTGTCGTGGACACAAATGTATCGACTTGGTTGGACACGAGGTGACCCCATGACACGTACACATGTACTAGAACAATTATCAACCAATTTCTTGTAATAATTACATGTTTTGATTCATTAATTTCATGTTTCCCCAAATTTTTTGATACCGAGAGTTGTATCAGAGTTTACTCTGTACAATATAGGTTTAAATTCATTTTGCTGAGTTAAATTAGATGCTAACATGTTAGTTAGTTGTTGTTTGCATGCTAGATGTAGTCTAGGGTTTGATTCCTTGATTTGTGTTGAATTCGAGCACTGAGTTGGACTGTATGTAAACTGATACTTACCTTCATTTTGTGAATTGATTTCCATTTCCCTTTCTTTAAACTGAATTCGAAATTATGTATTAAACTATTGCAATGTGGGTTATCGACTGGTATTAAGCTTAATGGTTTTCGAGTTCAGTTTTGATATTAAACTGATACACTGTTCTGAGTTTAATTCTTGAACTTTCATTTCCCTTTCTAACTGATTTTTGATGTTAATATTAATCCATTTATATCGTGTTAATGCACTATTGGCTGTTCATGTCAGTCGTGTTAGAAATTTGATTTTGATATGGGATTGGACTGTCTTTGTATTGACTGATACTTGGATACTGTTTGGGGAAATTCTGAGAATCCATTCCTTTTTTTTTTGTTAAACTGAAATTTGAATGATTATTTGCCATGCTCAGTCATTCACTAGCATTGTTAGTTCACTATCATTCCTTTTCCTGAGAACTCCAAAACCTGGGATTACATTGGTTTCGATTTTGGTACAGTTTTATTGAATTGAGTTCATTCCTAGGATGTTCTCAGTTTTATATAGATATACCCTGAAATTTCCTGAGTTTAATTCCTGTCTAACCCGATTTCTAAATGATTAATTTCATATGGATCCATGTACATATGTAATAGACTATTATAAAGTTGATTTTTGACTAGGGATAGGTTTTAGATTTTGAATTGGAATTCGAGCAATGGCATGGACTGTTAATGTGACTGATACATGTATATTCAGTTTGATTGATCTTCATTTCTTTTTAAAAACTGATTTATGATGCATTCAGTTTTGATTGTTTCTTTTCATTTCAAATTAAAACTGAATTTTGATACTTAGATTCAATGTTGATCCAATTCACTAAGAAACTAATTTTCTCATACACATTTGTTGTCCTCTACATGCGCATCTATCTACTTCCTGTGCACAGGAACACACAGGTTTACACTACACTATTTTCCTAATAGCACATTAACACCCTCTTGACACTCATGTACACAAATATACTCACACACGTACACAGGATTCTTGTCACACTGTTTTGGGAACCTATGTGCCTAATACCCACATGTAAATGCAATATAGTACACACACCCTCACCCTCTCACACACACACACACAACATGGGAATTATTATGTGCACACTGTGTTCTGTTCTGTTCCTGAGAACAGGAAAGACACCACCTAAAATCTGTGAACTTCACCATGTACACACAGGAAATTAATTCATGTTCATCACCCACACCCTTGCATCACACTACCATATCACCCTCTATTGACAGTACCACACACACATGCTATTATATTACACTCTCATGACACATGCCACATGCTAACACATGTACACTAAATATATATATATATATATATATATATATATATATATATTTTATATATATATATATATATATATATATATATATATATATATAATTATATATATATATATATATATAGGTGATGCATATATTATATAATGCATATATTATCATGTATCCTATATATTATAATATATGTGTTATATTATTTTAGGTAGATATATTAATATATGGGTGTGTGTAAATATGTGGATTGGTATATAGGTAACATTGCCTATGGGTGTATACCTATGGCTCACAGCCTAGGTATGTGGTTTGAATGCCAGTAAGTGTATGGTTGGTTTGTATATCCTAGATTTGATGTGTGCCTGCTAGGATAGCCTTGGTTAGGCTTAGTAAGACTTGTCTGGGTTAGTTTGACCTAGTTTGACTAGTACAGTTGACTAGAGTTGACCAAGGGTTGACTTTAGTCTAGTTTGACCTAGACAACATGCAGATGCATTGTACATTCCATATATCACCCTATGTATACATCTTGACTTGTGTTGCTCTAACTAGGAGTCAGGTACCTCATCTCGGACAGTACATTTACTTCAGACATTCAGATACCAGACGAGTACATTCTTGATCATTTCATAACTTGCTTAGAATTATATTCCAGCTCTAGTTTACCTTATTTGATGCTGTTACGCTATTATCACGGATTGGTACTATATGGATCCCTACATTGAGATGTTATCCCCCCTCGGGAGCATCGGATACATTATGTCATGTATTTCGTGTACATCATGTATTCCTCGCTCTCATGTTATTCATGTTTCTCATGTGCTTCATGCTCGTTCATGCATGCTCGTGTACTCTCATGTGCTCTCATGAATCGGTCATGTTTCCTATGTATCTCATGTATAACCTGTATTGCATGTACACTCATTTATGAGCCTTCATGTGAATTACATGTGCATCCATTTATGGCCCCTCATGTGAACTTCATGTGCACTCATGTATGAGCTCTCATGTATACTTCATGTGCACCCATTTATGGGCTTCATGTGAAAACCATGTACGTAACATAACTTATTTGGATCCTTGTGTATTGATTGGGGTATGGGGGAGTATAAATAGTCATGTGGACAATTCTAAAGTAGTATAGCCATGTACGCCTCTTTAGTATAGCCATGTGCAAATCAAGCCGTTCACATATCGACTTTGTGCTCTAAATTACTAGTCACTGGTAGCTCTCTACTTATAGTAGATATTTCTATTACAGTTCTCTTCCTGTTTATATCATGTATTTCTTTCAGTTTCATGTATCGTACTCTCTTGCATGTTTATATTCTCTAACCTGTTATGATCTGCGTGAGATGTATTGTGCTCGCTCCCGTCCTGACTGGACCTGTTGAAAACTTTACAGAGGATGATGAGGAACCCTGCACCCCTTAATATAGAGCTTGCCTAGATGACACTCGCGACCTGGACCCTAAGGGAGGTTCAGGTAGATGCTGAGGATGATATCCTTGCTTAGTGTAGATAGCTTAGACTGTTCTTCTTTTCATGTTTAGATGTTGTCCTTATTTTTTAGAGTTGTATATTCTAGAGATATTGAGACTGGTAGTTATTAACTTATGTTATTTCATTCTGTTGTACCTCAGTTGATGATTTTCTTATCTATTTTATCGTCCCATATTCTATCTCTAGATTGTGATTGAGTTGTACCTCTGTGTTGGCCTCCTTATGGAGAGTATTTCATGTTAGTTAGTTATAGTTCATGACCTAGAACAGCGTTCTACCGTCGACACTGCGGCGTAGGCTGGGCGCTGTTACGTATTCGTATCCTCACGGTGGGTGCGGGTCGTGACACATTTTTAGTGGTGGCCCATGCAGGTCGAGTTTGTGTAGTGGTATTCGAACTAGAGTACTACTACAGCCTGTAGTAGGATTAGGATTATTTTTGAGGTACTCAATCACATTAGGAAAAACTCTTAACTGGATTCCTGCCGTCTAAATTGCTGTTGAAGATTGCTTCCTTGAATAATTGTCTTCCCTTGAATTACCGTTTCTATCAAAGTATTGATTCCTTGTTTGATCTGTCTCCATGATGGTGATCGAGACACGATCGCATCGCTCTGGCTCAGTAGATGCTGGTGAGAGGCCTACCACCCCTCACCCGATTGTGGACACTGGGACTACAGCACCCCCTATTTTTGCTCATATAGGAGCATCTGCAGCTTTTGGGAGTGCACCTCCACCTGTCCGGAGGTCTTTCTCCGTCATTCTAGATATGTATCAGCAGCAGTTTCCTTCAGGGACAGTAGATGCGGCTCAGATGTTTGCCCTTTTCCAGCAATTCTTGGAGTCTCAGCAGCAGATACAGCGGAGCCAGTCTGCTGATATCCGACAGAGCATACAAGATACTCACCAGTTGGTCAGAACGACAGTAGAGCTGGTGGCTGCTCAGCCACAGGGAGGTCAGATGCAGCCGTATCAGCCGAGGACCCCAGACATCTAATCCTTTAAGAAGATGGGACCCCGAGACTTCAAGGGTACAGAGGGCATCATATACGCTGACGATTGGATAGAGCATATTGAGGAGATATTCCGATTGGCACAGATACCAGCAGGATTACAGATCGAGGCAGCCGCCAGTGAGATGCAGGACTTTGCCTGTACCTGGTACCAGACGGACCCGAGGGTTGGTACAGTCGGTCAGACTTGGACAGCATTCAAGAAACTATTCAAGGAGAAATTCTTTTTCGATACACCACTCCGTGCTTTGGAGGCACAGTTCGAGAGTTTGGTTCAGGGGAACCAGACCGTTGAGGAGTACGCAGGAGAGTTCTCCGTTTGAGCAGATTCATCGAGGATCTTACCGAGGTCGGAAAGGCGAGGAGGTTCCGCAGGAGTTTGATCAGGAAGATCAAGTCATATACCAAGAGTGACCGCGACGCCACTTTCGAGCAGATTCTGGTATGAGCCATGACAGCGGAGGACGATCTTGGACTGAAGGAGAAGAGGATGCGAGATACTCAGGGAGGTAGTGGCAGTACGGGCCCGACTAAGAGTCCCTACCTGCAGATTCAGCAGCAGTATCCACAGCAGATGCCCTGCTTACAGATTCAGCCACAGTATCCGTAGCAGATGCCACCCCTACAGTTTCAACAGCAGTATCAGCAGCCGAGGGACTACTTTTAGTAACGACAGTTTCAGGACCGTGTACCCTTTCAGCAGGCACAGCAGCCATAGAGGCAGCAGTAGGCCCCGGAACAACAACTTGTTATTATTTTCCCCTTCTATAAGAGACCAGGGCATGGTTGGGGCGAATGCCGGAAGAGGCTGGCAGATGTTTGCTTTGCGGAGGATCCGATCATCGTCTGAGAGAGTGTCCCGAGTCATCGGGACAGACAGTTCAGGGAGCAGGAGCTAGGGCTCCGGTAGGCCAGCAGAGGGGATTACCCTTACTGACTCAGCAGTAGAGGTACATACAGCATTAGCAGTAGGCCAGGGGAGGCCAGCAGGAGCGAGCTTTCGCTAGGACAGTCGAGGATGCTCAGGCCGTTGGAGATCTAGTTGCAGGTTCCGTTCTTTTGATTTTATTTCCACAATTGCCTCTTATAACTGCCTTAAAATTTGATTCCCTCTGTTCTTTGTTGATTTATCAATTTTGTCCTGCTATTCTTGTGTTATGTTTGATTTCTTCTGAGATAAATCATATGGACTAGGTCACCCAGTTATGGAATCTAGAATCTTCGATAGTCGTGTTTAGCTGGCATAGTGAGGACATATAGTCAGATTTAGGACGTATTTCTCGAGTGTAGGAATTTAAGGTTTTTGCTGCCAAGCATGCGGCAATGCAAAAATTTTAAATACCATAATTCTAGAGGTATGTGCCTTAGTCGAGGACTCTGTGATTATCGTAGCCTTGCTCACTAGCACGACGAAGATTCTGAGTATCATGATTTTGGACAGACGTATATGATTATCTGACGGTATGTTTGAGACTTTGATTGTGGGGTGTTTGACCTAGAAGGACTACTACCATTTTAATTTCGAGGACGAAATTTTTCTAAGGTGGGTAGACTTGTAACACCCAGTTTCTAAAATGAGGGTAATTTTGAAATTTTGTGTTTTAATTTATTTAATTATGATATTTAAATAATAATATAATTTTTGGTGATTTTTAATCATTTTAAAACTATTTAAATATCATGACTTGTGATTTTGATGTGCAGCTAGTGAAGCCGTAGAGACTGTCTGCCCTAGAGCCTAACCATGTGGGTAGAGATTTTGTTTAGTACATTTAGCTTGAGGGTATTTTGGTTATCTTGAATTTTTTATAATTATTTGGAATTTAATATATATTATTTTGAATGGTGTGATTTAATACTATTTAATTGATTGCCATGTGATTGTTATTAGCCCTAACCTAGATTGGACCTAACCTAGATTAGACATAGCTAGTCTTAGTTAGCCTTGGTTAGTATTAGTCAGTATTGGTTAGTTGGTTAAGTCATGACTATTTAGAATAAACTAGGTTGTAACTTGATTAAAGGGGGACCTAGATTTTGACCATTGAATATACTAGATGGAATGTGAGCCCTTAGATTGATTTCCCAAAACCCTAACCCTAGCATTTATGACCAGCCTAGGGATTCCCCCATCACTATTTAATCCCTCTTAAATTTAGTTGCCTCTTTTATCCATCCCTTCATTTTCTAGAGAACAAGGTTTGTCTCCATTGAAACTTTCCTATTTTGATCAATATTCATCCTTTTTCATTCAAACTTCTTCCATGGTGACCTAAATCCTATTTTCCTACTGTTCATGGAGGCCAATCCCAGTTGGAGAGCAATTTGGAGGAGCTAGCTAGCAAGAAGAACCACCCCCTTTTGAAGCTTTTTCATGCAAATTGCACATATAGGTAACTTCCTATTCCTTCCATAGATTTTCGATTTCATTGCATGAATAGGAAGCCCTAGGTGTCCCCTAGCCGTAGGTATTGGATTTGTGTCGAGTCGTGTTCATTTCGTGTCACCCTCATTTCCTGTATTTTTTTCCCGTATTTCGTATTTTTACTCGTATCTGGATTTTGGCATGTATTTTATTTTTCTCGACTTGTGGGATTTCGGTATTTCTCGTATTTTGGGTTTTGGCATGGTTCGGTTTTATTTGGATTGGGTTGGTTTGGTTCGGTTTGGTTTGGTTTTATGTGTTGGAACACCCTAGCCCTACACTCCACCCTCAACACACCACAACTCCCCCTCTTTATATCCCCACCTACCACTCTCTCTCCTCATAACTTCCACCATTAATTTTCTTCTTCTTCTTCTCCTTCCTCAACACAACTCTCCTAACCCTAGGCAAGTGCACCTTGCCACCACATGAGAACCCTCTTTTCTTTGTCCATTTGATAGATTGGGGCATGGTGATCAACATTAGAACTTAGCATTTTGTGATTTGGAGCTTCCTTTGTTCTAGATCTAGGTTTAGCTATTTTGGATTTTGCATGGTTTGATCTACTTTAGTTGGATTTTATGGGTTTTTGATGCTTCTATGAGGAAGAGCATTCAGTTTCACCCAAGTTGGAACTTTGGAAATCTGGATTTGGAGTTCGGATGGCCAGATTATGAGGTTTTGAAGTTTTGGAGCAATCGGAGCTTCTTCTCAGCCATGGAGAAGAACACCCAGACCCTGTGTGCGTGTTTTTACGCGTACGCAGCTCTGAGCGTGCGTGACTTTTCACGCAGCTGCTCCCTTGAGCGTGCGTGACTTTTTACGCAGCTGCTCCCTGTAGCGTGCATGACTTTTCACGCAGCTGCTCCCTTGAGCGTGCGTGACTTTTCACGCAGCTGCTCCCTGTAGCGTGCGTGACTTTTCACGCAGCTGCTCCCTTGAGCGTGCGTGACTTTTCACGCAGCTGCTCCCTTGAGCGTGCATGACTTTTCATGCAGCTGCTCCCTGTAGCGTGCGTAACTTTTCACGCAGCTGCTCCCTATAGCGTGCGTGACTTTACACGCAGCTGCTCCCTTGAGCGTGCGTGACTTTTCACGCAGCTGCTCCCTGTAGCGTGCGTGACTTTTCACGCAGCTGCTCCCTGTAGCGTGCGTGACATTTCACGCAGCTGCTCCCTTGAGCGTGCGTGACTTTTCACGCAGCTGCTCCCTTGAGCGTACGTGACTTTCACGCTGCTGCTCCCTTGAGCGTGCGTGACTTTCATGCAGCTGCTCCCTTGAGCGTGCGTGACTTTCACGCAGCTGCTCCCTGTAGCGTGCGTGACTTTCACCTACGCTGCTCTCTCAGCGTGCGTGACTTTTTCGTACGCTGCTTCCCTGACCCCCTTACTTAAACCATTGGCTCTTGGAGTTTTAGTCTTATTTCTTTAAGCTTGGCTCTTCTATAGCCCTATATATTGGAGTTTTGATTTTACTTATTATGTTTGGAATGACTATTGTACATGGCACGGTATGATAATGAACTAGCATAGCACGTCAGTGACCCGTAGTGGTGCACTGCTGACATGACCAACCTGACATGATAGTGGCCCGTCGTGGTGTACTCCTGACAAGTACCCTGACATGATTTGTCTTGATAATTTAACTTGACTTGCCTTGACACCGTGGGTGGTTCTTCTTGCTTGTTTGTTAAATCCACTTGTCCAGTCTCGCATCATGTCTAGGATGGGACTCCTGAGTACCACGGTCAGGAGTACCTACTAAAATGGATTAAGGTTACTAACTAGAATAACTCAGTAGTCATGAAGAGATGACACAGCTACAGGCAATCCTGTTACCTGGGCGCTCTTGGGATCTGTAGCCTGCCGTCGAGTAGGGCACATTTCCAGCACACCGTCGAGTGTTGCACCCTCTAAGTCACCTAAGGGTACATACGTTTCCTGGATGATGTACCCACCTGAATTTAACCCTAATCTTTCGTCCTGGGTAACCTGGATGGTCTGCAGGGCTTGTGGCTGTGGAACAATCTCACTGCATCTTGTTAGTAATTAGGCCTGTGATAACCCTAGTTAGTTAAAGTAGTAAGCCGTAGGATCTGCTTGGCCGTGATTGATTGAATGAGGTATAGCCAATTAGCCATGTCTTGATCCAGTATAAGATTGCTTCCTGACTTGATTTCTTACATTATTATCTTGTCGATAAATGGTAGGAAACCAAGTTCTATTCATATGAAGGGTTTCAACCCCGGTCCTTGTTTGGTTTACGGGTTGTAACCTGGCTATCGGAATAGTCCCATGGTTATCTCGTCGTATATCATCCTGGCATGTTTTTTTTGTAATTCTAGTTTTAATATTAGTCTTTCTTGTATTATTTGCTGGCTTTTGTTCTTATTTTGTGGCCCCCTTGTGGCACTTGCTCTTTCTGGGGTTGACCCAGCTGGTTTTGTGTGGCCAGATTTTGGAGCAGCTCCCGAGGATCTACCAAGCTTCCAGCCCAATGGTGGCGACTAGAAGGAACCCGGGCTACGAGTGGGTTTTCTATTTTGTTTCGCTCACTCTATTGTAAAGTTATTCTTTTGAGGCGTTTAGCCGACGAGCACCTGTTAGCTCGATGCACTTTACTTACTGTCTGCCTACGGGCTGTAAACATGATTAACAAATCCTAGGGTTGATCATGTATGACTTAACTCTTGCTAGTCCTAATATTTTGTAATGACTAGCTTCATGATCAGCTGAATATGTAATATTTGGGATGCCTTATTATTGTATATTTAATGATCATACATCTTGTGACCTTACTTACTTGCTTGTGATTGAGACATTAGGCTTATTCATGACCATAAGAGACTGTTGGCTTGTAGTAAACCCTTATATTTCTAGACAGCCGTGATCGTATATCGAGGTGGTTCCCATTTCAATATACGTAGCTGGCTGTGTCTGCCCCCGCTCTCTAGTATTCTGGTTCTGGGGCGTGACACGGTTTAAGTGGTGGCCCATGCAGGTCTTGTCAATCAAGAAATGTGAGGGTTTACCAAATAGATGTCTCAATCAGTATTCGCCCTTGATCTCCGCCCGTATTTTCAAATCCCTGAAATTCTTGCCCTGATTACATGCTTGTATCGTTGATCTGTCCTGGTCCTTCCTTATTGTTTCTCTATGTCGTCTTCCTCAGCGGTACTGTACCTGACCCTGCCGATCAGCAAGGAGGAGCACATCCCGTGGACCAGCAGCAACCTGGAGATCAAGCCCAGCATTCCGGAGTAGCCTCCAGAGTTGTGCCTACCGGAGGAGAGTCACCAGTTCGGCCCGTCCAGCCCGCAGAGCCAGATGATGGTACCTTAGTAGGCCTCATCAGAACCTTGATAGCTTCCCAGGATCGTCGAAGCGACGCCCTGCACCAGACAGTTCAAGATGGTTTGACCCGAGGCGGACATCCAGGGAACCAGGCGGCCAACAGCTTTAAGCGATTGAACCCTCCTTTCTTCGACGGCATCGAGGATGCGATTGCTGCGGATGCATGGCTTCAGGATACCGAGGTGATTCTGGAAGCAGCCAGGACACCCGAGAATGAGAAGGTGGTGGTGGTACACCTGCAGTTGTTGGACTTGGCTCGCAATTGGTGGGCGGCGCAAGCCATGGGATTAGTGGCACCCATTGCTTGGGCAGTGTTTAGAGAGAGATTCCAGACAAAGTATTTTGATGTTGTGGCTCGGTACGACCTGCAGACCAGATTTACCAACTTGAAGCAAGGAGGCAGATCAGTCGACAGTTATGCATCGGAGTTTTCTAGACTCAGTAGGTTTGCCCCCACCTTGGTGGCGACCGAGTTTGATAGGGCCCAGCGGTTCCAGCAGGGACTGCATTTGGAGATCTTGTTGGCGGTTGAGTAGTTCGAGCACCAGACGTTCGATGCAGTCTTGAGAGCAGCTAGGAGGCATGAGTACACCTCCCAGAGGATCGTGGATAGGACCGGAAGTAGGAAGCGATCCCATAGTCAGATGTACCAATCATCAGCTCCAGCCCCGGCAGCTAGGGGATTAACCATTGGGACTCCGAGGCGGGCAGCCTCAGTAACGTCGGTTCAGCATTCAACCCCGACGTACCCGCAGCAGCAGAAGCAGAAGCAGACTTCCGTGATGGGATGTTCTCATTGCGGAAAGCCAGGGCATGTGGTGGCAGACTGTCGCAGGAAGTAGGGATTGTGTCTGGCTTGTGGAGCAGCAGATCATAGGATAGGGGCTTGCCCGAATAGGGGTGGTTCATCAGCATCCAACCCTTCTAGCTCTTCGGTAAGAGGACCGGCCCCAGCACCAGTTCAGCAGCAGCAGTATCAGTCTTCGAGGCCCTTACCGCCTCAGTCTCAGGCATTCCAGCAACAACACCCCCAGCAGTATGCACAAGCCCAAGCTCAGACCCAGAATAGGCAGAAAGGTTTCCCGCAGAGGGGACCCACAGCTAGAGGTCAGGCCATGATGATGGCTATGGAAGAAGAAGTTGCACCAGGTGAGGTTGTGGCAGGTACTATTCTCGTCAACTCCTCTCCAGCGTCTGTATTATTTGATTCTGGTGCATCGTATTCATTTATGTCTGCACGATTCGCGACACGGATAGGATTGGAGCCCGAGTCATTATCAGCGAGGCTCAATATACTTACTGGTAATGATCTTGTGGGAGTAGATCGAGTGTTTTCCTCGTGTCGGATCGTAGTTAGCGGTAGGGAGTTCCCCGCTAGATTCATAGAGTTTCCTATGGCAGACTATGATGTAGTCCTAGGCATGGATTGGTTGAGGAACCAGTATGCTAGGATAGACTGCCATGTTGGCAGAGTTGTCTTTAGTATCCCCGGCGAGCCAGAGTTTTTATTTTCCAGAGGCGCAGTAGAGCCATCTTCCCCAGCATTACGGATGGCAGTAGCAGCAGTACAGTTGCCCCGCATAGTTGAAGAGTTTCCAGATGTCTTTCCAGAGGAGCTTCCTGGGATGCCGCCAGAGCGAGAGATTGAGTTCACTATAGATTTGATTCCCGGGACAGCACCAGTGTCAGAACGAGTCTACAGGATGGCGCCTTCAGAGTTGGAGATTTTATACAAGATGATTGAAGAACTGAGGACCAAGGGATTCATCCGTGCAAGTGGATCGCCTTGGGGAGCTCCGATGCTTCTTGTGAAAAAGAAGGATGGTACGTCTAGGCTATGTGTTGATTATTGTACCTTGAATTCAGTGACAATCAAGAACAGATACCCTCTTCCGAGGATAGACGACTTGTTTGATCAGCTCAGAGGGGCTTCAGTATTTTCGAAGATCGACTTGCGGTCGGGATACCACCAGATCAGAGTCAGAGAGCAGGACGTCCCGAAGACAGCATTCAGATCGAGGTATGGACATTGGGAGTTCCTTGTTATGCCCTTTGGAGCGACCAATGTGCCGGCAGTATTCATGGACCTCATGAATCGCATTTTCATGCCTTACTTGGACCAATTTGTGATCGTGTTCCTAGATGACATCCTGGTCTACAGCAAGAGTGAAGCAGAGCATGAGCAGCATCTCAGAGTCGTCCTTCAGACGCTTAGGGAGCATCAGTTGTACGCCAAGTTCAGTAAATACGAGTTTTGGCTCGATCGCATTTCATACTTGGGTCACATCATTACCCGAGGAGGAGTGGAAGTGGATCCCCAGAAGATTGTGGCTATCGAGTCATGGCCGGTACCCAGCTCAGTGGCAGAGGTTCGCAGCTTCCTTGGATTGGCCGGCTACTACCGACGGTTCATTTCAGATTTTGCAAGGATTTCAGCGCCGAAGACCCAGTTGACCCGCAAAGATGTGCCGTTTATTTGGACAGCAGAGTGTCAGGAATCATTTGAGAAGTTGAAGCGAGGTTTGATAACGGCTCCCATTCTCACCTTTCCAGATGGGACCAGAGGATTCACAGTTTATTACGACGCTTCAGGCAGAGGATTGGGGTGTGTCTTGATGCAGCATGGGAAGGTAATATCTTATGCATCACGTCAACTTCGTGATCATGAGAAGAATTACCCGACCCACGACTTGGAATTGGCGGCGGTAGTGTTTGCTTTGAAGTTGTGGAGACACTACTTGTACGGAGATAGAGTAGAGATCTTTACTGATCATAAGAGCCTGAAGTATGTTTTTACCCAGAAGGACCTTAATATGCGGCAGAGAAGATGGCTCGAGCTACTAGTGGATTATGATGTGGATTTGCAGTATCATCTCAGGAAGGCCAATGTTATAGCAGATGCATTGAGCAGGAGAGCCGAAGTTTATTTCCTGACGGCGCAACCAGAATTATTGGCAAATCTTCAGAAGATGGGGATTGAAGTGGTTCTTCCTACCAGTGTGGCATTGATGGCCAGTCTACAGGTTCAGTCCAGCATAGTTGAGAGGATCCGGATGGCGCAGTCAACAGATTCCAAGCTTCAGCGACTCAGGGCAGAGTGTGAAACAGGAAGAAGGCCAGAGTTATGTATCCATGAAGACGGTGCCCTTCGGCACGGCACTCGTCTTTGTGTACCTAGTGGAGGTATCAGTTAGGAAGTCATGGCAGAAGCCCATAGTTCACAGTATTCTATTCATCCGGGTGGTACGAAGATGTACCGTGATATCCGTCAGCACTTTTGGTGGAATGGCATGAAGAGGGAGATAGCCCGGTTTGTCTCTCGGTGTTTGGTTTGCCAACAGGTTAAAGCTGAACATCAGAGGCCCGCTGGACTTCTTCAACCCTTATCGATCCCAGAATGGAAATGGAAACATATAACCATAGATTTCGTGATCGGATCGCCCAGATCTCCGGCCAGCAGAGATACTATTTGGGTAATTATGGACAGGCTTACCAATGTGGCACACTTCTCCCATTCAGAGTTGGACAGTCGACGGCGCAGTTAGCAGAGATGTATCTCAGGCAGATCGTCAGGCTTCATGGTGTGCCAGTCAGCATCACCTCGGATAGGGATTCAAGATTCACGTCACACTTTTGGTGCAGCTTCCAGAAGAGTTTGGGGACTCGCCTTCAATTTAGCTCAGCTTATCACCTGCAGATGGATGGTCAGTCAGAGCGTACAATCCAGACTCTTGAAGATATATTGAGATCCTGTACCCTTGACTTCGGTGGTTCATGGGAGAATCATCTGCACCTGGTGAAATTTTCGTACAATAACAGTTATCAGGCCAGTATCCAGATGGCACCCTTCGAGGCTCTTTATGGCAGGAAGTACAGATCCCCGCTAGCATGGGACGATGTCGGGGAGAGGCAGATGCTCGGACCCGAATTGATTTCCCAGACGGTTGAAGTGGTCAGGAAGGTCAGAGATCACCTCCGAGTTGCCCAGGACCGCCAGCGCCATTGGGCCGATGCTCATCGGCGTCCCTTAGAATTTGCCGTCGGCGACCATGTATTCCTTAGGATCTCGTCTAACCGCGGCATCATTCGCTTCGGCGTGCGGGGAAAGCTTAGTCCTAGGTATATAGGGTCGTTCGATATTCTAGAGCGAGTAGGAGATGTATCCTATCGTCTCGCTCTTTCGTCGTCGCTAAGTGAGGTGCATGATGTATTCTATGTGTCCCAATTATGACGGTATATTCCGGACCCGAGCCACATCCTAGACCATTCGAAATTGGTTGTTGGCACCAACCATTCGTATGAGGAGAGGCCCGTGTCTATTTTGGACCGGAGGAAAAAGATACTCAAGAACAAGACTATTAAATTAGTCCGTGTTGCTTGGGGTCATCACTCTCTAGGTGAGTCAACGTGGGAGCGTGAGGACGACATCCGATCGCGATACCCCTACCTGTTTGACTCGTGAGATATAATGTCTTTCTTATGCCTTACATTTTTCCTTCCTTGCTTGCATTGTATGATTGTATGATTGAACTGCTTAGTGTAGCTTGCTTGTGCTTAGTGTAGCTTGTCGTGACAATCTCTAGCTCCTTGATTAAATTTCGAGGACGGAATTCTTTTAAGGTGGGTAGAGTTGTCACCCTCATTTCCCGTATTTTTTTCCCATATTTCGTATTTTTACTCGTATCTGGATTTTGGCATGTATTTTATTTTTCTCGACTTGTGGGATTTCGGTATTTCTCGTATTTTGGATTTTGGCATGGTTCGATTTTATTTGGATTGGGTTGGTTTGGTTCGGTTTGGTTCAGTTTTATGTGTTGGAACACCCTAGCCCTACACTCCACCCTCAACACACCACAACTCCCCCTTTTTATATCCCCACCTACCACTCTCTCCTCATAACTTCCACCATTAATTTTCTTCTTCTTCTTCTCCTTCCTCAACACAACTCTTCTAACCCTAGGCAAGTGCACCTTGCCACCACATGAGAACCCTCTTTTCTTTGTCCATTTGATAGATTGGGGCATGGTGATCAACATTAGAACTTAGCATTTTGTGATTTGGAGCTTCCTTTGTTCTAGATCTAGGTTTAGCTATTTTCGGATTTTGCATGGTTTGATCTACTATAGTTGGATTTTATGGGTTTTTGATGCTTCTATTAGGAAGAGCATTCAGTTTCACCCAAGTTGGAACTTTGGAAATCTGGATTTGGAGTTCGGATGGCCAGATTGTGAGGTTTTGAAGTTTTGGAGCCATCGTAGCTTCTTCTCAGCCATGGAGAAGAACACCCAGACCCTGCGTGCGTGTTTTTACACGTACGCAGCTCTGAGCGTGCGTGACTTTTTACGCAGCTGCTCCCTTGAGCGTGCGTGACTTTTCACGCAGCTGCTCCCTGTAGCGTGCGTGACTTTTCACGCAGCTGCTCCCTTGAGCGTGCGTGACTTTTCACGCAGCTGCTCCCTTGAGCGTGCGTGACTTTTCACGCAGCTGCTCCCTGTAGCGTGCGTGACTTTTCACGCAGCTGCTCCCTTGAGCGTGCGTGACTTTTCACGCAGCTACTCCCTCTAGCGTGCGTGACTTTTCACGCAGCTGCTCCCTGTAGCGTGTGTGACTTTTCACGCAGTTGCTCCCTTGAGCGTGCGTGACTTTTCACGCAGCTGCTCCCTTCAGCGTGCGTGACTTTCACGCAGCTGCTCCCTTGAGCGTGCGTGACTTTCATGCAGCTGCTCCCTTGAGCGTGCGTGACTTTCATGCAGCTGCTCCCTGTAGCGTGCGTGACTTTCACCTACGCTGCTCTCTCAGCGTGCGTGACTTTTTCGTACGCTGCTCTCCTGACCCCCTTGCTTAAACCATTGGCTCTTGGAGTTTTGGTCTTATTTCTTTAAGCTTGGTTCTTTTATAGCCCTATATATTGATATTTTATTAGATATTTTACGCCCATTTTATATTCTTACGCCTTTTGTCATAAACTTGATTTTACTTATTATGTTTGGAATGACTATCGTACATGGCACGGTATGACAATGAACTAGCATAGCACGTCAGTGACCCGTAGTGGTGCACTCCTGACATGACCAACCTGACGTGATAGTGGCCCGTCGTGGCGCACTCCTGACAAGTACCCTGACATGATTTGTCTTGATAATTTAACTTGACTTGCCTTGACATCGTGGGTGGTTCTTCTTGCTTGCTTGTTAAATCCACTTGTCCAGTCTCGCATCATGTCTAGGATGCGACTCCTGAGTACCACGGTCAGGAGTACCTACTAAAATGGATTAAGGTTAATAACTAGAATAACTCAGTAGTCATGAAGAGATGACACAGCTACAGGCAATCCCGTTACCTGGGCGCTCTTGGGATCTGTAGCCTGCCGTCGAGTAGGGCACATTTTCAGCACACCGTCGAGTGTTGTACCCTCTAAGTCACCTAAGGGTACATATGTTTCCTGGACGATGTACCCACCTGAATTCAACCCTAATCTTTCGTCCTGGGTAACCTGGATGGTCTGCAGGGCTTGTGGCTGTGGAAAAATCTCACTGCATCTTGTTAGTAATTAGGCCTGTGATAACCCTAGTTAGTTAAAGTAGTAAGCCGTAGGATCTGCTTGGCCGTGATTGATTGAATGAGGTATAGCCAGTTAGCCATGTCTTGATCCAGTATAAGATTGCTTCCTGACTTGATTTCTTACATTATTATCTTGTCCATAAATGGTGGAAAACCAAGTTCTGTTCAGATGAAGGGTTTCAACCCCGGTCCTTGTTTGGTTTACGGGTTGTAACCTGGCTATCGGAATAGTCCCATGGTTATCTCGTCGTATATCATCCTGGCATGTTTTTTTGTAATTCTAGTTTTAATATTAGTCTTTCTTGTATTATTTGCTGGCTTTTGTTCTTATTTCGTGGCCCCCTTGTGGCACTTGCTCTTTCTGGGGTTGACCCAGCTGGTTTTGTGTGGCCAGATTTCGGAGCAGCTCCCGAGGAACTACCAAGCTTCCAGCCCAATGGTGGCGACTAGAAGGAACCCGGGCTACGAGTGGGTTTTCTATTTTGTTTCGCTCACTCTATTGTAAAGTTATTCTTTTGAGGCGTTTAGCCGACGAGCACCTGTTAGCTCGATGCACTTTACTTACTGTCTGCCTACGGGCTGTAAACATGATTAACAAATCCTAGGGTTGATCATATATGACTTAACTCTTGCTAGTCCTAACATTTTGTAATGACTAGCTTCATGATCAGCTGAATATGTGATATTTGGGACGCCTTATTATTGTATATTTAATGATCATACATCTTGCGACCTTACTTACTTGCTTGTGATTGAGACATTAGGCTTGTTCATGACCATAAGAGACTGTTGGCTTGTAGTAAACCCTTATATTTCTAGACAGCCGTGACCGTATATCGAGGTGGTTCCTATTTCAATATACGTAGCTGGCTGTGTCTGCCCCCGCTCTCCAGTATTCTGGTTCTGGGGCGTGACATTTCGTGTCTGTATCGGACACATATCAGTCCTAGAATCTAGATGTTTGATAAAATGCTTGAGTGGATTGAATCCACATATTTTCGAAAACTAATTGAACAATCTTGTAGCCCTTTATGTCTGGATCATGAACCATAAGCTCTGAGCACGAATCCATGCTGTTTTCGTGTCGAAAATTGACACGAACACGCAGCACGACGCCACGTGCGGCTGCCCTGCTGTTGGACACGTCGTATGCACTGTATACGACACATTTGGACACGATACTTGCTGGACACCTTGGACATATGACTGACACGACACGTATGAAGTTTAGGAGGAGTTATCGAGTGAGTTGGGAGAAATCCCAATCGAACCCGATTTACACTGTGCTGTGCACGTTCTGTCGAAGGTTCGGATACCCACTTCGTGTCCAGTCCTGACACGACGAGGACACGAATCAGGGTGTCGACCCTCTAGACATATGTCCCCCCTAACCCTAGACACGAGCACGAGGTTTGATTCGTGTCGTGTCGTGTCCTAGACTTGCACGAACGCGTGCACGACACTGTCAGTGCACAGTTCGTGCCTGTGTGTGTTTTTGTGTCGTGGACACAAATGTGTCGACTTGGTTGGACACGAGGTGACCCCATGACACGTACACATGTGCTAGAACAATTACCAACCAATTTCTTGCAATAATTACATGTTTTGATTCATTAATTTCTCCCCAAATTTTCTGATACCGAGAGTTGTATCAGAGTTTACTCTGTACAATATAGGTTTAAATTCATTTTGCTGAGTTAAATTAGATGCTAACATGTTAGTTAGTTGTTGTTTGCATGCTAGATGTAGTCTAGGGTTTGATTCCTTGATTTGTGTTGAATTCGAGCACTGAGTTGGACTGTATGTAAACTGATACTTACCTTCATTTTGTGAATTGATTTCCATTTCCCTTTCTTCAAACTGAATTCGAAATTGTGTATTAAACTATTGCAATGTGGGTTATCGACTGGTATTAAGCTTAATGGTTTTCGAGTTCAGTTTTGATATTAAACTGATACTCTGTTCTGAGTTTAATTCTTGAACTTTCATTTCCCTTTCTAACTGATTTTTGATGTTAATATTAACCCATTTATATTGTGTTAATGCACTATTGGCTGTTCATGTCAGTCGTGTTAGAAATTTGATTTTGATATGGGATTGGACTGTCTTTGTATTGACTGATACTTGGATACTGTTTGGGGAAATTCTGAGAATCCATTCCTATTTTTTTTGTTAAACTGAAATTTGAATGATTATTTGCCATGCTCAGTCATTCACTAGCATTATTAGTTCACTGTCATTCCTTTTCCTGAGAACTCCAAAACCTGGGATTACATTGGTTTCGATTTTGGTACAGTTTCATTGAATTGAGTTCATTCCTAGGATGTTCTCAGTTTTATATAGATATACCCTGAAATTTCCTGAGTTTAATTCCTGTCTAACCCGATATCTAAATGATTAATTTCATATGGATCCATGTACATATGTAATAGACTATTATAAAGTTGATACTAGGGATAGGTTTTAGATTTTGAATTTGAATTCGAGCAATGGCATGGACTGTTAATGTGACTGATACATGTATATTCAGTTTGATTGATCTTTATTTCTTTTTAAAAACTGATTTATGATGCATTCAGTTTTGATTGTTTCTTTTTATTTCAAATTAAAACTGAATTTTGATACTTAGATTCAATGTTGATCCAATTCACTAAGACACTAATTTTCTTATACACATTTGTTGTCCTCTACATGCGCATCTATCTACTTCCTATGCACAGGAACACACAGGTTTACACTACACTGTTTTCCTGATAGCACATTAACACCCTCTTGACACTCATGTACACAAATACACTCACACACATACACAGGATTCCTGTCACACTGTTTTGGAAACCTATGTGCCTAATACCCACATGTAAATGCAATATAGTACACACACCCTCACCCTCTCACACACACACACAACATGAGAATTATTATGTGCACACTGTGCACTGTTCTGTTCCTGAGAACAGGGAAGACACCACCTAAAATCTGTGAACTTCACCATGTACACACAGGAAATCAATTCATGTTCATCACCCACACCCTTGCATCACACTACCATATCACCCTCTATTGACACTACCACACACACATGCTATTATATTACACTCTCATGACACATGCCACATGCTAACACATGTACACTATCATATGCCTTTTTCCTATCCTCTATGTATATGTGTATATACTCATGTATGTATATATATATATATATATATATATATATATATATATATATATATATATATATATATATATCTATATATATATATATATATATATATATATATATATATATATATATATATATATATATATATATATATATATATATATATATATATCTATATATATATATATATATATATATATATATATATATAAAAAAAAAATATATATATATATATATATATATATATATATATAGGTGATGCATATATTATCATGTATCCTATATATTATAATGTGTGTGTTATATTATTTTAGGTAGATATATTAATATATGGGTATGTGTAAATATGTGGATTGGTATATAGGTAACATTGCCTATGGGTGTATACCTATGGCTCATAGCCTAGGTATGTGGTTTGAATGCCAGTAAGTGTCTGGTTTGTTTGTATAGCCTAGATTTGATGTGTGCTTGCTAGGATAGCCTTGGTTAGGCTTAGTAAGACTTGTCTGGGTTAGTTTGACCTAGTTTGACTAGTACAGTTGACTAGAGTTGACCAAGGGTTGACTTTAGTCTAGTTTGACCTAGACAGGATGCGGATGCATTGTACATTCCATATATCACCCTCTGTATACATCTTGACTTGTGTTGCTCTAACTAGGAGTCAGGTACCTCATCTCGGACAGTACATTTACTTCAGACATTCAGATACCAGGCGAGTACATTCTCTGATCATTTCATAACTTGCTTAGAATTATATTCCTGCTCTAGTTTATCTTATTTGATGCTGTCACGATATTATCACGGATTGGTACTATATGGATCCCTACATTGAGATGTTATCCCCCTCGGGAGCATCGAATACATTATGTCATATGTTTCGTGTACATCATGTATTCCTCGCTCTCATGTTATTCATGTTTCTCATGTGCTTCATGCTCGTTCATGCATGCTCATGTACTCTCATGTGCTCTCATGAATCGGTCATGTTTCCCATGTATCTCATGTATAACCTATATTGCATATGCACTCATTTATGAGCCTTCATGTAAATTTCATGTGCACCCATTTATGGGCCCTCCATGTGAACTTTATGTGCACTCATGTATACTTCATGTGCACCCATTTATAGGCTTCATGTGAAAACCATGTACGTAACATAACTTGTTTGGATCCTTGTGTATTGATTGGGGTATGGGGGAGTATAAATAGTCATGTGGACAATTCCAAATTAGTATAGCCATGTACGCCTCTTTAGTATAGCCATGTGCAAATCAAGCCGTTCACATGTCGACTTTGTACTCTAAATCACTAGCCACTGGTAGCTCTCTACTTGTAGTAGATATTTCTATTACAGTTCTCTTCCTGTTTACATCATATATTTCTTTCAGTTTCATGTATCGTACTCTCTTGCATGTTTATATTCTCTAACATGTTATGATCTGCGTGAGATGTATTGTGCTCGCTCCCGTCCTGACTGGACATGTTAAAAACTTTACAGAGGATGATGAGGAACCCTGCACCCCTTACTATAGAGCTTGCCTAGATGACACTCGCGACTTGGACCCCAGGGGAGGTTTAGGCAGCTGCTGAGGATGATACCCTTGCTTAGTGTAGATAGCTTAGACTGTTCTTCTTTTCATGTTTAGATGTTGTCCTTATTTTTCAGAGTTGTATATTCTAGAGATATTAAGACTGGTAGTTATTAACTTATGTTATTTCATTCTGTTGTACCTCAGTTGAGGATTTTCTTATCTATTTTATCGTGTCATATTCTATCTCTAGATTGTGATTGAGTTGTACCTCTATGTTGGCCTCCTTATGGAGAGTATTTCATGTTAGTTATTTATAGTTCATGACCTAGAACAGCGTTCTACCGTCGACACTGTGGCGTAGGCTGGGCGCTGTTACGTACTCGTACCCTCACGGTAGGTGCGGGTCATGACACGTCCTTGGTCAAGTCAGTAGACGAAATCAAAGCTGCCTTGCCGACTCAACCGGCAAGGACGCCAGGACAAACAAGCTTGGGACCCGCAGTCAACGTGGATTCCAATACGACTGCTCCTCCTTTGGGTGATAATCCTCTGGGAGCATCCACTCCTTCAGCTGCAGACGAAGCCAGGGAGGAAAGAAGGGAAGTCCAGGAGCTTCGAGCAATGTTCAATGCCTGAGACTTCTCCCGAGACCTTAGAATACGGCAACCATATCCCGTTGCATGGAGAGATATTCCTTTTTCACCATGGTACAAACCGTTTCATATTGATTTGTATGACGGAGAGACCTCTGCTAGTCGGTATATGACCTATTTCGACGTCACAATCGACCATTTGCCGCATAGCGACGCCATCCTCACACAATTATTTATCGGAGCATTAGAGGGAATCGCGTTTGACTGGTATCGCAACCTTCCGGACAACTGCATCCATTCTTTCGACGGCTTCAAGCACATGTTCCTAGAAAGATTCTACGAAGTGGGACATGATGTGACAATGTTATCCCTCATGGACGTCGTTCATGGGGGAGAGGGAGCTAACAAGGAACTATATTGAACGGTTTTGCCAAACCGTAATAAGATTGCCCCAAGGCAATCCCAAAGCTCCTTGATTGAAATCTGCCAGAAGAAGTTGCTCCCCGCAATCAGCCTCTGGATGGGTGAAGATCAGTTCAGGGATTGGACGACCTTCATCATAAGCGCCACCAATGCCGAGATGAAGTTAAAGAAGGCTCGCCAGCTGGGATTACACATCCCGGATGGAAAGGTCAAAGGCAAACTCCTGGTACTGCCCCCAGTAACAACAATGACGGTACCTCCAATAACCGGTACAATAAAGGCAAACAGGCTATGGTCGTCGGTATGACGAAGAAGCCTGAACAAAAGCGAACAAAAGCCGACAGAAGCTCAGTGGCCCAAGATGAATTACTCATTCGAAGATAGTCATGTCAAGCCTATCTTCGACATTCTCTTGCAAGGGGACAGGATCCAACTCCCTCCACCAAGACGCGAGCCTCGAGCGACGGAGATGGAGGACCCAAAATACTTCCATTTCTACCGCTATGTTCATCATCCCACTCAAGACTGCTTTCAATTAAAGCGGTACATCCAGAGTCTTATCGACTCCAAAGCTCTGTCGCTCGACTTTGAAGAGGTTTCCGCGACGACAAACATGGTATCAATTCAGTTCGGTGACTTCCCCCCAACAAGTACTCAAGACGGGGTAATACCTATCCTCTGGGTGACGATGGAGGTCACTAATCTTCCCCCCGTTCGAGACCAGATGACTGGCTTAGTACCTCTTACTATGTCTCGAGGAGAGGTCATGTGGGTGCACCCACACTTAGTGCCCGAAGTTACCCAGGCGGTGTCATCTCCAGCCAACAAGAAAAAGGGCAGGAAGTCCAGATCCTGCCATACCATTTCAACCGAAGTTGAGGAGACAGCGACCGTTGTCACCCGGTCCGGGGCACAAGTCAAGCCCACTCTGGGTAATTCAGTCGAAGACCCTCAGCCAGCAACGTTGCCTGCCACTGATGTTTCGGGGCCATCTCAGCCTCCACCGGCAGATAGGGCCAAGCCGAAGGAAACCCTCTTCGACAGGCTGCTCCGTAAAGATGCACCTCAAGGGCTGGAGAGACTTACAACTTTGACATATTAGCACAACTGGCTAATACGCCGATAAAGTTGTCGTTATACGAGCTCCTAAGGATCTCCAATGATCTTCGTGTCGCATTGAGCGAAGTGCTCCAGAATGCTGATGCTTACTTAGCCCAGGTCAAACCTACAGGAGAAGACTTGTCGGCAGATCTCCAGGGCAACAACTGTGCGAATGCAATGCCCAACATCGTATTCACCCCACAGGACATGTTGATCAAGACCAACTTACATGATCGCCCCTTGTACTATACTGGATACATAGGCGACATCAAGGTGGATCGGATGCACATCGATCGTGGCTCGTCTATAAGCATTATCCCGAAAAGCTTGCTTCAAGTCCTCTGCATCCCTATGCACCGGCTAGCGGCGACCAACACTGTCTATAGCGGTTTTAACTCGGAAAGGAGCTACCCCTTAGGAAAGATCCGATTGAAATGTCAGATCGGCGACCTAAGCACAGAGGTTACCTGTTGCGTCATAGATGCTGATACATCCTACAATATCCTATTGGGACGTCCGTGGATACATGACTACATGATCGTGCCATCCACACTCCACCAGTGCTTCAAGTATGTCAGTAAGCACAGCTTCGTGAAGATGGAATTCACCGACATCGATCCATTCAATGGGGTTGAGACTTATTACTCTTCGGAGGCTTGTTTATACGAAGAATCCAAAAAGCACATAATTGACGAACTGGAGGTCATCACAGGGCAAGAGGAACCCTTGAGAATTCATCTCCAGGCCCATAAACCGGGTAAAGCTGCACCACTTATCGCAACTTTGCATAAAGAGGTGCCCGGTTCTCTCGCCCCAGTTGTGCTGTCGGAACAGATGGTCATCCGACTCCCAAGGTCCAGCCAGGAGCCAAAACCCGTCATAGGGCCTATGGTGATCCGATTGCCGAAATCCAATCAACGACGACCGGAAGATGGAAGGCCTTATGAGGTGCCGATGGTGATCTGATTGCCAAGATCCAATCAAAAGCAATCGGAAGACACGAAGTCCTCTGCCGAGCCGATGGTTATCCGTCTTCCCAAGACGAGTCGGCAACCAAGTGTTGATCCGAGACCCTCAGGCAAGCCAATGCCACAAGCAGAACCCTTGGTGGTCAAGTTGCCCAAGACAGCGTCCCAACCTCCGGTCACACAGGGGGTAGCTAAAAAGGAGGCAGAGCTCGTGAAGTATCTTTTTGCAAAGGTGGATAGTCCCTCTTCTGATGATGTAATCCCTATGGACAAAATTTTTTATTTCATCAATAAGAGGCTACCATTGAACTATCATGAGTGTAATAAACTCAATCTGATGTATATTATGGGACACGGTCGGAATATTAACATGCACACACAGGTGACAACCGTCCATACCGTAAACCGTCTTACTCCCATTAGAGGTGCCTACTTCCTAGTCCTAGGAAGAAGAGAAGGGGATCACATGATCATCTTTGGCCGAAAAAAGGTCCTCAACCCTTCATGCCTCAAGAGTTTGATCTCGAACCCGATACTGGATGATTACCGCTATATCTGTATAGTCCTCAAGCCAAGTACTTCATGCAAAAGCAGGGGTACGACATGGAGTCTACCCCAGGTATAAATTACGGCAACGGTTGGCGATCGTCTCTGCAGCTGTCAACTCCATCTGGGAAACCTCGGGATTATTACGGCAAGTCCAAATGCGGCCTCAGTTATGTTACACCAGCAACAACGCCCGATAGTTCCGATAAGGAATGCGAGTGGCATTCTCACTCATCCGAATCACCTACATACGATTCCGATGACAGCATTGGAGATATATTCAGGCAGACATTATTTGTCAACATGGCATCCGCTGACATTAAGGAGAAAGACGAAGATCTACTCAAACCTCTTGAATTGGAGCCACGGGTCCAACAACTGGATGTACAATGGGAGAAGCGCTTTGAACTACGTGACCCTCCCACTGAAGATGAGGTCATGCAAGTTGACCTCGGTGATGAATCCTCTCCAAAGCCAATCTTCATAAGTAAAAGCCTGACGGACGGCGAGCGGGAGTCGCTGTTGCAACTCGTCAGAGAGTATATCAATATTTTTGCTTGGAGCTATGAAGACATGCCAGGGCTAAACCCCGAGATCGTACTTCATAAGCTCAATATTCATCCGGACGCAAAACCAGTCAAACAACAGCAACGGCAGTTCCGTCCAAACATCATGAACTCCATTGAAGCGGAAGTAAATAAGCTTATAGCTAGCGATTTCATCCGCAAGGAGTAGCACCCAGACTGGATAGCTAATATAGTACCAGTTGTCAAGAAGAACGAAAAGATCCGAATCTGCATCGACCTTCGTAATCTGAATGCGGCATACCGTAAGGATGAATTTCCTCTTCCCATCACCGACAAAATGGTCGATAATACGTGTGGCTTCGAGTGCATGTCCTTTATGGATGGCTTTTCAGGATACAATCAAATTAAAATATCTCCTGACGATGAGAAGCATATGTCATTCCAAACACCGATCGGCGAGTATACTTACACAGTCATGTCCTTCGGCCTGAAGAACGTCGGTGCTACATATCAACGAGTTATGAGCGTCATCTTCATAGATCACTTGCATAAGATGGTGGAGTGTTACGTTGACGACATCGCCGTCAAAAGCCGCTCCAAGGATGATCACTTATACGATTTAAGGACAGTGTTCGACCTTATGCGAGCGCACAATCTGAAGATGAATTCCACCAAGTCCTTTCTGGGTATGTCCAGCAGGAAGTTCTTAGGCTTTGTCATTACTTCGCAGGGCATTCACATAGACCCCGATAAGACAAAGGCAATCCTGGTGATGAGTCCACCGAGGAACCTCCGTGAACTCCACGGCCTTCAGGGAAGATTAGCCTACACCAGGAGGTTCATATCTAACCTCTCAGGGTGATGTCAACCCTTCACACAACTCATGAAAAAATGCATCTCTTTTATATGGAATGAAGAATGTCAATGCGCCTTTGATGACATTAAGGAATACCTGTCGAATCTACCAATTTTGGTAGCCCCGGTCACCAGAAAGCCTTTCCTGCTCTAGTCGAATCCACCAGTTTTGGTAGCCCCGGTCACCGGAAAGCCTATCCTGCTATATGTACGGGCGATGGAACACTCCTTCGGCGCCTTACTAGCACAGAAAAATGATGCAGGACATGAACAAGCCATCTATTATCTCAGCCAAATGATGGTGGGGCCCGAGCATAGGTACACTGCCATGGAGAAGGAATGCCTTGCCTTGGTGTTCGTCATTTAGAAAACATGACACTATATGTCAGGACAGACCATCTATGTTGTCTCTCGAGTTAATCCCCTCAGGGTTCTCATGACCAAGCCAGGCGCACTCAGTTCTCGTCTAGCCACATAGGCAATACTGTTATCCCCTTACGATATGGTCTTCGTTTCGCAGAAGGCTGTCAAAGTTCAAGCCTTGGTCGACTTTCTAGCAGCCCATCCAGGCTCAGAAACAGCCAGAATCTATGAAGAAATCCCAAACGAAGTCGTTAACTCAAACATGACTTCACATGATGACGTTTGGTGAATGTTCTTTGACGGTGCTTCTAGAACAGGGCCACAAGGTGATATCGTCGCTGGAGTCGAGGTAGTATTAATTTCTTCCTCTGGGTTGGTAGTCAATTGGGCATATTCTCTTACGGAACCTTGTTCAAACAATGTAGCCGAATATAACTCTCTGGTCATCGGACTCCGACTCGCAAAAGAGATAGGGGTCAAATACCTGGAAGCGTATGGTGACTCACAGCTGATCGTTAATCAAATTCGAGGCTCGTACGAGGTTCATTACGAGGATCTGATTCCTTATCATAAGACAGCAATTGCCATTACTGCAACCTTGGAGAGGTTCTTTATAAAGCATGTTCCTAGGCTCCAGAATATTTAAGCCGATGCCCTAGCAGCCTTGCCGCTTCTTTGGCGGTTCTAAATTATGCTCATCGTCGACGTGATAGGCCGTGAGTTGGTCTATCCCAAAAATAACGTTCAACTGGATATGAGTTACTCTGCCCAGATAACCAATAATGTGCAAGACTGGAGACTCCCATTCATCGACTTTGCAGTCTACGGAATCTTGCCTGAGAATGTGAAAGAATCAACTTCAATCAGAAGGCGCTTCCTCAGATTCTTTTACGACACAGAAACAAAAATGTTATATCGACGATCTTATGACGGGCTACTGTTAAGATGTTTGTCAAATGCAGAAGCCAAAGAAGCCTCATGCGAGGCTCATGATGGCGTTTGTGGGGCTCACCAACAGAGCCCGAATTTACAGGACCGTCCCCGTCGGATGGGTTACTACTGGCCAATGATGGTAGCAGACGCAGTCGACTATGCAAAAAAGTGTAAGGCTTATCAGATCCATACAGATTTCATACATCTACCATCCAAATTCTTGTACCCAACGGTGGCCTCTTGGATATTTGAAGCCTGGGGAATGGACATCGTCGGTCCAATCACCCCGTCGTCGTCCAAAGGGTACCGGTTTATATTGCAATCACCGATTACTTCTCCAAGTGGGCGGAAGATGTTCCACTGGCAGAGGTAAAGACATCAAACGTGGTCAGTTTCATAAAACATTATGTCATTTACCGTTTTGGACAGCCATAGAGGATCATTAATGACAATGGTTCGCAGTTCGTAAGCCATGCCTTCTATCCATTCTGTGATAAGAATCGGATACAGAATGTTGCTTCAACAGCATACAACCCATCTGCTAATAGTCTGGCCAAAATCTTTAACAAGACCATAATCAAGCTTCTCAAGAAGTTTGTGTCTTCAAACAAGCACGACTGGAATGAAAAGCTGGGTGAATGCTTATGGGCATACCCGCTACGAGTCAGACGGCTACAGAAAATACACCATTCTCTCTGGTGTACGGGAGTGAGGCATTTCTCCCATTGGAGACCCAGATCCCCTCACTCCATGTGGCCCTTACTTACTGGTTGACATCAGACGATAACTACCGCCGACGGCTACAAGAATTGGAAGCTTTAGACGAGAAGCGCTTGCAAGCTCAACAAAGCATCGAGCTCTATCAAGCACGCATCTCTCGGGCCTTCAATAAGAAAGTCAAGCAGAGGACATTCCAAGTAGATGATCTCGTCTTGGCCGTTCATAGATCGATGGTCATGACTCACAAAACCGTCGGCAAATTCCAGCCCAAGTGGGAGGGTCCATTCATTATCAAGACTGTTTTCTCTAACGAGGTATACCGACTCGCGAAGCAGAACGGAGACTTACTCATGATGCCCATCAATGACAAATTTTTAAAGAAATACTATGTCTAAGGACATGCTGGTACTTCCTCAAACCACCAAATCTTCCAGGACACCGAGTTATGTACACCATGTACCTCTGAAATCAACAGACCATCGAGTTATGTACACCAAGTATCTCTGAACTCACACTCTATTTTTCACATCACATCTCCCTGTGTGGCGAGTCATGTATGCTGATGCCTCTGAACTTCCACTCTAACGCTTTATCACCCAGGAGTCCGCCCAGCGTACCATTATCTCTAAGCAAACTTCCTGGTCCTGATTATCGTGTATCACGTCCATATTACCTCTGATACCGATGGTATCTTGACTTAAGACCTGTACCCAACACGGGATAAAAAGACATGGTGTTACAACCACAAAACCTATCACGTCCATATTACCTCTGTTAGGTTTCGTTTCAAATCTATTACTCGCACCACCAGTGCGCAACAGGGTAATAGGTCCACAGAAGTTATCAAAATCTATTACTCGTACCATCAATACACAAAAAGAGTAGTAGGTCCATAAAATATCATTCAAATCTATTTGCTCGCATTTCCAGATGCACAAATGGGCAATAGGTCCACAAAAAGTCCTCCAGTGGGATATCTTTTTACCAAACACAAATGCTATATTAGGCCCTCTAATACAAGCACCACAGATACCACAAGCAAAAAATGGAGTGAATGTATTCTGTTTATTCAAAATCAGTTACATTCACAGGACTACATCTCATGAGCAAACCAAAAAGTTCTTCATCTCTTCATTTGGACAGGAAGTAAAGGATTACATTGATGTCCAAAAGAAGCGAAACACAAACTATAGCTAAAGACAGACAGAAATACCAAGATAAAGTACGGACATTTATTTTTCAGAAACAGCATGGGAACCCATGGATCCTAGTTGTGTTGAGGCATATACCATTCCCTCAACCATTTCGCATATGAAGGATCTATTTGATTAAGGTCCTCGGCCGGGACAGGAGGGTCAAAACTCCCAGTGCTACTACCATCAGACTTAGGCTCCTCTTTTACAGCAGCTTCAATCTTGGCAGTAATTCCCTTCCCGACGGATGCCAGCTCTTCTTTTACCTCAACTTTTGGTGTCACCTCCTCCTTAACAAACGGTGACTCTTGTTTGATCAGTGAAGGCGGCATCTCTTCCTTCACAATGGTCTCAGCCTTCGGCATGGATGCTGCAAAAATCAAAGAAATAAAGACAAAGTGAATAGGCTCCTTTTTAGCTATGCAGCCTAGCCAAACAGACCCTATGCGGCCTAGTTATGAGGGACGCACATGCAGCTTAAAAACATGAGATGTATGTGGCTCAGTCTTAAAGCACTTATGCGATTCTGTTATGCAGTTCTCATGCGGCTAAACCATGAGGCACTTATGTGGATCAGTTATGAGATGTACATACGGCTCGGTCACGAGGCATCCATGCAGTTCAGCCATGTAGCGCTCATACGGCTCAGGTATGAGGCATCCATGAGGGTCAGTGACGCTTATACGGCTCAGCCCATGCGGCCCCATCATATAGAATATATGCGATCCAAAGAAATAGGGCGTGCTTCAATCACGCCTAAAGCACAGTGGTGACGCATGACAGGCCGGCGCATAAAATATGCAATATGGCCATTCAAAAATTAAAGTTGTCGTCTTTCCGCCGTCCTTACCCTTGATAGGGGGTTGCACGTCAGGATGAATGGAAAGAGAGTCCAAAGCTCTCGATGGAGAGGCGAGTCCCTTCCATTTGGCCGCAGCATCAGTCGACTTGGTAGCTTTTGGAGTCATGGCTAACTGGGACAGAAAGGATGACAGGGACAATGAAGATGAAGGAGAAAAACTTGAAAGAAAAAATTCTCTCCGTATGGCCCATACTTATAGCTCTTCAAAGAGAAAACAGATGAACGTCGCGTCAGTTATCGTGACATTAAAGATAATGATGACACATAGAGATTTTTATCCTTAATAACCGTCATCGCCGCTTTGGTTCTCGTATCCATTAAAGATAATGATGACGTTTGGAGATTTTATCCTTAGTAACCGTCAGCTTTATCTCAAAAAAAAGCCCAAAATCCAAAACTAAATCAAGGCATTAAATGCAGCAGTGATAGCTGGTAGACAAGATCTCGCTGCGGCACAAGATCGCCCTACGGCACAAGATCTACCTGCAACTCAAAAATGTCTCTGAGGCTCAAAATGTCCCTGCGGCACAACGTCGCTCCTGACTCGAAGATTCCCTGCGACTTGACATATTTCCATGCTTCTTATTCAAAGTATTCCAAATTTGTAATTTGAAAACTTTGAAGGGGGTCTTGTAGAAGCATGGAAAATATAGGGTTCATGCGAATCACAACTGACCGCATGAGTACTTTGGAACAAATTGGTCCGCATAAAGAAGAGCTGCATGACAGACTTGGCATGCCCCCTGTGGCCCATCATCACCAGGCTGATTTGATCCGTAGAAAGAATAGTTATGTATGTGGCCAAGCTGATCAACCCTTCTGATAAAGCTGACAAACTCTGTCAAAATTGACAAAACTGACAGCTCTGAACTCTGACAAAAAAGAAGATAAGATTTGATCAAACAAAATATCATGTCATCAGACTGGACATAGTCATGTGGCTAGAAGGACTGCGACCCGAGCCGCATGAACCTTATGCGGCTCAATCCATATGCTTCATACGGCCAAGGGTGACTACAAACTAAGCCGCATGAGCCTTATACGGCCTAGAATACAGAATCTATGCGGCTCAAAAGTCCCTAAGCTACATGTGGACTAAGGGAGACTACGACTCAAGCCTCATGAGCCTTATGCGGCCCAGCATGGCAAAACACTGAAAGGCCTATGCGGCTCAAAATGACTGAAGCAGACTGATCCTATCCTGTGATAGGATACGTGGCAAGCTGACCAAGTCTCAATCACCCAGATTTGTTGTAACAAAATCTCAACAAGTCACCAGCTGGCGGCCAAAGAGCGAGTCTTTGTGTGTTGTTGTAGCCACATGGCTAAGTAGCCATCTATGCGGCTCAAAATATCCTTCATCCCAAAATCACTATCGATAGCAGGGTACCACACCCATGCAAAATGCTGGCAACCTACAATCGGCAATTTCTTCAAGAGCAAGGATCGCATCAGATAGTCTAAGGAGTAAGGCAGAGTTGCTACACTTTCCCGAGCCTCTATCATCATCCCCCAAAATCAAAACTAAGTAATTGTACTTAGATTGTTTCCTAGGATTTCTTTTTAGGCTTTCTCTTGTACAAGCGAGTTTGCAATCAAGTTCAATTCCTCTGTAACTTTTGTTCTTGATATTTAATGGCAAACAATGACGCATATGCGAGGCTAGAGTTATGCTCGTGCAAGGCAAGAATGTCGATGCTGTGGTTATCCATGTAACCATCAAAACACTTCTATTTTCATCCACATTTATTTCAAACAAAATCCTAAGTATAGCATCCGTTAGAACAATAACACCTGCACGATCGTCATTCCTCGAATTAGAGTGCCCTCGAGTTATTGCATATCGATCTTTGATACGCCTCAATACCATCAATGATATGCGTAACCTGACGATCTTCCTTTGTAACGAATTTCGAGTCGTGCGAATGATGCTATCGTCCGACTGGATAATCTTCTCAACATTCAAATTCAAGTTCGATCATTATCCCTCGAATCATTTACAACATCAATTTTTTCAAACCCAAATTCGTGTATTGTTCATCCATCTTAAGTCATCGAGTGGACACGTGCCACTTGGCAGTAAGGTAGGGGCAGTGCCTGAGAAGTCACCCATAAACTTTTAGGGTCTCTCGTGTCATGTCGGACATGAGATATTGAGTGCACTGACACAATACTATATTGTACACTGTTAGTTTTGCTCTCTGATATGCATGCACCTGCATGACACGACACGACTTGGACTTATTTTAGGATACTAGACACGTTCACCTAGACCTAGCCTAAGTGTGGACACGACCACGTCTCAGCCTGTGGACTGTGTCGTGTCCAATCTAAACCGACCCGACCGTACCATACTGTGCACTATGAATGATACCTGCTGTGTTCGAGTGAGTTTTTGACATTTCGTGTCCAACTTTGTGGACACGAATGCACCCTATGACACGAGTACATGTAGGGGACACTACTGTACATAACTGATTTGGGTTGTTTCATTTAATTTTGGTTTCAAAAATCAAATATTAACATATTTCTAATACTTAGGCTTCGAATGTTAATATATGTTAACTGTTGGTTGGTTTGAATTTGTAATACTGATACACATAACTGAGAATTGGTTTAAACATGTAAACTGTTATAAAACATGAGTTTACTGATACTTCAATAAGCAAAACTGAGATTTAATTTGAACATGTTAAACCTCGATATGAAACCTGAGATTTGAAGTAAACATTAAAATATCTGAGAATTGAATGAAGTTTAAACCTGAGAATCTAGGATTAGTTGGATGTTTAATTCTGAGTTTAGTTTGCAATATGTTAAACTAAAATGTATACATGATACCTGTGAATGAATACAGTGTAGAAATCTGAGTTTAGTTAGTTCACTTTTGCATTTAAAACTGAGAACTGGGTTCATATGAAACTGGGTTGTATAAAACTAAACTGAACTGAACACTCTCTACTATATACATTCACGCACACCCTATATACACTCACATAATTGTTTCCCTTTCCCTCTCTCTATATATATATACATGTTAAATACATATATATATATATATATATATATATATATATATATATATATATATATATATATATATATATATATATATATGAAACTGGGTTGTATAAAACTAAACTGAACTAAACACTCTCTACTATATACATTCACGCACACCCTATATACACTCACATAATTGTTTCCCTTTCCCTCTCTCTCTCTCTATATATATATATATATATATATATATATATATATATATATATATGATTCTTGCTTGACTGAGATATTGTGAAGTAAAACTGAGCATCCTCTACACCACTGTCCACTCTACACTTGAGCACACACTATCTCTCATAATTTACATATCTCACTATTTCCCTCTCTATGTATTTGATATGTGAATGTGATATATATATATATATATATATATATATATATATATAGTGCTATGATGTAGTTTGTGTGCCTTGTTAGCTGATGTGGTTAGATATGAGTTGGTTTAACAAGTGACTATTAGGCTATGTGTTATAGAGTTTATGGTTTACTTGGTTACTTGTAGGCTTGACTTGTTTAGACCTAGAATAGACTAAGTTAGACTAGTTGACCATGGTTGACCAAACCCTAACTAGTTTGACTAGGGTTGACCTAGTTTGACTTTTTAGAGTTGACCAAGAGTTGACTATGGCCCAGATTGACCTAGAAACATGTAGATGCATTGTACTCTTCAAATTATAATCCCTTTGTATACATCATGACTTGTGTTGCTCTAAATAGGATTCAGTTATCTCACTTCGGACTTTATATTCTCACGGACATTCAGATTTCTGGCGAGTACATTCTCTGATCATTTCATACTTGCTAAGACTTATATTCATGCTCTAAATTACTTTACTTGATGCTGACACTTGTTATCACGGATTAGTACTATATGGATCTTTCATGCGATGTTATCCCCTCATCGGATACATCATGTATTTCGTGTTCGTGTACTTTATCATAGGCATCATGTACTCTTTGTGTTCGTATTATTCGTGTACAAATTGTGTGAAATCGTATACTCTCATGTGCTCACATGATCTTCGTGTACAAACTAAACTTTGTGTACAATAACATAACTTGACTGGATCCTTGTGTATTGATTGGGGACGGAGGAGTAAAAGTGGCTATGTGATCATTCTTGTCACGACCCGCACCCTAGAGTAAGGGCACGAGAAGTGGGTACGTCCAGCCTACGCCGCAGTGTCGGCAGTAGAATGCTGTCCTAGGTCACAACATCTAACAATATAAGGTACCTGTACAGTATATAAACTCCGAGTGGAGGTGACAATACAGAATACTGTCTCAATCACAACTAAGGCAGAAATAGCACGATATTATAGATATGAAAATCTCAAAGAAAGATACAAACAGAAGGAAAGTCTAAGTGTCTAACGACACAACATCACAACATCCAAAAAATAATACAACTCTGAAGTCAATACAAATGACATAAGAAATAAGATAAAACCTAGCTAATCTAGTCTAAGCAGTATGGATGACGTCCTCAGCTAGAGCTGGATCCTCTTGTGGGTCCAACTCACAGGTATCGTATAGATGGGCTCCATAGTAGGTCGGGCAGAAGTCCTTGGTATCATCTGTAATATTTTCAACAGGTCCAGTCAGGACGGGAGCGAGCACGGTACATCTCATGCAGTTCATATCATAGCAGGAAATATAAAGCAAGCAATAGAGTAAGATACATGAAACGCTGTAAGAAGATGTACATAAAAATAGGAGAGATATTTGATAACTGGAAATATATACATGATAAGTAAAAATTGTAAGTGACTAGTGATTTAGAGTACGAGATGGCATATAATTGGCTTGGGTTAAACATGATGTACATGAGTGAACATGAGGGACACTAGCCAAGAAAGTTGTGTTGCACACAAAAAGTAACAGAGTGAACATGATGGGTAAATCATATGACCATTTATACTCACCCCTACCCACAATCAATACACAAGGATCCAGTCAAGTTACGATACGAACATGATGTTTTGGTTACACACGAAGCACGTGAGGAAACATGAACGTACACGAGGGCACATGAAAGTACATGAGCGTACATGAAAGAACATGAGAGAACATGAGTGTACATGAATAACGCAAGAACAAAGAATACATGAAGTACATGAAACGCACGACATGAAGTATCCGATGCGCCCGCTAAGGGGGATAACATCCTAAGAAGAGATCCATATAGTACCAATCCGTGATAACAAGTGTCAGCATCAAGTAAAGTAATCTAGAGCAAGAGTATAAGTCGTGACAAGTATGAAACGATCAGAGAATGTACTAGCCTGCAATCCGAATGTCTGTGCGAATATACTATCCGAAAAGAGGTATCTGAGTCCTATTTAGAGCAACATAAGTCATGATGAATACAAGGGAGTTATAAATGAAGTGTACAATGCATCTACATAATTTCTAGGTCAATCTAGGCCAAAGTCAACTCTTGGTCAACTCTGGTCAACAACAAGCTATCTTGGTCAACTGGTCAACTTAGGCTATCAAGGGTCAATGGTCAACTATTGGTCAACTTTAGGTTTACTAGTCCAAGCAAGTCCACTTTAGTCTAGGTTTAGTAAAATCTAGGTGAAGTCAACTTTTGGTCAACTTTGGGTCAAACCAAGTCAACATCTAGTCAAACTAGGTCAACAACAAGCTATCTTGGTCAACTGGTCAAACTTAGGCTATCATGGGCCAATTTGGTCAATGGTCAACTATTGGTCAACCTTAGGGTTCGGTCAACTAAGTCAATTGGTCACTATTGACTTCATGTTGACTTTTGGTCAACTCTAGTCAACTCTAACAGATGTAATCACAAGTATCAAATAGGTGTCAAGCTACATACATATATATATACTCAACCCTATCGCTTTAGACATACAATCCAAATATATATACATTCAATATATATATATATATAATAATACCTAAACCATATAACACAACCCACCTATCTCTATATATATATATATATATATTATATATATATATATATATATATATATATATATATATATATATATATATATATACAAATCTATTCATCAATTTATATATAGATACATAATAGCATACATTACTACATACATATATACATAGAGAGATAGAGAGAGGGTTAAGGGGGGAAATACATGTGTGTGTATGTGGTGAGAGGGTGTGTGTGTGTGTTGATGTGTAGATAGTGGTAGGAGGGTGTGTGGCAGTGTGTGTGTGTTGATGTTTAGTGAATTAGGAAATCTCAGTTCATTCATTCTTATTTCAGTTTCTAACATACATTGATTTAATACTCAGGAATTTAATCAATAGCTGAAACTCAGTTTTTAACTTCAAAACTCGGTTAACTCCCATTTCAGTTTTCAACCTATAAACCAAACAACCATTCTCAAGTTTTCTCAAAACCAATCCCATGTTTTTTTTCCCTGTTGAATTGGAAATATTGAATCCAATATCTCAGTTCATATCAAGTTTAACCAAAACTTCAGTTTACTATTTTCTCATTCTCAGTTATTAACTCAATTTAACATCTTCTTAACTTAACCTCAATTGCAGGTTAACATATAAAGGAGAACTCAGTTTTAATATCGACAGTGAATAACATTCAGTGTACCACAGCATCAACATCCCAATATACAAATCAAACTCAATGTTAAAGTATTCGAATCCCCAAAATCAGTGAAGTATCACTAGAAGGAACAAGTATCAGTGAACTTATTAGTTAATAGTTTTTTCGAAAACCCCATTCTCAGGAATCAAACCAATTTCAGTTATCCAATCAAACCTATATCTCAGGTTTTTAGTTTTAAAATGTACTCTGATTTCAGGTTTGGTAAACATATCAATTTTCAGTTTTAAAACACAACATTCAAACATCAAAGCTCACTAAACATTTCAAATCGAACCCATTTCGATTTACACTAGAAATCTCAGTTTTCCCTTTTTTCGAAATACACCTGTTCAGTACATTCAGTTTCAAGTGATAACCCAAATTAACTAAACAAAATCGAAATAAGATAGTAAAACAAGGTGTACAGGTGTCTAGCATTTTGTGTCAACCTATAGACGTGTCCTCGTGTCCAAAAACTGAGCCAAAACAGTGTCAAATCAACCACATATACGTATCAGAAAATAGTGAAACACAGCCTCGTGCGGGCATGTCACAGGCTCGTGCACCCGACACATGATACCAGTATCCTCGTGCACGTATCCCTGTGTTCGCCCATAGTAGGGCTACACAGTCGTATCCCTGAAACACCATCACGACGTGTCCACGAAGGACACGAAGCTCGTATCGGACAGCACTTGCACGCTCGTGCAGTGCAGTACAAATCGCGTGCTCACGCGATTGCGTGTCCGATACGACATGAGTCCCTATAAAACTTTGTGGGTGGCATGTCAGACATTGCCCCTAGGTGCTGACCAAAAATGGTGGTGTCTCGTGTCGTGTACAGTGAGAACTGGACACGAGGTAGCAGAAAAGTGAACCGTGGCCTCGTACACGTGTTCGTGTCCAATTTTGGACAATAAAAAGTACACAAAGTGTGCTAAGAGTTAGGGTTTCGTGACCTACACATATAGGGCTATGATCTCTTTAAAATATATTTCAATTTAAACAACATTTAATCCTAAGAGGCAATTCATCAAACACTTATTCAAGGACACTGATACGTGTCCGATACGGACACTAAATGGACGCGGTTTCCTACCAAACTTGACCCACAGCTAGGGTATACCTAGATGAATGCATCCATGGAAAGAAAACTAGAATTTGGATAGGTTTGATGGGTTCTACCTGTTGAAGGTGAAAGCTTAATTTAGAGCTTTTTGAATGAGGGCTCCTCTTCAACTTGCGACGATCCCGAGCCTCCGACTACTTGCTAGCTACCCACTAATTGTGTCCTCTACTGTAGGGGAGTCCAACACAAAAGACTAGGCTCAATTTGGAGTTGATTTGAGTATTTGGGAACGAATTGGGGAAGAACACAAAAAGAGGCAATTAAACTGATTTAAAATGATGCTAAAGGGTTAATGTGTTGTATTTATAGAGGGGGGCGGGGGTGTTTGATGGCTGCCATTAGGTTAGGGTTAGGGTTTAGGATGAGTGGTCAAGGCTTCTCCAACAAATTCAAGCCAATCTAAGGGCTCACAACTAAAGTAACCTTTCTTGACATTTAGCCTAAAATATCCTACTAACAAAATATCTAGATATTAATCTAATTTGATTACTTAGTTGAAACCCTCTAACTTAGTCTCTAGGGTCATGACTAACATCTAGATTAGGCTAAACTTCTAGATCAAGTCTCAATAATTAACTAGCACATATTTAATTCATATAATTTACAATTTCACAAAAGTGTCAAAATGACCAAAATACCCTTAGGCTAAAAAGTAAAAATATAAGATTCTAAACACATGATTAGGTCTCCATGATCATGATTAGTCTTCTAGGTCATACATGACTAAGGTTACACTATCAAAATACCAAATTCACATATTACCATTTTAAATAGTTTTAAAATAACTAAAAATCACCAAAATCATATCATGACTAAAATCTAATATTTTAATGATTTAAAATACAAAAGTTCAAAATTATCCTTATTTTAGAAAATTGGGTGTTACAAGTCTACCCTCCTTAGAAGAATTTCGTCCTCGAAATTAAGATGGTCGTACTTCTTCTAGAGTCTCGTCCCCAACAATCATGGTCTCAGAACTTACATAAATCATACAATTTAAAAGAATGGCATACAGGGTCATGGCATATGGTGGCAATTGAAAGTCTCATCTAGGTATACTAGTAATGCTAAACCAAAACGGTCATAGGGTATCAAAACATACAAGCAATCTAGGGTGCATCAATTATCGAAGACTGGCTAAGATATAGGTCAAGGACTCACCTCCAACTAGGTCTGGTGGCTGGAACTCCCTCCCGAAGACGGAGCCTTAGCTGGGATAAGTATAGAAGGACAGTCTCGCACCAGGTGTGCAGCTAACCCATAAAATAGGCATGCCCCTCTTCTCTTCCTATAGTGGTCCCATATATGTCCAAGCTTCCTACAGAAGGTACAAGTAGGCACTCTCTCAACTGGCATCTGTCGGATAGGAGTCTGGACTGGATAGGCTATTCTAGGCTGATAGTCTGGGTGCTCATGGGGCTCTGGGTATACACTGTTCATCGTCCTCTTAGAACTAGGCTCCCCTCCTGAACGTACCAAATCCCACAGCAGTTGGATCCCGTGGCCCTGCTCCCTCAGGATCTCAGCCTGAACTCTCTGTGCCTCCAACACATCCCGGAGAAGTCTGGATATCTGAGCTTCGTCAGGAAATAAACATGCCGAGGGTATGGTATGGGGTACCACTCCTGGAGGCAGAGGAGGAGGTAGGAAAAGACTCTCGGTCTCAGATGAGGCTGCAGCTCTCTCCTGAATAACAGTTGGTGGAGAGAAACTCTCTGGTGAGGCTGCTAACACCTCCTCGATAGCGGAAGGTGCCACTACCCTTGGGTCAGCCTGAGGGGTCACTAACTCCTGAGCAATAGGATGTAGGAGCACGCTCCTAGTCTCCGGAGCTGCAGCGGCTCTCAGACAATGGGCTCGGGTCATAGGTCCCATACTGGAAAAAGTAAGGGAAAAATCAATCATCAAAGGCTGTAATGCAGTCTATTATTCTATATGAAAACTGGTAAATATAAACAACAGAGAACCAGCTACAAGGGTCACTACTCTAAAGCCAGGGCTATACTATCATTCCTAAGATAAAGGCCTAATCACAACTCATCAAATCATCATACTAAAAAAGAGTTATAACTAATGAATTTCTACAAGGAATTAGGCTAGTCAACTAAAGTTATCCCTACTCCTAAGTTATTTGATGATGGAAAACAATTTTTTTTAACAGAAGAGAAATGAAAGAGGTGATACTTTAAAAACCTTCAAGATATAATCTGATAATCACATGCGTCTGTCAAAAATCATGATACTTTAAAAACCTTCAAGATATAATCCCGAGAATTCTCCTACGGCTGTTGAAGAAAACCTATGTACTTCCTCCGGGTCATGCCGCCGGCTGTGCTGCTTCCCCCTTATCTTCCTGCCCACTTCTTCTCCCCCGACTCTACACTTAAGCTGGATATCATATGTGGCTAAGAGAGTCAAATAAAAAGAAGTGAAGTAGGGAGGAGCAGATTGGTTCAGAGCCATGGTGGAGGAGAGGAGAACGAAGATGCTTGATCAGAACAGATGGCTCAGAACACAAGCCAAGATTCATTCTAGCATACATTAGTGTGAATCATCTATTTTCTTATCGTATATAGTATCTGAAGGACGTAACAGAATCAAGATGAACTCACTAATGTATGCTAGAATAAATCTTTGGTTGTGTTCTGAGCCATTCGTTCCGATACTTGGCAATTAAGTCATTCGACTGGTGAGGCAGCAACTATATATAAGGCTACTTGCATGTTCTTCCAACTTTAAATTACAAGATTACTACATTTGGTTACATAAATCACTAACCTTATCACGGCCAATGTTTACAGTCTTGGTCTCAACTGTCTTCGATTCTATGATCCCATGCTTTCGAAAAATAGACAACGCAGACTCCATGGAATAGAATGGCCTTACATGCAAATCGTATGTGATTATGTATCTTTTCCCTCCTTTCACAAATACGCCATCCTTGTTGCCTCCATCTGCAATACCCTCCCATGCAATATCCTCATCCATTGCCTTACCACAGGGACATCGAGCGCCAATAACTGAACTATACAGACGGTGAGTCTTGGTGTAGCACTCAAATGTGGGGCATCCGTAAATTCGTCGAGGTTTTAAATCATCGACATTGAGTTTTAAACCCTCACGTAGCCTTTCTGCTTCACTTCTAGGGTCGAGCAGCATCTTCTTGCAAGCTTCGGTCTCCAGATACTTAGTGTCAAGATTCTGGACGCTTTCGTAGAGCATGTCAACGCATCCTAACGTCAATTTCCTGCCGAGTAAATTGACGCTAGGATGCGTTGACATGCTCTACGAAAGCGTCCAGAATCTTGACACTAAGTATCTGGAGACCGAAGCTTGCAAGAAGATGCTGCTCGACCCTAGAAGTGAAGCAGAAAGGCTACGTGAGGGTTTAAAACTCAATGTCGATGATTTAAAACCTCGGCGAATTTACGGGTGCCCCACATTTGAGTGCTACACCAAGACTCACCGTGATGAGGTTAGTGATTTATTTAACCTAAGACATGGGATCATAGAATCGAAGACAGTTGAGACCATAACTGTAAACATTATGTGAGTTCATCTAGAATGAATTTTGGGTTGTGTTCTGAGCTATTCGTTCCCATACTTGACAATTAAGCATGTGAAATAGAACTGATTATGTTTAGTTTGTCTTACAATACAGATTTTCACATCCAAATTGAAATAGATCATTACTTCGTTGTTCATACATGGATGTACTAGCGGATCAACCTCCTGGACCGTAGGTACTTATAAGTATTGACCGTATCGGATTAGTATCGATCTATCGTTTTGGTATGGACCGTATCGGTTGGTATTGGCCTTAGCGAATTGGTATCGTCCTATCCGATATGTATCGGCCGTATAGCCATTAAGTCATATTGGCCTTATCGATTTGGTATCGGTCATATCCGATAGGTATCGGCCGTGTTGGATTATTATATACCATTTCGGATTAGTATCATTGAAGGTTTAGTAACAAGTGTACTTGGATTTCTCTCTTCTAGAGCTAGATTACCATTGCAAGAGAGTCACGAGAGCGTAGATGGCCAGTTACAGAATATACATACTTCCTTTTCAATCTCGCTTTTCCTGATGGAAAATGAAGTATGTATGTTACTGTAACTGGCCAATCACGATCTGGTGATTCTCTTGCAATGGTATTCTAGCTCGAGAAGAGAGAAATCCAAGTACAGTTGTTACTAAATCTTCCACGATACTAATCCGAAATAGTCTATACTAATCCAGCACGGCCGATACCTATCGGATATGACCGATACCAAATCGATAAGACCAATATGAATCCTAGCTATTCGGCCGATACATGTACATATCGGATATAGGACGATACCAATATGATACGTCCTATACCAAACCGATAGACCGATACTAATCTGATACACTAGATACTAAGTACATCTAGCATCTCTGTGGATCCACAAATTACTGCACGATAGTACCAACGACTCCAGTTACATCCGGTTATTGGTGAGTACATGATTACATAGTAATTCTGTTAGTCTTGTGATACAGATTTTTACTCTCTCATGCTACCAACGTCACAACTTTTCGAGTGCTGCTCTCTCTAATGATGATGAACGCAAAAAACCAACGTCACAACTTTTATAACTTGAGTAAATTTCTTTACCCTATATGAAAATTTCTGTTGTCAGAAAGATGGCTCCTAGGACTCGTCGAGGTGGTGCTGCTAGTCGAGGAAGGGGTCAAGGCAAGAAACCCTTGGAGGTCGACACGGAGGAAGTCTCCGTCGTCAAACAAGAGCCGGTGACTGTCAAGGAAGAACCGATGACCATCAGGGAAGAGATTGCTCCCAAGCTTGAAGCTAAGGAGGAGCCACCGTCAGAGAGTAGTAGCATCGGGACCGACCCTCCTATCCCTACAGAAGACCTCAACCAGATTGAGCCTTCGTATGCAAAGTGGCTGATAGAATGGTACATGCCTCAACACAACTATCATCCCTGGCTGTGAGGATTCATCGTCTGACTTGTGGTCTTTGTTGAGGCCAAAGTTGATTTTCCTATGTGTTTTGGAATATTTGTGAAAATTTTGGAATATTTATGCTATGATCGGTCGTCAGGATTGGATATTAGGTTACTGTAACTGGCCAACTCTTTCCTATGTGTTTTGGAATATTTGTGAAAAATTTGGAATATTTGTGCAATGATCGGATTATAACGATCGATATTAGGTTACTCTTCCGGATAACTGATGTCTATTTTATATTAATTTGGTTTGGTCTATATGATTCTTGGATAATTGGTGTGCATTAAATTCGTATGTGCATATTTTGGTCTATGTGATTCTTGGATAATTGGTGTGCATAATATATTTGGTCTATGTGATTGTTGGATAATTGGTGTACATTATATATTGGTTTGGTTTATGCAAATTTTTGCGAACAGCTAAAAAGCAGTAATTTTTTTTTTTAAAATATTCTCAGTTAGCGACGGACTTGTGACCGTTTCGCGACGGATGTCTCCAGTTTTCGACTACTTTTCGACGGTTATTTCGTCGCTAACTGGATATTTCAAAATTATTCCCAGGTAGGGACGGATGGTCGATGGACAATCCGTCGGCATGATTTATTGTTCGACGGAATAGCGACGACATATTCGTCGCCCGTATTCTGGAAATAATAAGAATTTCCAGAACAAGGTCGACGGTTTATCCGTCGCTATGCGATCGATATATTGCGACGGCATAGCGATGACTTATCCGTCGCCAAGTTGTTGGAAATGACATGAATTTCCAGAAGCTGGTCGACGACTTTTCCGTCAGAAAACCGTCGCTAATCCGTCACTTGATATCGACGTTATCGACGGATTAGCGACGAAACGATACGATCTGATACGCTTTTGCGACGGGTTAGCGACGAAAATTTACGTCGGTATTGTCTACACAGTTCAGTACTTAAAAGCTGAAGTGGACGACAGTCCGTCGGAAATGCGTCGCTAATGCTTCGTATTGTGACGTCCACTATCCATCGCTATTCCGTCTTGTGACGACAACTTAGCGACGGATGGTTATTAGCGACGAGCTGATTGCCGACGGATGTTTTTGGCCAATATCCGTCGGCAATTGGTCGTTAATAGTTATTACCGTCGTCTTAGCAATGGATTCGGCCGTCGCTAAATCGATAAATTTTGGTAGTGATGTCAGCGCAATTCATGTGGCGCACTTCATCATGACAACTGACAAAAGTACACGTGGCATTCATGCCATCAATTGCTTGTTATGTGGCAACCGTCTGTACACGATCATGCGCAATTCAATCAAGAGATGCCATGTGTCCAAGACAGTTGGCACACGATCCAACAACTGCCTGCGCAGTCTGATGCTGCGCCATCCAGTCCATGCGCAATCCAACTTACGCCATCCAGAATAACTAAAAGTTAGTTATTTCTAGAACTCTATAAATCGAGTTTCAAGTCTTCATTCAAGGGGATCAGACATAAAGTTCAGAAATATCAGAGAGTTCAGGAGTTCTTGCCCAAGTGCTGCTGCATTCTTCCGAGGCTTTTGCCTTCAATTTCAACTTCTGAGGCTATCATCTTCAAAGTTCACATCGTCCAAGGGATAAAGCAATCGTCTTCTAGATTGGATTCCTACAGTTGTACCTTTCCCAGAATTCTTGTAATCTTTACAAAGTTTGAATCAATAAAATTTCATACTTTTATTTTTGCAAACAAAATGGCGACTCTGCTGGGGCCGACTTTCTCCTGTGACGAGGAAGTGACAACTCAATGTGACGTAGCGTCTATCGGGAAGACGCAGAAGACGCTGGTTGTGAAGGTTAACCAGACGGCCTATGAAGCCATGATCAACTCTAAGACCACCCCCCGCTCTGCAACAACTTCTGCCACGAGCAAAGTACGCCCAGTGTAGGTCCCCAAGACTGCTGCACAGTCTGGCAGTTATGTCACCAATGCTGCTGCGCAATCTGTGGCGCAGTCTGCTTCAAAGACTGTTGCACAGTCTGCCAGCAAGACTGCTGTGCAGTCTGTTCATTCTGCCACCAAGCCTGGTGCGCAATCTGCTGTTTCAACTGCTGCACAATCTGTCTCAACTACTTGTGCGCAGTCTGCTGTGGGCAGTATACAAACTACTTCTTATGCTGCCTTGTCAAAGTATAGGACTCCTATGCCCCTGGCGCAGTTAGCAGCAATTCTTCCTGCGCAATCTACTACTCCAGCAATCAGAATGTATCCCAATCACTCTGTGGCAAGAACTCCTGATGCGCAAACCACAGTCTCTGTGGCCAAAACCAGTGCGCCATCTGTCAGAACTTCTCCTGCACCATCCATCAATGTGCATACTGTCAAAGCAACTCCTGCGCAAACTGTGCCTGTGCAGTCCAAAAGAGACAGCCCTTTGGCTAATCTCTCTTCCTCTCACAGCAAGGAGAAAGGCTCAGTTCCTCTTCCCAAACACCCTGTTGCTCATGCGCAATCCACTGGGGGTAGTCTTTTAGCTATTCCTCATCTACCTCAGAACAAAGAAAAAGACCCTTTGGTCTTTTCTCAAACTTCTTTGTCTCATGACTTAGAAGACAACAGAGGGAAACGCTCTTTAGCTAATCCTTCTTCTCAAAACAAAGGAAAAGGCCCTTTGGTCTTTTCTCAGTCTTCTTCGGTCTTTACTGTAGAAGATCACACTGAGCGTGCCTCGGCACCAGTCAATACAAGAACTCCTTCAAACAAGGGTTCTTCTTCCCTTCATGCCAAGAGAACTTGTACTGATCAAAGAGGTATTCTGCCTACTCCTGTAGCAGAATTCCAAGATCTCCCAACTCTCAAGATATACCGCTCCAAACAGGGAAAATTGCTGGTGTCTCAAACAGAAACCCCTGGGGGTAAATTTGCAGATCTAAGAACTTATCTCAATAGGCCAACTTCGGTAAAACGCAAACAGCCAATATCGAAGACCAAACATCATCAGAAGCAAACTTCCAGGGTCAAAAATCCCAACACTTATGCCAATGAAGTGAGCACTTCCCTGTATACTCAAGGGACAAAACATCTAAAGAATCGGAACCATGTTCTAAATATTGTCAAAGAACAGATTCCTCAATCTTTTGATCTCCGGGAACATCTCAGGCAAAAGCGGGACAACGTCTCGACACCTCCAGTTCAATCATCAGATCATCATTGCAATCACAAAGTCATTATCCAATGTTGTTGTCAAACAACAAAACGATCTGTCTTTGATCGTCTAAACTTTACAAACTCTGGACCTAAGTTTGAGGATGAAGACGAAGTGTTGTACGCTTTTGTCAACATGACTTCCAGAGAAACTGGGGTAGAAAATGCTTCAAGCACGGCAAGCCTCGCCGTCCTAGCCAACGATATTTAGATTTACTCCAGGAATCTTCTGAAGGAGTATTTCGACATATCCGATCCCGAAGCCGAGATACAATCGGTCAAAGGAATCTTCAAGATCCTTCTGGTCATTCCCTTCCTTCTCATTTAGGAGATGACTCTTTCTCCGACTATGATGCATACAGCGAAAGCTCTGAACAGAAGGTGTCCTCCACTGTACCAAGAGAAGTGACAGCTTATGTTGTCAATGAAGATCTAGATGCTTCAACTTCTGCAAATCAAGAACAGCGAATCGCTGTATTAGAAGACAAGCTGAAGACCATGGCTGAAATGGTCGCCAGTATGCATTCTACCATTGTGGCACAACATGCTACACCACCGACTGTACCTGCTACACGTCCTGAAATCATAGCATCATCGGTACCTATCAACACAGGACTGGGGGTAGTATCTCCTCAAGTACCCCTTGTACAAGTTCAACCCGCACCCAGTCAATCAGGTGCTGGGGATAGTGCTTATCATGCTGTTCCTCCTCCTAGCACTCAAACTCCACCTGCTCCTTCTACATCAGTGGAAGATGCTACTGAAGCTGTCAAGCTCTTGTGCACTCAGTTCGAGGCTTTCAAAGAGAAAGACAACTTACAAAGGTTGGGGATCAAGCAGCCCTACCCGATTGAATGGAAGGAAGTCCCATTTTCTCCTAAGTATAAGATCCCAACAATCTCTCTGTTTGATGGCAGTACCTCTCCAAGCCAGTTCATCAATCACTTTGAGGTAATGACTGTCCAACTTCTGCCAAATGACGCTCTTCTTAGCAGAGTATTCGTCGGCTGTTTAGCTGGCGTAGCATACGATTGGTATAGAAGTTTGCCCGATAGTTGTATCACCTTCTTCTTAGGGCTCAAACAAATCTTCCTGGAACGATTCTATGAGGGATTCAATGACATGACTATGTCGGCTCTCAACAAAATCAAACAGAAACACAATGAAACTGTTGAGAGTTTCATCGAACGGTTCCGCCGAGAAGCCTTAAAGATGCCTCCCGGAACTTCAGCTACTGTCACTATTGATACTTGCAAGGCAAATCTTTTGCCTATCATCAGTATGTGGACAGGATCTACTCAGTTCCAAGATTGGCCATCCTTCATTGTCAATGCTAAAGCAGCTGAAGTTAGCGCTGACAAGTTCAAGCAGCTGGGGTACAAATGTCTAACCCCGATCGGGATGAACACCAAACATCAGGTGGTGGTAACCGCCAGAACAACCGCAAGGGAAAAGAAACTTTGAACATCAATTTGAACAAGAATAAAGAATCTCTGGCGGTCAACATAGCTCCTCCTATGTCCACTTCTACTCCTTCTGCACCTCCAGCAAGGAAACCTCGTCCAAAAGTAGAATACTCCTTCGACGAGAATAACACTGCAAGCATCTTTAATTGTTTAATCAAAAGCAGCAAGATTCAGCTTCCAGATCCAAAGAAGCCTGATGAAGTCGGTAAGACTGATCATCCCAAATATTGTGTCTATCATAGGTTCATTGGGCATCCTACTCGAGCATGTTACGTGCTCAAAGGCAAAATTCAGGAGCTGGTCAACACTGGTGTTGTCACTCTGCAACGAAACGAGAAGACTGTGACTGCAAACATGGCCTCAGTTCAGTTCGGTGATTTCCCGCCCCAGATGGTGCAGCATGGCGTCATTCCTATCCCTAAAGCTACTCTTGAGATTGAGAATCTCCCTCCTCCACGAAGTGAAGGTCTTGTTCCCTTGTCTCTTGACAATGGTGAGATTATGTGGATTCCTCCGGATCTCGCTTCAGAGTTCGAACTTCCCTCTTCATCCAAGAAGAAAGACCGCTCTAAAGGCAAGATAAAGACTTGTAATATGGTGTCTTTTGACCCCATAATTGACAAGAAAATTCTGTTGGGCACCAGATCAGGGAAAGCTTATTTGAAGGATTACTCCGAAGTTCAAGAGAATCCTGTCTCTTCTTCTGAACCTGCTCCAGTGCAGCCTGTTTCTACTGAGGATATTTCTTCTGCACCCTCACTGGTTGTGGTGCCCATTCCTCCCAAGCCGACGGCCGCTGACAAAGGTAAACAGCAAGTCCGTTTTGACAAACCTTTGAAGAAGTCATCTCCTTCCGGACTTGAGAAGCCTTACAACTTTGACATTTTGGCTCAATTAGCCAATACACCGGCCAGGCTGTCCATCTTCGAGCTCTTGCGTCTCTCCAAAGAGACTCGAGAAACTCAAAGTGAGGCTCTCATGCAAGCTGAAACTTGTCTAGCCCTTCTGAAGAAGCCTACAACAGAGCCAGTTTCTTGTCTTCATTGTCATAGTGTGTTGGAGTTAATTCCAAACATAACTTTCACACAAGATGACATATTGATGGAAGACAACAGGCATGATCGTCCTCTCTATTATACAGGATATGTTGATTCGATGAAAGTCGATCGTATCCTTATAGATCCAAGGTCTGCTCTCAGCATCATGCCGAAGACAATATTGGATGCGCTAAAGATTCCAGTGCATAGTCTTTCTAGTACAATCACCACCATTCTCAGGTTCAACCAGGAAAGGAGTGAACCTTTGGACAAGATTCGCCTAAAACTCCAAATAGGCAATCTTCGTACAAAGGTGACCTTCTATATCATTGACAATCATGGTTGTTCTTACAATGCTTTGTTGGGGAGACCATTTCTGTATGAGCACAATATTGTTCCCTCAACTCTCCATCAATGTTTCAAGTATGTTGATGACAATAGAGAGGTGCGAAAGGAGGTTGCTGATCTTTATCCTTTTAAAGGAGTTGAAGCATACTACAACGATGCTCGTATGTACAAAAATGAATTCATGAAGGTGATACTGTCTTTGGATACTGAAGAAGAGCAAGAAGCAGTGCGTAAAGACACTCTTATCATACCAGTTAAAGGACGAGTCTCTCATCCTCAATCTTCCAAGCCACTGGCTATTCACTTTCCAGCCCAGAAACAACCGATTGATGATGATAAAAGGGAGCTCACCTCTTCTGAGCCACTTGTTATCGACTTACGTCGTAACAAGGACAAAAAGTAGCTCACTTCTTCTGAGCCACTTGTTATTGATTTAACTCATAACAAGGACAAAGGGAGCTCACCTCCTCTGAGCCACTTGTTATCGACCTCCGTCGTAAAAAGCCTCCTTCACGTTCTTCTTCTCTCCCTCTTGTAATCAATCTGACCAAGCTTGCTAAGGCTAAAGGTCCTGTTGTAAATACGAATGTACAGATCAATGAAAAAGCATCTACTTTCCAGTATACTGATATCATTTATCATACTAAATGCTATTTGGATATGTTAGATAGCTATCAATCATTTACAATGGGAGTTGTATAATCTCTTCAAACAGAAGTCTCATTGGAAGATCCAAAAGATTCATATCGTATTGTTCCCGCTCGAAAGAAAGGCAAGGGTCCAATACTTTTTAGTAAAGGACCGGAACAACAATTTAGTTATACGGATGATAGCAAAAGTAACGATACAGGACATCTCCAATTCCGTCGTTATAGTCAGCAATCAAAAGACATCATTCGGAAGATGGGTTATGACTTCAAAAGTGGCCTCAACTACGGCAAGGGAAGACGAACTCCTATCCGTACTACTGTTCCGGAAGGAGAGTCAAAAATGTATTACAGCAAGACCAAAAGAGGTCTCGGATATGCTTCTCCCCCGATGTTATCCCCAGCAGTCTCCGAATCTGATAGCGAGGAGCGCTCTAACTTTTCTGATTCCAGATTATGGGATTCTGATACCAGTGTTGGTGAAGTCCATCGGTTGATCGTATCTTCCAACATGGTCTTCGCTGAACTTCCTGAAGGCTATGACGAAGACGCTGAAGAAAATTCTGAAACAGATCTTTGGGCTCAACGAATGGATAATCAATGGGAACTCCGATTCGAACAACGAGAACCTCCTACTGAAGATCAATTGGTGCAAATTGATGTAGGAGTGAACAGGTCACTTCGTCCAATATTCATCAGCAAGAACCTCCCAGAGGCAGATAAACAAGAGTTGATTCTTCTTATCAAAGAATACATTGATATCTTTGCTTGGAGTTATGAAGACATGCCCGGTCTAGATCCTAAAGTTACTATTTACAAACTGAACATTTTACCCAATACAAAACCAGTCAAACAGCAACAACGACGCTTCAAACCAGAAATGATGGACGCGATCGATGATGAAGTCAATAAGCTCATCGCTTGTGACTTTATTCGAGAAGAACAACATCCAGATTGGGTGGTCAATGTCATCCCAGTTCTAAAGAAAAACAGAAAAGTTTGAGTCTGCATCGACTTTCGGGATCTTAACGAAGCTTGTCCAAAAGATGAATTTCCTCTCCCTATCACGGACGTCATGATTGATAATACCTGTGGGTTCGAGCGAATATCCTTCATGGATGGATTCTCTGGATACAATCAGATTCGGATGAATCCTGAAGATGAAAAACATACTTCTTTCCGCACTCCTCGCGGAGTCTATTGCTACACAGTAATGCCATTTGGTCTCAAGAATGCTGGTATAACTTACCAACGAGCCATGAGTACCATCTTTCGAGATCATCTTCGCAAGACAGTCGAATGCTATATTGACGATATCGCCGTCAAAAGTCGTCTAAAGGAAGATCATATCCAAGACTTGAGAACAATCTTCAATCTCATGCGCCAACATCAACTCAAGATGAATCCTACCAAGTCATTCTTGGGTGTCTCTAGCGGCAAGTTTCTCAGCTTCGTCATTACCTTTAAGGGTATACATGTAGATCCCGAGAAGATCAAAGCCATTCAAGAGATGCGTCCTCCACGCAACTTAAAAGAGCTACGAGGATTCCAAGGTCGTCTTGCGTACATCAGAAGATTCATTTCGAACTTGTCTGGACGCTGCAGACCATTCACTCAGCTAATGAAGAAGGGTGTATCTTTCATTTGGACTGAAGAATGTCAAAAAGTATTCGACGACATCAAGCGGTATCTCATGAATCCACCAGTCTTGGTGCCACTAATCTCTGGCATACCATTCTTAATGTATGTCCACGCCATGGACCATTCATTAGGTGCTTTACTTGCCCAAAAGAACAAAGAAGGTCATGAACAGGCCATTTACTATCTCAGTCGTACTATGATTGGTGCTGAACACCATTATAGTCCGGTCGAAAAAGAATGCCTAGCTCTTATGTTTGCTATCCAAAAGACTCAGCATTACATCATTGGTCAAACTATTCATGTCATATCCCGAGTTAATCCTCTTCGGGTACTGATGAAAAAGTCCAGTACACTCAATTCTCGGCTGGCTACGTGGGCCATTCTGCTAGCCTAATATGACATGGTGTATGTTCCTCAAAAATCTGTCAAAGGTCAAGCACTGGCGAATTTCCTAGCGGCTCATCCTGTACCGGAAACATCCAAACTCTATGATGAAATTCCAGATGAGATATTAGAATCAAATATGATCTCCGAAGAATTTCCTACTTGGCGTCTGTTCTTTGACGGTGCATCCAGAATCGGACCCAATGGTGCCATTGTAGCAGGAGTTGGGGTTGTTCTCGTTTCTCCAGACAGGTCAACTATCCAAAGAGCCTACTCCCTAGATGAACCATGTACCAATAATGTAGCAGAATATAATGCTCTACTTATCGGCCTCCAGTTAGCTAGACAACTGGATGTTGAATATCTCGAAGTCTATGGTCACTCTAAGTTGTTTGTTAATCAAGTTAGAGGAACCTATGAAGTTCGCCATCAAGATCTAGTGCCTTATCATGAAGCGGCAATCAACATGGCTATATCATTCAAAGCTTTCTTCATCGACTATGTTCGACGAGCTTGTAATACTGAAGCCGATGCTTTAGCTAATCTTACAGCAGTCTTAGCCATCCCTATCAAAAGACAGCAGGTGGTGGTCATCTCTAATCGGGAGTTGTTTTGTGTCGAAAACAATCGTAATATTGAATTCAGCAATCTTACGGAAGTCAATGTTATCGATGACGACTGGAGAACTCCTTTCATTGATTTCGTAGTTCATGACATACTTTCTGAAGATCATAAGGAGGCTACGAGTATTCGTCGACGATCTCTCCAATTCTATTATAATCAAACTACCAAAACTCTCTATCGGCGGACTTATGACGATCTTCTCTTGCGCTGTCTCGTCGGTGATAAAGCGAAGCAAGTGTTACGTGAAGCTCATGACGGTGTTTGTGGAGCACATCAACCAGGTCCTAAACTACAGGATCGTATCCGACGAATGGGTTACTACTGGCCCTCTATGGTATCAGATGCCATCGAATATGTTAGAAAATGTCGTGCTTGTCAAATCCATGCCGATTTCATCCACCAGCCATCAGAATTCCTACATCTGACTGCTGCTTCCTGGCCTTTCGAAGCTTGGGGCATGGACATTATAGGTCCCATCAATCCTCCTTCTTCTAGAGGACATCGATCCATATTAGCTATAACAGATTACTTCTCCAAATGTGCTGAAGCTATACCTTTGGCTGAAGTCAAAACCAGCAGTGTTATCAACTTTATCAAACATCATATCATCTACAGATTTGGTGTACCTCGAAGGATCATTCATGACAATGGACCACAATTCATCAGCCAAAAGTTCACAAGGTTCTGTGACGATCATCGGATTGACAATGTTGCTTCAACAGCATACAATCCTGCTGCTAATAGCTTAGCCGAAGCCTTCAACAAGACTATCATCAAGCTCCTTAAGAAGTTTGTATCTACTAACAAACAGAACTGGAGTGAAAAGCTTGGCGAATGTCTGTGGGCCTACCGTACTACGGTCCGTAATCCCACAGGTTTTACACCCTTCTCTTTGGTGTATGGCTGTGAAGCAGTTTTACCTCTAGAACTTCAAATCCCGTCCTTAAGGATCTCCATTGCTAATGAGCTCGCTACAGAGAATAATGATCTTCTTCGACTTCAAGAATTAGAAGTACTCGACGAAAAGCGGCTATTGGCTCAACAACATATTGAGTTATATCAAGCTCGTATCTCAAAGACTTTCAATCGTAAAGTTAAAGTCAGAGCCTTTCAGCAAGGAAAACTTGTTCTAACAGTCAGACGTCCTATGACTATGACTCACATGAGCAAAGGCAAGTTCGACGCGAAGTGGGAAGGTCCTTACATTGTTAGCAAAGTCTTTTCAAATGGAGCCTATCAACTTTCAAAGTTAGACGGTCGAGTTGCAATGATGCCTATCAATGGCAAATTCCTCAAGAAGTACTATATATAAATGTAACGGATATTTTATGTAAATATGATCAGACATTTCATAAATAAAGTTTGATTTTTATTTCATCATAAACGATGTTACATAATATCAAGGAAGGTCACTAACATCCTTCTCAACATTGGGACGCGGACTACTGCCGTCCTTATCAAAGACATAATCAGCAAAAGAACCAAGAACATCCTTACCGGAACTCACTAGGAACTTGCAAGCAGCCATCCTCATGGCCTCTTCTTCTTCAGTGTTTCCTGGTTCAAGCAAGAAGTCCAGGATATCCCGCGGTGGTTTGGGTGCAGACGAACCTTCACCTGCTTCTGTCTGCGTTGGCTGGACTGGCTCAGCAGGACGTTCTTCAGTGCCCGCTTCAACCTTCGGGGCGAGTTCAGCCTTCTTGGATGCACCTCCAGACGACATCTTTATGTTGAAAAGTGGAAATGATCATTCCTTTCAGATTTTTGTTCTATTTATAGGCAGGGATTCTCCAACCAACGAAGTGACACATTATTCTCTGACGGTTCATCCGTTCATTATCATCTGACGGTTCATCCGTTCTTTACCATCCGACGGTTCATCCGTTCTTTATCATCCGATGGTTCGTCCGTTCATTATCATTTGACGGTTCGTCCGTTCATTATCATCTGACGGTTCGCCCGTTTATTATTATCTGACGGTTCATCCGTTCGTTATCATCCGACGGTTCACCCGTTCATTATCATCTGACGGTTCGCCCGTTCATTACATCCATCCGACGGTTTATCCGTTCATTATCATTTGACGGTTTGTCCGTTCATTCCATCCATCTGACGGTTCACCCGTTCATTCAACTCATTTGACGGTTTATCCGTTCACCCCGACGATTCACTTCGTTCACACATTTTGACAATTTATTATCGTTCATCATTCACATCAGCAACTTGTCATCCCTGATTGAGTTATTTACTGAAATAATGATATTTAATAAATTATATTCTGCCATGTCCACATTACCTCTGAGCAGATATAATGAATATAATTATTTTCTAAAAATTAAGAAATATATCATGTCCTACACCTCTGAATATATTTTCTATCGCTATTATTTATATCTGAACAAGATATGCAATAAATAATAGAGCCACAACAAAATATCTTTTATTGATCAAAATTTAAGACATTACAAAAAAAACATACATGCTGCAAAAGACAAGAAGATACAAGATATTTTTCTACTAAGCTGGTGGTGTCATCAAGCCGGTTATTTGTTGCTTCAGAGTCTGCAACCGCCCTTCACGGGATTCCATCACTCGCTTCCTGGCCTCTTCCATCCCAAATTGTTCATTAAAGGTTGGCATGGTTACCATTCGGCGAGTGATTTCATCATTATGAGCTGCGGCATATTCATCTCTTTCTTGGGTTAGAGCACCGAGTTGTTGGATTGCAGTTTGATGCTCGGTGACCTCATTTTCCAGCTCTTCTTGGAGACGGGCAATCTCCGCTCTCAGCTCAGCAATTCTTCTCTCTTTTCTTTCAGCAGTCGAGGTTTCTGATTCCACCTTGGAATTGTACTCAGCAGATATAGTAGCAAAAGTATCCAAGAGAATCTGGAAATTTACTCTCTCAACTGCAGCTTCCTGAGCCATCCGTTCAAATTCCGTTTGAACTAAGGGTTCTACCTCCCCCTTATTCATCTCTTTGTAGTTCTTTGTTGAGGCTTCCAGCTCATCCAATATGTGTTCAAGAAATATGGCTTGATCCTCGTCACCTTGCTCGCGGATGGCATTAACTATGAAAGAGGTTGGACCTCTAACCGTGTAAAAATCGGCATCTTCTTTTTCCATCACTCTATCTATCAGAGGCCCCAATAAGTCAAAGAAGAATTTGGTAAATAACTTGATGACGAACTGATTGGTCGCCAGAGCACCAGGAGTCGCAGCTACTCTTGTTGATGACGAGGCGGCATGCCGTTCAGTCTCTTGAATTGAGACAGAGGGCTCTGTGAATAATGGAACTAAAGTGGAGCTGGTGGCCCCTCCCGGTTGTTCCTCTGCAAAATTAAATATTGTCACTTTGCCTGCCATTTGTTGTTTTCAAAAAAGAATCAAAAGTAAAAACAGTCTTACCATGGTTCGATCCGACGACTGGCCTATCTTCTGTTGGAACAGATTCTAACTGGGCAGAAGTAGCCTCAGACACTATTGCCTGACTACTTCCTGCTTCAGAGCCACAGGATAAATGACGACTGTTACTAGCAATCGTCGTCGCAAGTACTATGTCCATGCACACTGGAGGTGCTGGAGAATATTCAATTTCTGCATGGAATACAAATAAAGATATCAGCTATCAATCTATTTAAAAGAAGATTGCTAATTTCATTCCTATACCTTGAGGATCAACAACGGGAGTTTCCTCCGGGGCCGCTTCTTCATCTGCTATTTTCTCTGGAGATGCCTGTACCTCAACATCCTTTTCAGGATTCAAGGTGTCATCAGCAGCTTCAGGAAGTGTTTGCACCTCAACATCCTTTTCAGGATTCAAGGTGTCATCAGCAGCTTCAGGAAGTGTTTGCACCTCAACATCCTTTTCAGGATTCAAGGTGTCATCAGCAGCTTCAGGAAGTGTTTGCACCTCAACATCCTCTTCAGGATTTAAGGTGTCATCAGCAGTTTTGGGAGACATATGCTCTTCAGCATCCTCTTCAGGGTCTTGTGTTTCATCAATATCCTCAGATGAAGAGCTCTCCTCATTGTCGTCCTCCTCCGGTGCCTTCCCACTGATAGTTGCAGCAGTTTGATCAATATAATCCTCCTGGAAGCCGAAGTCGCAGTCATTTAATGCGTCAATCATTTCACGATCCTCCTTCTCGCGGATTGCTCCCGGTGTAAGAGGAGGTTGAGTAGTCTCCGCAGCAGGTGAAGGAGATCGTACGGTGTCATTGTTTCTGGGCTCTTCGGCCTCATTTCTCTGGTCCAGCTCTTTCCTCTGCTCGATCTCCTCTCTCTGTTCTGGACAGGGAGTTCTATGCCCAGACTCAGAAACAGGAGTGGGAGATGACATGGTGATTCCTGCTGCAGCGTTCACCACTATCGAAGACAAGACTTGCCTAGGAGGAGAGACTGTTCTCTTTCTTCTCCTGTGGGCCAGCTTCTTTGTTCTGTGAAGAGGTCTCTCAGGACTCTCTACAGTTATTACCTCGACCTGTTTCTGAACAGAGGTCGGTGTAGCTGCTTCATCTCGGATTGTCTCGGCCTGCTGCCGAGATTGGGATCTTGTAGTAACTTTCTCTGAAGAATGTTCCAAGATTAATTTCTTCTTCGCAATGGGGGCAGAAGACTCTTCCCTTCTTCTCTTCTTCTCCTTGATCGGAGATTTAACAACCTTCCAAGAAACCTTTAATGGTTGGTTGACTTCCTCAGAGAAATTGGCTTCCCTGGAAGCTTCTAATGGATCATCCACTGGTTCATGTTCCTCATCATTATTGGGAGCCAATGTGTCAGTTGCTCCCTTCTTCAGACGATTTGCCGTTGCAAAACTATCAACGAGGTTATAGTTTTCGGCAAAAGTGTTCGCAGTAGTGTAAAACTGTGAATATGTATACAGCATTCTTGGACCATTATTATTCTTGTGTGACATCAAGAACACTGTCTTTGTGTCTCGAGCATTGTAGTAAGCCCACGCTCTGGCACCGTCGATCAAGTATCCCTTTCCTTGTAAGCAAGTTATTGCATTGCCCACATGGAACTGGTCATATCCGAACTGATGAGCAAAGCGACTCGGCAAATATGGTTCTAAATAGCATTCCTCCTCAAATCTGTATACCAGATGTGATGGTCTGATCGCCTTCAACCATTCAAAAGTTATTCGACCTATTGGTTGCCTCCCAAGGTCGACCATATTTGGTGCCATGAATTCATAACCCGTTGGAGGGGGAGAGCAAAAAAAATTCCATCCTCTGCCGAGATTCAGAGTGAGTCTGCAGTCCCTCAGACTAGTGTATATCCACCGGCTCTGTGAGAATCTGTACAGAAAACTGCCGCCTACTGCTCCCATGGCAGGATTCATCAAAGATGGATGGTGCAGGAGTAACCATCCAAATAAGTAAGTGTAAGGTAATTCCAGTCTGGGGAAATTGCCCTTGTGACACTTACCCTTGAGCGTGGAATCTACATACAGACGAAGACCCGTATTTATTCTTCATGTCATCGCTGATAGTAGATCCATCCGGTAGCCGAAGACTAACCGGACAGCAGCAAAAAGGACACCGCGGTGGAAGCGGTCTACAGCACTTGCCCCAGGCATGACGAAACGGCGGAGCCAGTACGTCAGAAATCCTGCTAGCTGGGCTTCTTTAGACATGGACCTGTAGCCCATTCTTACAAAGCTCTCAACAAAATTTCCCGCCTTAAGAGGAGGATATTGATGTTCATCATTGACTTTGACATCCATTCTCTTATTTTCCTCCATCAGTTTTATCACTTCACTATTGCTGAGGGGTTGGAAGAAATCAGGGTTGCACGAGTCATGATCTTTTGTCTTTTTCTCAATAATATGGTTGAAAAAAAAGATAAGTCAACCATTTTGAAGAATAGCATGTGCCAGACGAGCCACTTTTATAGTAGAGAGAGCATATGTTGTAATGGCATAGCAACTCATCGAAGACTTCCACCATCTTCGAATTCTCTCGACGAAGTCTATCTAATTCGTCGTTAGTGGGAACGTACTCCTCATAAGGGGAGTCTGCCATTGGTAAATATGAGATATACTTCATCTCGTGGAGGGCCAATCCCATTTCTCCGTAGGGCGTCATGAACGTCCCTGTCCTATAGTTGTACCTCTCTGCCAATGCCAAAAACAGATGAGGGTTTGGGTAGAAGCCAGATACGGTAGCATGTACCGCATGATACAATTCAATCTCTCTAAGTTTATCTTCAAACTGGACCAGTATCCAGTTGGCTATACAGCTCCATCTTTTAATGTCTGGGTTTACCAGACCTGTCAACCAGATGTCTTGATCCGGATAACTGCCTTCGGCCTTTGCGTACTCATTTGCAAAGATGGGAGTCCTCACAGGCAATAACAGAGATGAATTCTCTGGAGGGATGCACCATGGTTTCAGTCCTCTGAGTAAAGTACTGTGTTGCTCAGAAGAACTATAGAACATATCTCTATTTTTCGGATCCTTTTTGACGCAGATTTTCCCTGTCCGAGCATGCTGAAGAGGAGTGATGTCCCATTCCATCCTCCTGGGATGGCTGGCATGAGCATATCGTGCCAAAGGAAGACATCTAGCAATATCTGTTAACAAGACCAATCTCTCCTTCCTTTGGAAAGTTCTCTGTTCAACACGTGGTATTGGTTGAGAACTTTTGTCAATGGCTTCACCAAACAAAAACATAGGTTTTCTGTGGGTGATGGCATCAGCAGTCTGTAAAGGCTGTCCATTCATCAGGCTTAACAGGGTCTCATTGTCTTATACGATCAAAATAGCTTGACGAGATGATGGGAGGGCATACTAGGGGAAGAGTACATAGGATAAGTCCTCTTTGTATTCTGGCTTAGCTAAAGTTCCTGTGAAGATTTCACAATTCGGATCCTCTCTGGTATCAACTGCATCAAACAGAAAAATCACAAATTAGTACAAGTCAAGCCAGAGATTCTGTCATCAGATTGCGCAACCATCAAATTGCGCAACCATCAAATTGCACAACTATCAGATTGCGCAACCATCAATTTGTGCCAGCGTCAGATTGCGCTGGCAAGCTTGCGTAAATCAGCACATTGCGCTGACTTTTGCCAGCGCAGTTCAACCGATTGCGCAAGGAGATATTCTTCATAAAAATGAAGAATAACTAGTTCGTGCAACCAAAACCCTAAAAAGGGTGGCACAGTTTGATCACATCTCTAAAAGAGATGGATTTTGAAGATCAGTGAAGTCGAAAAACCCTAAAAAGAGCTTTCGATCGGGTTATCTACCTAGCACAGCAGGGTGCGCAGCTTCGTGACGCGAAGGATGGGGCGCAACCCTAGCCGAAGACTCGGCAGGGGCCTTACCCTTGTCGACGGCGGAGGGACGTCTAGGAGCCATGGAGTTCGACGGAGAAGAAAGGGTGAAGTCGGAGTAGGCTCGGGGATTTCTTTCTCTCAAGCTCAAAAAAAAACAAGTAAAGAATAATATGAAAGATCGAAGGAACTATTTATAGTTTTTTCAAAGAGCAACGGCTGCCTCAGATTGTGCCGAAAAAATAGGGCTGATTCATCCGATTGTGCAGACAGCTCAACACATGCGCAACTTGATTAAAAATTCAAAATTCAAAGTATTTCAAAATTTTGAATAAGTTCAACTTTCAAAAACTTTGAAGGGGGTCTTGTAGGTCCTAAAAAATCAAGTTGCACCCATCAACAAAATCATAAAAAACAAAAAATACAACTTTTAAATGAACTGCACAGACATCAGATTGTGCATCATTCAGATTGCGCACACCAGACTGCGCACACTCTCAAGTGCGCAGGTTGACGTGGCAGAAGTCATTATTACCTGACAAAATCAAATCTTCTGACAACTGACAGCACAAAAAACGAAAAGACTGTTCATTTATTGTGCCGCACAGTGCTCGAGGACAGCTGTACATGCAGCGCAATCTGCCAGCCTGTCTGTTGCGTGGTCCATCCTGGCACAATCTAACTCAGTGCGGTCCATCCTAGCGTAATCCAATGTCAGCGTAATTCATGTGGCGCACTTCATCATGACAACTGACAAAAGTACACGTGGCATTCATGCCATCAATTGCTTGTTATGTGGGAACCGTCTGTACACGATCATGCACAATTCAATCAAGAGATGCCATGTGTCCAAGACAGTTGGCACACGATCCAACAACTGCCTGCGCAGTCTGATGCTGTGCCATCCAGTCCATGCGCAATCCAACTTGCGACATCCAGAATAACTAAAAGTTAGTTATTTTTAGAACTCTATAAATAGAGTTTCAAGTCTTCATTCAAGGGGATCAGACATAAAGTTCAGAAATATCAAAGAGTTCAGGAGTTCTTGCCCAAGTGTTGCTGCATTCTTTCGAGGCTTTTGCCTTCAATTTCAACTTCCGAGGCTATCATCTTCAAAGTTCACATCGTCCAAGGGATAAAGCAATCATCTTCTAGATTGGATTCCTACAGTTGTACCTTTCCCAGAATTCTTGTAATCTTTACAAAGTTTGTATCAATAAAATTTTATACTTTTGTTTTTGCAAACAAACTAGCACATATTTAATTCATATAATTTACAATTTCACAAAAGTGTCAAAATGACCAAAATACCCTTAGGCTAAAAAGTAAAAATATGAGATTCTAAACACATGATTAGGTCTCCATGATCATGATTAGTCTTCTAGGTCATGCATGACTAAGGTTACACTATCAAAACACCAAATTCACATATCACCATTTTAAATAGTTTTAAAATAACTAAAAATCACCAAAATCATATCATGACTAAAATCTAATATTTTAATGGTTTAAAATACAAAAGTTCAAAATTATCCTTATTTTAGAAAACTGGGTGTTACAATTCTTGTAGTTTACTCGTGTATAACCTCTATAGATTACTCTTGTATAACATAGTACCGTTTACATAACCAGCTTGTGCTCTGAATCACTAGTCACTTACTGTTCTTACTTATCATGTATATTTCCAGTTTACAAATATCACTTATTTTTATGTACATCTTCTTACAGTTCATGTACCACTCTTTTGTATGCTTTACATTTCCTGCCATGATATGAACTGCATGAGATGTATTGTGCTCGTTCCTGTTCTGACTGGACCTGTTGAAAATATTACAGAGGATGATGAGAACTTCTGTACCACATACTACGGAGCCCACATGGATGATACCTGTGAGCTGATCCCACAAGAGGACCCTGCAGCAGTTGACGACACCATCCCTTTAGTCTAGGCTAGTTAGCAAGACAATTATCTTATTTTTTGTTGTCGTGTATTTTGACATTCTGAGATGTATTTTTGGATGTTGTTGTTGTGTCATATAGACACTTAGACTTATTTCTCTTCTGTTTGTACTTTTTTTGGATTTTATATCTATCATATCGTGTTGTTTCTACCTTAGATTGTGATTAAAATGTACCTTCTATATTGTCCTCCGTTCGGAGAGTATATCTTGTGCAGTTACATTTATACTGTTAGATGTTGTGACCTAGGACAACGTTCTACCGCCGACACTGCGGCATAGACTGGATGTACCTACTTCTGTGCCCTACGCTGGGTGCGGGTCGTGACAGCTTAAAATTGTCAGTGACCTTCACACTTTCACTGCTTGAACTAATGCACGAGACACGGGATGAACATGATAACTGCTCAATGTATACAATTTCATATGCTTGCCTCAAAACATGTTAATATACAAATCGATCAGGATGGTTAGAAAGATCACCAAATTGCTAACAGGTTTTATAAAACTGCTTGAACCAAATACAGAGCTTGGGTTTAATTAGCCACTCACCGGTACATGTGATCGTACTGACCCTCGCTCTTTACAGATGCTAGGAATCAAGTAGAACGCGCCAACTAACCAAAGTGACGTTCGTGCTTTTGAAGCTTCGACCGCACGTCGAAGACTCCCGTCGCATCACTTTTGAAGACTCTCTGCAACAGTCCAAGAAACATGTCTCGGCCTTCTCCATTCCAGGTGGCTGGAATACTTTTGTTGTAAATAAGGGATGTATGTATGGAACAACTATCTCATCGGCACTCCTTGTGTAATCGAGTCATGTTGTAAACCCGTATGGCATAATTGTAATAGAGTCTGTAAATGATGTCTATTATCAATAAAATGCAAATTTTTCTGTATCAATGTGTTGTTCAATTTATCTGCGCTTTCTCTTAGATGTTGTGTTTCGGATTACCTTATGACTATGCCTTGTGCGATCGCAACCTAGGTTCGCACGACATCACGACCAGGGAATGACTATTAATTCTTCGAAATTGGGGCGTGACATAATGGTATCAGAGCAAGGCTTTACATCCTTGGCCTCCAGTCTCGAGTCTCTAGTCTCGAACTGTTGACCTCGTGTCGATGAGATGAGCTGTTCCATAAGCTGAACCCATGACATTTTCTAAAACTAACGAGAGTTACCTTTTTCCCCAGGAGTTGCGGGACCTCGGGCAGAGGACGAGGCGAGCGCTTCCAGGGCTCGAGTAGTAGTTCTAAAGCTGAGCCTTCCGTCAACCCAACGGAGAGGATGCCTACCGAAGCTGGACCTTTCGGTAATCCGATGGAGTGAATGCTATATGCTCGAAATACAGCAGAGGCAAGCCGCAGCATTCCAACAAGAAAGCGAGAATTTGTGCCTGCAGTCCGAAAAGTGACATGCCCAATTTGAAGCCCGATTCGAAGCGCAGTACAAGATACAACAAGGACAACTTGACACGCTACGGCAGTTGGTACAAATAGTCGTGACCAACGGGAAGTTTACAACCCGTACTATCGAACCCGTGAACCGGTCCATTGAAGTCATACCGGGGAGCCTTCGTCTCAGCTTGTGCCACCAGAGAATAACACCTTCGACTATACCAACTTCAAAAAGGTGTTTCGTACTTCTTCTTCGACACAAAAGACCTTGTCCTTGCGATCGACTGGTTAGACGAGATCGAAGACAGCTTCGAGCTCCTTAGCATTGACGAGGCAAAGAAAGTCGCTTGCACTTAACTTCAACTTCGTTTGAACATGCACGACTGGTGGGGGGTACAAAAACAAGCTATTCGTTGTGATGATTCAATCGTGTCGATCACCTGGGCTACGTTCCGTAAGGCCTTCGAAGTCGAGTACTTACTGCAGTGATTC